>BJKM01000131.1:277500-420000 GCA_015082035.1 Chaenogobius annularis | reverse complement strand
CAGGTTCTTCTCCACCTGACCGCGCCTCCTCCGAGTGTCTGACTGAAGCTTACAGCTCCGACTCTTCTGCTCTTTATTTAAATTTAACACCTACAAAATAGACACATGAAAATATAAAATGTTTATAGTGATTCTTAATAAATGAAAAAGACAAGAATTTCAAACCTTTTTTATGTGCTTCTTGCGAAGATCTTTGACTTCACTGCTGTGTTTTTTCACTAACTTTAAATAATTTTTCTGCAGTTTCAGCTCCTCTACGGACATCACGGTAATATCTGTGACAATGTGACAAATGAATATAACAGGCTTGGGTCCAAAGCAGGCAGAAGATGCAGATGCACAATCAGACTATGATGGGGTGCAGTAATGGCTTACCTCCCAGAACAGTGGCTATGAGGTCCTCCTTTGGGCTGGGGGCTAAACACAGAAGCAGACAGGACAGTGTGACAGGACAGATGAGTGTTTGTGAATGGAACAAAGCTGAAAGCCACATAGCCCTGGACAGACCAGAAGCTTTGCAATGCACCATTCCAATATCAAATGAATTAGAATGGTCACAATTGGCCAAAGAACCATGGAGTCTTAAAATGTAATGTAATCTCTGTCACTGAAATTAAGGCCTTTGCAAATAATTCAATTACAATTATTTTATTTGTCCCCAACAGGAAATTCAAAGTCACATTCATAGTTACCTGGAGCAGGTACAAAGTTTTCTGGGTAATCGATCCAGGGGCTGGGTGCAGGATTGGCACTGGGGCAGGGGGCGGCCAGGTTGGCATCGTTATCTTTGGTGAGCTCTCCCTCCTTGGGCGGGTTGGGGACACGCTGAACACAAATCGATCTGGGTAAATCCCTTTGATTCTACAGTTCTATATTTAAGCCATGGAAAGCTGGAATTCCCAAGTAGCAAGCAAAATTACAGTACAATTAGAGAACAAAGTAAGCACAGAGCAGAGGGTGTGTATGGGGGTTAAGGGAAAACAAGGATTTTTGGAGCTTTCCTAAACATTACTTGAACATGCACATTCTTAACACAATACAACTTGTGGGTTAACGATAAGGGAACCCATAATAACAACAAAAGTTGATTTTACATAATATGTCCCTTTCATACTGAATATCTATTGAGCTGTTCACAGATACGCACACTTAAGTAGATTTCGGGCTCACCTCGACAGTGTCCAAGAGAACAGCCAGCTGGGTCTCTCGTGTGTCCAGTTGATTCACGTGTTTGATGGGATTGATCAAAGCCTCTGTATATTCTAAAATCACATTTTAAAAAATTACACAACTTTAGACTCTCAGAACAAAGTCTGCTCTACCCAAGACACGGAACAGCAGAGCAGAGTAGAGTCTGTACCTGTGCTAAGTATTCGAAGAAGTCTTATTACCCTTTTGTTTGGCATTTAGGGAAGTGCAAACTGCATGAGTGAGCTAAAACGATCAAATCTAGAAACGGGTCCATTGACCTGAATCTCGCTTGCCCCAAACAAGCAGTAATCACTGAAACATACAAGACGTTGTAACATGATTTTGCATTAAATGTCTACTATTTTCACAATCGTTTTGAGACATGGTCTAACGAGGGGCGGAGGAAAAGCAGAGGAAAGGAAGAAAAGTGGGGGAAAAGGAGAGCGGAGGATGAGCCGAGGTGACGGAGGATTGGAGGAGGCACACACACCAGCCAGCCTGAGGTGTCAAACTGAGCACTACATGTCACCACGGTGTCATGTGTTCAACATTGATTTAAAACATGGCATTTTATACAATTACTACTGCCTGACTGTGGTTTAATAAACTTCAGACACATCCTTGACCAGTGTTGGGTAGCGTTACGTTTACAAGTAACTTGTCAAGTTACCTCGTTACTGCCCTGGAAAACAAACGCGTTAAGTTACTGCGCCACATTGTTAGAAAACGTACTCTTGCGTTACCAATTGTATAACTATTATAACTAATATATATAACTAATTGTATCCCTTTGCTTGTTTATTTGATATTTTAATGATTACGTTAGTGTTCAGCAACGCAAAGTAAATGCGTTTAATGAGCTTTATTTCTCTTTTATGTTGACAGATGAGACAATACAATGCCATACAAAAAGCATGTGTCGGCCTCAAGCAGTGAACAACATGAGCAGCGACGCACAACAACAGAACACACTTGTTTTAAACTGTAGTTTATTTAAATCAAACTCACTTCATCAGGTGAAGGAGTTTTTCAAAATGTGCATCTGAAAGTTCACAAGAGTCACTATTCACACAGTGCACATGCTCACATGGGCCGTGGCTCTCTCTCTTTACTCTACGGCTGGGAAACAAATCTGGCTCTGGGATTGCGGTGAGGAGATGAGACCGAACCAAAACTAACGTGTTACTGGTGTGAAAAAGTAACTTGGGGAGTACTAGATTACATTGGTGCACAAATCCTCCTGACTTACAAAGCCATAAATGACCTGGCCCCATCCCACCTCAAAGATGCTATAGCACCTTATCATCCAAACAGAGCACTTCGCTCTCAAAATGCTGGACTTCTGGTGGTCCCAAGAGTCTCTAAAAGCACAGGAGGAGGTAAAGCTCCTGTGTTGTGGAATCAGCTTCCTGTCCATGTTAAAGAGGCCGACACAGTCTCTTCATTTAAGACCAGGCTTAAAACGTTCCTCTTTGAAATCGCTTATGGTCAGGCCAGTTAGGAACAGAAATAAAACCTACAGTTCCCAGCTATGCTGCCCTAGGAGCAACTATGCTGGGGGAAGTATGGCAGCTTGAGCACTATCCTCTGTTTCCTACTACTTCTCTATCAAACAATATTTAATATTTAATTTCACTTGCAATTTGTTCATCGCTTTTCCTTCTTCTTCTCCCACTTCCCCGACGGGAGTGGAGCAGGCACATCGAGGACCTGTGGATCCAGATGCTCCTCATCTGACTGGAGAAACGGTCTGCCTGGAGAAACGGTCTACTCCATAAGAACGGTTCTTCATCAGCCTCGAAGAATTGGTTCTCCTCCTGAGTGGGTTCAGCTCCACCGTCTATCTGCAAATTGAGGCGCGTCCGCCTGTCCGTCCGAGGGAGGCGGATCTCTCCTTCACGGTGGAACTCCTACAGGTTTCTACTTTTTCCCAAAGAGATTTGAACACTCCCTATGAACACTGTTGAGGCAACTGCTTTTGGGATTTTGGGCATTACAAAAGTAAATTGAATTGAAAGCTAATGTTCTGATTGCTCGGAAAAATTCATTAGAGTACTCTACGCGTTAACCCCAACTCTGTCCTTGACACACGTACTCAATATAAATAGGAACCCGTGAAATGACGTGACAAACTTGTTATAAATGAGGGTTGTCCATCTACAGTGAGGTACATAGGGGCAAGATCACTTAGATCTATTGTGCCTATGTCCACCTGCGTGATTTTTTACCAAATTTTATTTAAATAAAAAAGTAGTGGATGAAGAAATTGAAATATATTGGCGGACATTAGGAGACATCTCTATCCAGATATCGATTAACCTGGTGTTATGTATTCATTTGCTAAATGTATTATGTATAGATTTACCAGTACTTTGTGAGCTTGAGACATCCAATGTCGGCTGAACATGTAAGTGCTAGTCTCCGACACAGACAAGGGTTCCCTCAGAGTGGTTTGCAATCAGACGGCGAGTAGTCATTGAAGAATGAGATGTGAAGCTTGTTTAGTTTTTGTCCGATCAGTGGCGAGACGTCTAACTGCAGCCATGACACGCTGTTTATCACTGAAGTTATTATACTGAAGTTCCATAGGTCTTGGATGCCGTTTCGGGCCTGGCTTGGGTGCCATGAAGCAATGTGCACGGTCAAGCTTTACTTTCCCACCTTTTGATTAAAGTTTTAGATATTCAGGGATCCAAGCTATACATTTGACTACATCTTTCCGTTCAGATTCCTCTGGAAGACCAACAATCCGCAGATTGCCCCTACGATTACGATTCTTGACCTCGTCCACATGATCCGTCAAGACTTGAACCTAACTCATTAGCTCCGCCAGCTTGCAGGGTAGAAACCGTGATTTCCTTTTCAGCTGCTGTGGCTCGATTATCCAGTTTGTTCATCTTGGAATTTAGATCAAGCATACCCGCTAGTGCAGCGTACAGCGTGCTCCTGGTCTCCTCTGGAGCGGCACCTGGATCAGAGCCGGAGCTGGAGCTCCGTTTGTGGGCAGATGAGGAAGCAGGGGTCAGAGCCGCGGCAGGGCCTGTTAGCTTAGCTGTAGCATTGCTAGTCTGGCTCTCGGTGGTGGCATTCTTGTTCAGTTTCTAAGGCATTTTCTAGAAATAATGTGTCCAAGCTCATTCTGTATCTGCTCCCACACAGAAATGTCTGAACTCGTAATATAGACTGATGAAATTAATCCATCAGAGTCAACCGCAGCCCGACAGACCAGACAGAGCTAGGCGGCCATCATCCCAGAATCTCAGACCACTCCCACCTTCTAATTCCCCACATACCGGTAGTTTAAATTCAGCACAGTCAGCACATTTTCATTATAGGGCATTATAATTGTAATACAAAAGAAGCACTTTTTTCACATAATCGAGGCTTGTTGGCATCAGTGCAATAGTCTGATGACAGACTGAACCCAAAAATATAAGATAATATTTTCTTCTGAGTTATAAAAGAAACAAAATGGGGTACAAAGAGGCACCATGGGACAACCAGGGTAACTAAAAAAAATTCAAAAATGGTATCTGCAAAACATTTGGTCAAATCCCACTTGTTAATTGATCAAATAGTGCAGTTTCAGTACAGTACAAAAATACAGGACAGGAGGAGGAGGAGGAGGAGGAGGGTCTGGTGGAGGAGGAAGAAGAGGAAGAGGACAGTCTGGTGGAGGAGGAAGAGGAGGACAGTCTGGTGGAGGAGGAAGAGGACAGTCGGATGGAGGAGGAAGAGGACAGTCGGATGGAGGAGGAAGAGGACAGTCGGATGGAGGAGGAAGAGGACAGTCGGATGGAGGAGCACAGCGAGGAGAGCCTTACTCAGGTGTTCATTGGGGATGTAGTCATGAGCCTCGGTGCAGACCAACAGCGAGGGCAGGAGCAGAGGCTGGTTCAGCTCGTTCTTCAGGTTGATGTAGTGGAAACCTTAAACATCATGATGATTGTTCAGATACAGTCATGGAGGTTATGCAGATGACATCACAACAGTCAGAAAGTCTCAGGGTCATCAGTAATGTGTGTACCACGGTGAATATTAGTTTGTACTTCAAAGTCAAGAGTAGAAAACGCTCACTTTTGTAACTGATGCAGACTTTGTGATCACACACTGAACATACTGAGCACACTGAACACACTGAACACACGTGCACACACAGAGCACAGGTGAACAGACGTGCACACATGTGCACACACTGAGCACACACTGAACACACGTGCATACACTGAGCACACACTTAGCACACGTGCACACACCGAGCACACGTGCACACACCGAACACACGTGCACACACCGAACACACGTGCACACACCGAGCACACGTGAACACACCGAGCACACGTGAACACACCGAGCCCACGTGCACACACCGAGCCCACGTGCACACACCGAGCCCACGTGAACACACCGAGCCCACGTGCACACACTGAGCCCACGTGCACACACTGAGCACACGTGCACACACTGAGCACACGTGCACACACTGAGCACACGTGAACACACTGAGCACACGTGAACACACTGAACACACGTGAACACACGTGCACACACTGAACACACTGAACACAAACAAGCAAGTTAAGCTCTGCACAGTCGGAGAAACAACCGAGATTTCATTTGACTATATAAAGCAATATTAATACACTCTAATAACAACAACAAAACAAGGACTGTTGCCATAGCAATTAACAATTTCAAAACAAAATATATATTCTAAGAAGTCCACAAAATGTTGCATATAACAGGAAGCTGAAACTTCTGAATACGAGATGCTCTGGATTCCACTGACCAGGTCTGATGGCAGAGACGGGGAGGATGCGGTGACCAATGAACTTGCCATTTTCCTCAAAAACTGCTATTCTCAAAGAGGCCAGAGTTGGGAGTACCACCTGAAAAACAGTTTGTATTAGTTAAAGTTTAGATTCTGTATGAATCTGAATAAGCAATATTTGTTGACATGGGAAGTTGGATTCGTCATTTCACTGAAATATATATCAAATACTATATTCAGGGGTTTTCAGTGGTTTGCCAATTTTTTCTTACATATGTAGAGGAACAATACAATGAAAAAACATTTCACCAAACTGTTGTAAAGATGCAGAAACACTTGTTTATGCAGAAAAGAATCCCACGTGTGGAATATGATAAGCCCAGGCTAAATGCATTGAGCAGCTCACCTCAAGAGGAGATGGGGCCTAACATATGCAGCAAAAAAATTAGGCTACAGTTGTGCAATGTACAACAAAGACAAAGTGTATTATTTTGCAGTTTTTTAGTAAGTGGGTCATGAAAATTTCCATTATTTTATGAATAATGATAGACTCGTGAGAATTAAATTGTCCTGAATCAAATCAGATTGTTATATTTCTGAATTGTTACACCCCTATGCAGGAACAACCCATTCATATTTTAAGTAAAGACTACTTGATTGTTTTTATTTATTCCTTACTTCAGTTTTTTATTTAAGTTTGTTTTATTTATATTTTTTATGATGCCTCAAAATTAACATTAAATGTAATACAAATGGTAAATGTATATAGTCTTTTTCTACCTTCAAGGCACTCAAAGCACATCAAGGAACCAGTCACCCATTCACTCACAGATTCACACACCAGTGTACGCAGACAATGGGGGGAGGCGGGTTACGTGTCTTGCCCAAGGACACAAGGCAGTATTCTCCTGAGGCAGCTGGCCTCTGCAGCCTCCAGCCCAAAGTTACAGTATCACTAGCAGTCACAGGTCTAATGCACTTTAAACGTTATCCTAGCTGGGCAACCGTAGGCTTTCCCCTTCTGTTTGTTTTGTTTGCACTTATTACTATTCAAATTGCATATGCTGGACTCTATGGGTCTTTAAAAAGCATCAAAGGACTCACTTTTTCAAACAAGCATTTCAGCCTTACTGGCTAAGCATCTTCTTGTATATTTTATTGTATTTTGAATTGTATTTTTTACTACTGTGTGAAGCACTTTGTGACTATATGTTTGTGAAAAGCGCAATACAAATAAAGTTGACTTACTCACTTGTATATATTTTATCTCATATACCTGTCAGAATTTTAACAGAATATACACAATATGTAAACAATCAAGCCCACTTGTATATTAAATTATAAATTTGATCTCACTCAACTTGGCACTAATTGACACAAAATGTAAAAAATAAATCTCTATTGCAATACATTTCCGAGTGTTTTTTATGTGTTTTTAATCTAAATCGCAATGATAAAATATCTTCAAAGGGCTTCTTGTTACGTTACCTTGTTGAACTCAAAGGTCTCGTCGTCCCACACTGGGTCCAGGGAGTTCCCATTGGACGTTTTAGTCCTGTACTTCCGCTTTGTGTCTGTGGGCAGTCCAAACATGTCCACCTCCACATACACACCCACACGCTTGTCCGTCAGGAACTGGCCCGAGATCACCTGCTCACAAACACAATTACAACAAAATAAAAGCAGAGGATGAAGAATTTCCTAAGGTCTAGCCATCTGTGCCCCCAGACCCTCAAATCAGATCAATTTGACTGATTATATTTATAGCATTACCGTCTCAATCTAAAATAACTACAGATAGAAATTGGCTTGAAAGGGCCTTCGTTTGGTAGAAAACCTCATGAGCCTATTCTAATTCTACATGTTTGCACTGGATGCTTACTCCCCCTGGACGCTCACGACACCCAAACGCAGATGAGCCAAGCAGGAGTTCAATCCAGATCATTGACTGGGAACCAGGACATTCTCACCCTGATTTTAATGGTGTTGGCCACGATGCCGTCCACAGTGTCCTCTGTGAAAGGGTCGAAGCACTTGTCGGTCCTCCTCATGAACTCGGGTTTGAGCAGGTAGCCGCTGTGGCCGTTGTACTCGAACACGCCCATGTTGAGCTGCATGGGCAGGTCTGAGGGAGAGGGCACAGGGAGTGGGAAAAAGTATTAGGCAGAAGTATTCCTAAGGGTGCGTTCACACTTTGTTACTTTGTTCTAAATTGAGCCTATTTTAGTCGTGATAATAATACATTTTATTTTATTTAAAAGCGCCTTTCAGAACACCCAAGGACACTGTACAAGAGAATAAAACAAGAGAATAAAACAACAGAATAAAACAACAGAATAAAACCCACAGTACAGAACTGGATGGTGTTGGAGTGACTGAGTTATGTGGTGTAGGATTGTCCATGAACAGGTGAGTTTTGAGTCTGGATTTGAAAAGTGGAAGGGTGTCTATGTTGCGGAGGTCAGGAGGGAGAGAGTTCCAGAGCTGAGGAGCAGAGCGGCTGAAGGCTCTGCCCCCCCATTGAAATAAGACGGAAAGAGGAGACAGAGAGCTGGAGAGAGGAGGAGGACCTGAGGGAGCGAGAGGAGGTGGAGATGTGGAGGAGGTCAGAGATGTACGGTGGAGCCAGGTTATGGATCGCTTTGAAAGTATTTATGATCATTTTGAAGTGAATCCGTTGTTTTATGGGGAGCCAGTGAAGTTGTTGAATGTGAACTGGGTCCTGTTCTAGTCCATGTTTAGTTTTGGCTTTAGTCCCAATTTCAAAGTGGTGAATGTGCAAGTGTGAACACATCTTAAAACAGTTTGAATGTGCAAGAGAAAGATTTAAATAATCTAACGGACAACCGCTTCACAATGCACAAGTTCTAGCAATTCTAAAGAATTGACAACCAAAATATCCAAGGTTGCCAAGGGCCACCATTTAAAGTCACCAAACCAATTAGAGCTATTGTCATTAATGGTCAGAAGACAGATTTACCCTCCATTGTCTAATTTAGTAAATAAGACTACATGTCAAAAGGCAAGTCATTTATAAACAGGATTCTTACCAAGTGTCTGGAAGTTTAGCGCCACCATCTGGCAGCCCACGTTCCAGAAGAGCTGGGGCATGTAGTTGGAACTGTCCACTCTGGTTCCTTTGGGGTAGATCCGACTCAGCTGGTTCTTGTTGTATCTGAAAGCGGTTGTTAGGGAACCACACTATGAAATGATGGAATTCTATGATTGTTCAAGTCGTTTCTTTTTCAGTGGTAAATGTGATACATTTCTAGGTTCCTTGACTGTCAAGGGAAGAATATCAGCAGCACATTTTTTTATATTTGAATGCGTATGATGTCACTGTGGATGGTGGTTTGATGCATTTTCTTCCCCGAAATAAAAGAATGGCCAGTGGCAAAAACATGGCAACATTAGCCAACGAGCCATATGCTGGTTAATATTCATTTTGGCCAAAAATGTGGGTTTGACTAATTTGTAACAAAGACTAGCCACGGTAGCAGGTGAGCTGAAAAGTGAATATCCAGTCCTTTTATTTGATTTACACTGAACAAAAATATGAAGGCAACACTTTTGTTTTTGCTCCCTTTTTATGAGCTTTTTCCATGTACACAAAATACCCTTGACTGACCACAATAAAAGGCCAATCTAAAATGTTAATGCTTTATTCAGGCGGTCAGAAACCTGTCAGTATCTGGTGTGTCCAAAATGGCCACAGAAGTTGCTGGATATTGGCAGGAACTGGAACGCGCTGTGGTATATGCCGATCCAGAGCCCAAACGTGCTCAGTGGGTGACATGTTCATTGTTGTGACATTCCTCCACAACCATCAGCCCCTGTTGCAGCATGATAATGAACGGCCCGGACACAGGCTCTTGCATGACCAGCATACGCACACTCAGTACTGTGCTGTAGGATATTCAAATATATAAACATGCATGTAAATATGTAGGTAGGTAAAATGCTCCAGCTATGGACCTGACTAAGACTAGCACCACAAGATCTGGAGATGGAGCTACTGTCAGGAACAGTCGGGATGGGTCCAATACAGGGGACAATAAAGTGTACCTTATCTCAACCTAACGACAAACTGACACTAGTAGATGTGTTACAGCAGAACAGGGGTCAAGTTCAAGGATACTCCACAAACATCCCCGGCAAGTTCTTCAGGATGTCCATGCCTTTGGTCTCCACAAATGACGACATCTCAAAAAACTTGTTCCTCTCTACGAAAAAATGAATGAAAATATGTGAGTAACACATCCTGGGTAGGTTAAAAAAAAACAAAAAAAACATCAATATTGAATTAAAAAATACACTTTTCCATTGACTCTTGAGCTACACAGTGACTTGACCAAGCCTGTCTCATTTCATGGAACCCAATGAGCCAGGCTTGGTCCAATCTGCCAGACTTTTGGAACACATTTTGGACCAGCAGTGTCCAGGCAGTGTATGTGTTGTATACTTGGCTGTGCAGACACACACTTACGGCATGCCACTTCGAAGCTCTTAAACTTGACCGGTTCAATGTAGTTGACGAGGGTGGACATCTCCTCTGTGGCGTTGACCTCGCTGCTGGCCGTGCCCTGAGACATACAGTTCCACAATCGTTGAGCACATGGTCCCACAGCAAGTACAGCAGCCAGACTACAAAGCAGGTTGAAAAGTGAACTGCCTTTGTATCCGACTGAGCTTCACCTGAGTGGTTCAATTGCTGTAGTGCCAAACACAGCAGAACTAACCTCATACGGTTTTAGAGGAATGCCACATTCAAATTGTGGGCAGTGTTTGTACCTGACCTCATCCTACACCACAAAGCATTGTGCAGGTGTGTAAGAGCAGACACAGGTGGGGGAGGGGCAGGTGTGTGAGAGCAGGCGCAGGTGGGGGAGGGGCAGGTGTGGGAGAGCAGAGCGCAGGTGGAGGAGGGGCAGGTGTGTGAGAGCAGGCGCAGTGGAGGAGGGGCAGGTGTGAGAGAGCAGGCGCAGGTGGAGGAGGGCAGGTTGTGAGAGAGCAGGCGCAGGGTGGAGGGAGGTGTGGAGGCAGAGAGGTGGAGGAGGGCAGGTGTTGAGAGAGAGGCGCAGGGATGGAGGAGGGCAGGTGTTGAGAGCAGGCGCAGGTGAGCGGAGCAGCAGGCGCAGGTGAGAGGAGGGGCAGGTGTGAGAGAGTCAGGCGCAGTGGAGGAGGGCAGGTGTTTGAAGAAGGCGCAGGTGGAGGAGGGGCAGGTGTTTGAGAGCAGGCGCAGGTGGAGGAGGCGCAGGTGTGAGGAGAGCAGGCGCAGGTGAGGAGGGGCAGTGGTGTGAGAGCAGCCGCAGGTGAAGAGGGGCAGTGTGTGGAGAGAGCGCGGTGGAGAGGGCAGGTGTGTGAGAGCAGGCGCAGATGAGGAGGGGCAGGTTGTGTGAGAGCAGGCGCAGGTGGGGCAGGTGTCTGAGAGCAGGCGCGGGTGTGGGGAGGGCAGGTGTTGTGAGAGCAGCGCGGGTGGGGAGGGAGGTGTGTGAGAGAGCGTAGGTGGAGGAGGAGGCGAGGTCTGTTGTGTGAGAGCAGGCGCAGGTGGGGGCAGGTGTGTGAGAGCAGGCGCAGTGGGGCAGTGTGTGAGAGCAGGCGCGTGGAGGGCAGGTGTGTGAGAGCACGAACGCGGGTGGGGAGGGGCAGGTGTGTGAGAGCAGACGCGGTGGGGAGGGCAGGGTGTGTGAGAGCAGCGCGGTGTGGGGGAGGGGCAGGTGTGCGCAGGTGGAGGAGGGGAAGAAGGCGCAGGTGGAGGAGGGGCAGGTGTGTGAGAGCAGGCGCAGGTGGAATAGGGGCAGGTGTGTGAGAGCAGGCGCAGGTGGAGGAGGGGCAGGTGTGTGAGAGCACCAGAATTCAGTGATTGTCTTTTAAACCCAACTGATGCAGTGAGTGGCTTCTCATTTCTGAAAGACAAATCCCATGGTCATAATAATCAGGTGGCAAGGTGTAACACGTACAATGATATGAGGCTCATGAGACAGTTCACGACGTTGAATGAAGCTGTGAGAAGCTGTCTCGGCGGAGCCGGGAGGCCTTGGCTCGGAAATGGATTATTAGCAATATATATTTTCCACAACAGTATTTTTTATTGTTTATAGACACTGAAGCTAAACTCTTTCTGCCGCTAGCTGCCTTCATGGTGCTCGTTATGACTGAGCTGATTATTCTCCTCTGAACTCACCTCGTCTGAGTTAGGCTTCTTCAGCTCAGTCAGTGGCTCCTCCTCCTCCTCCTCCTCGCTCTCCCCCTCACCTCCTGCAGTCCACAAAGCCATTAGGACAAGATATTGTACAGGTTTATAATACAGTAGAGACATGAGGTGCATGATCTAAATGATTATGGATTATTTAAGTTTACTAAAATGCTTTAGACATCTTTTGTTACCAGTAGTATAGGTAGTTAGTATTTTCTCTGAAAATATCTCAATAAACGATATTATCGAGCAGGGCATTTTATACTGCCAATGCAATAAATGAAATAATCTCTTGTGCCAAAAAATCGAATTGTAGAACATTATAAACTGCTGTATCATCTCAACATTAAGCAGCAGCAACACTTTACAACAGCGTCACAAATAAGACCACGTTCAGTTGGATTAAACTTCCTCAAAGCCAATGTCCCAGATATCTTTTATATTCACTATAAAATGAAGTGTTAGAATTGTTATTTTGCAAAGTATAATTTGCCACTTAATTTGATATCTGACAATAAAGGTTTGAATTGAGTTGAAATAATTGGATTTGAGGTAGAATATAATGAGTCATGTGCTGTGGAGGACAGTTCTGCTTTTGCACTGATCAGAACATCACTCTCATCTGCCTCAAACCTACAAATACAAGGCCCTGTGTCCGGGGCCAAAAGACAGAGGGCCAATCGAGCCACAGCAGTGATGAGCATGCGCCTCTCGCTTCTCAAATGACTGGGTGCACAGCAATAATGTTGATCTATTCATCTTATAATGGACACTAGGACTGTTGCCCCTCGCTGCTAAAGGATGGGGTAGCATCTCCATCCTCTCCTCTATCCTTTGTTAGAGTAAATCTTCATTCATCCTGTGAACCCTTTGTTTTATCGATTGTTTGAATATTTATTTTTTACACATATTCATAGTCATTTCATTTTCAGCTTGGAAGAATCTTTTTAATTAATTAATTAAATTAATTTATTAATTATTTGGACAAAACTGACAGCATCAATTTAATGCCCTACTGAGAGATATTTCAGGCAAAACCATCTATATTTATATTTATCTATTTAACATTTACTTTACCACGCAAAACATTAAGAACTAATTCTCCTCTTTAATGTCGGCCTGAAGCTTTCCAAAGAGACAAGCGGTGGCGCTGCCAGAAAATACATGGTGTACCTTTAAGAATAAATCTGGGGAAGATGAATGGACTTTAAAACCCAAAGGAGCTTCATGGATTACACGCACTGCCGTAGTGCACCAGTGGAGTGCTCGAGAGAGGTGCAGTGTAAACAATCAGCTCTAGACAGCGCTAAAGTGCACATGTCTGTAGTGTGGTGTCCATCCTGCGTATCATGTCTTTACTGACCAATGGACTTGCGAGGTTCAGAGTCTTTGATCATCCCTTCGGCGAGCCTCTCCTCTCCGTTGGACAGACACTGGCTTCCATTGCTCTCAGACAGGGGGCAGTCTACACACAAACACAGCTTTAACACATGGCCCTGGTCCAAATACCGGCATTCTCCTGTTTCAACAGGACTTCCATTCCGGTATTGGGATTAAAACTTCTCAGATCATTTTAATCAGAGTAGCACAACTTGATAACATGGTCCAGACTATACAAGTGTAGAAAATTAGACTAGCTTGTACATTTGTTGTTTTTGTCCGATGTGTTCAAAGGTCAAATGTGCTACCCTCAGAGATGGTGTGTGGGTTAAAAACACTTTTTCTTTTTTACCATTTATTTTTGTAAACATAAAACAGCAAAAACAAACATAAAACAAACACACACACAAAAACATTTTCATGTGGTGGAGGGAGAGGGGAGGCGGGTCATCCAGCACAAGGGCTGTGACTACTGGAGCTTCAAAGTTCTCAACTGAGCTGCGAGAAAGCCAAATAAGCTGCGAGCAATGCAATTTGTGATTATAATGTTAGTTGCAGTGATTAGCAATTAAGAGCTACACACTTGTGGTGCCCCTCCTTGAACCGACACCTTAACGTGGTGGAGGGGTTTGAGCGCCCGAATGATCCCAGGAGCTATGTTGTCCGGGGCTTCAAGCCCCTGGTAGGGTCTCCCAAGGCAAACAGGTCCTGGGTTCACAAGCCCCAAGATGATTAGAAAAATATCAAGGCCAGTTACGTCACCCGGATTGGCGTTACCGGGCCCCACCCTGGAGCCAGGCCTGGGGTGGGTGCTCGACGGCGAGCACGGCCGTCCTCCCGTGGACCCACCACCTGCAGGAGGATCCGTAAGGGGCTGGTGCAGAGGGATCTGGGCGGCAGTCAACGGCAGGGGCCTTGACGACCGGATCCCCGGACACAGAGACTAACTCTGGGGACATGGAACGTCACCTCGCTGGGGGGGAAAGAGCATGAGCTTGTGCGGGAGGTTGAACGGTTCCGACTAGATATAGTCGGCCTCACTTCCACGCACAGTTTGGGCACTGGAACCCATCCTCTCGAGAGGGACTGGACGCTCCACTTCTCTGGTGTTGCCTGCGGGGAGAGGCGGCGGGCTGGCGTGGGCTTGCTTATTGCCCCACAGCTCAGCCGCCATGTGTTGGAGTTTACCGCAGTGAACGAGAGGGTCGCGTCCCTACGCCTTCAGGTTGGGAACAGGTCTCTGCAACATCGCGTGGCGGTCGGGGACAGTGCTTTTGGACTGGCAGAACGGGGTTGTGGTCCCTCTGTTCCAGAAGGGGGACCGGAGGGTGTGTTCCACACTCCTCAGCTTCCTTGGTAAGGTCTATTCCAGGGTACT
Organism: Chaenogobius annularis; assembly: GCA_015082035.1. Classification (NCBI taxonomy): domain Eukaryota; kingdom Metazoa; phylum Chordata; class Actinopteri; order Gobiiformes; family Gobiidae; genus Chaenogobius; species Chaenogobius annularis. The sequence goes on along the minus strand of BJKM01000131.1, from coordinate 405,084 downwards.
TGAGAGGAGAACCTCGGATTCAGGAGGAGCAGAGTGGGTTTGGTCCTGGTCGTGGAACACTGGACCAGCTCTATACTCTGCATCGGGTGCTCGAGGGTTCATGGGAGATTGCCCAACCATATTGTCTTTGTGGATCTGGAGAAGGCTTTCGACCGTGTCCCCCAGGGTGCCCTTTGGGGGGTGCTGCGGGAGTACGGGGTCCGGAGCCCTTTGCTCAGGGCTGTGTGGTCCTTGTATGACTGGAGCAGGAGCTGTGTTCGCATTGCCGGCAGTAAGTCAGACCTGTTCCAGTGCGTGTTGGACTCAGCCAGGGCTGCCCTTTGTCACCGGTTCTGTTCATTGTTTTTATGGACAGAATTTCTAGGCGTGGTCAGGGGTCGGAGGGGTGTCCGGTTTGGGGACCACAGGATCTCATCTCTGCTGTTTGCAGATGATGTTGTCCTGATGGCTCCATCAAACCTGGACCTGCAACAGGCACTGGGACGGTTTGCAGCCGAGTGTGAAGCAGCTGGGATGAGAATCAGCACCTCCAAATCTGAGGCCATGGTTCTCAACCAGAAAAAGGTGGCTTGCCCTCTCCAGGTGGGTGGGGAGTCCTTGCCCAAGTGGAGGAGTTCAAGTATCTCGGGGTCTTGTTCACGAGTGAGGGAAGGATGGAGCGTGAGATTGACAGGCGGATCGGTGCAGCGTCTGCAGTGATGCGGTCGCTGCATCGGACTGTTGTGGTGAAGAAGGAGCTGAGTCAAAAGACAAAGCTCTCGATTTACCGGTCAATCTACGTTCCTGCCCGCACCTATGGTCATGAGCTTTGGGTAGTAACCGAAAGGACAAGATTGCGGGTACAAGCGGTCGAAATGAGTTTCCTTCGCAGGGTGGCTGGGCGCTCCCTTAGAGATAGGGTGAGGAGCTCAGTCACACGGGAGGAGCTTGGAGTAGAGCCGCTGCTCCTCCACCTCGGGAGGAGCCAGCTGAGGTGGCTCGGGCATCTGTTCCGGATGCCTCCTGGGCGCCTCCCTAGGGAGGTGTTTCGGGCATGTCCCACCGGGAGGAGGCCCCGGGGAAGACCCAGGACACGCTGGCCTGGGAACACCTCGGGATCCTCCCGGAGGAGTTGGAGGAAGTGTCTGGGGATAAGGAAGTCTGGGAGTCCCTGCTTAGACTGCTGCCCCCGCGACCCGGCCCCAGATAAAGCGGATGGATGGATGAATGGACACTTGTAGTGCTACTACTAAATCACTAAATGACTAGACGCCCCTGACCTCCCCTGACCTGTTAGATTTGCAGCTATCGGGCCCTGCCCTGCCTGTAGAATGAAATATGAGACCACACTCTGAGGACGACCACTACTTTTACGTGCAGTAAAAATTGTGGCGTGTGCGTACCGTTGGCAGGAGGCGACGGCTCCTCCAGCTCCCTGCGCCGGATGCTGCCGCTGCTTGAGGGCCGCTGATGGTAGTGCTTCTTCTTGTTCTTGATGAGAATTTTACCCAGGAGATCTTGGGGTGAGGGGAGGGCCTGACCCGGGACCAGCTACACCACAAGCAAAACAACATTAACCTAATTACTAATGAATTCAAACTCGTCCAAGCATGTGTAAAAGACAATAACTGTACAGCAGCAGGTCAGCACTAGTGGCAAACTGTACGGAGATGACTTTTGTGTCACTCACATAATTATAAATGAATTATAGTCCTGAATGTCCCGTTGCATACAAAGATTAGGCAGATTAAACCGATTATTTTAAACCAAAGAAGTGGGTAATTTAAGGATGGATGTTTTATTTTGAATCCCTTATTTTACGCATGCCTTTTATTTGATCATCTTAAGTTTTATTTATGTATAAAATAACCACTCTACACACTACACCAGACGGCCATTTCTCGTTGATGAAAGCTCAATTTTCAGCCATGACAAAAGTTTTGAGGCATAAAATGGTTTACGGGATATTTCTCCAGCGGATCGATCAGAAGTGCGTCTCCAAAGATGGTCCTGCAGTACTCTGCCATCTTTGCCTGTTGTTTAGCCCTGGGAAACACACATGCATTAGGTGTTTCAGAAAACGGCAGCAAACGTAAGGACTTCACAACGCACTTACGAATCCACGTGGTTTTCAAAGGAGAGGATGAGAGGATATGGAGATGTGTTTTAAACGCACTCTCTGCTATCGCTTCAATGACTTCCTGCAAATGAAACTTGCATCAATTATGAGTTTAAAATGAGTTATATTGTATGGACTAGTTATTGTTGCAAAGTTTAACTACAATTCATCAACAAATGTACCACAATGATATTATCATTTTAGTTAGCAACTTTTAAAATCAAAGTCTGCACTATTTTAGAGCATAAAAATAAACAGAATAAAAGTGGGTTTCTTTGTTTTTTTTGCTTTAATCCTAAAGCAACGAAAAACAAGAAAACATTTGAAATTGAGAAAATGAAGTAAAACGCTCGGTACTGCATGTTTAAATGAAATAAAACATTTATATCAAGGTAGAAAGCTCCAAAGAACGCAAGTCCAACCCCAGTGTTGCGAGTAGCTGACCTTGAAGGAGATCTCAGTGGTCATGGTGAAGCCGTGGGTGATGTAGGGCTCTTCGTCTGGGGGTCGACCCTTCCAACAGTCCAGCTCCACACAGCGGCAGCCGGTCAGTAAGACCTGTCGGTACATCTCCACCGAGGACAGGCCGGTCAGCTGTCCCACTGCACCACAACACACACACAAGCTCATGTTCTCTGTGCGCACACACGTTTAAACCAGAGCGACAGATAGCTTTACAAGCCCACACGGAAACTGATTGGCAATGCCACCTCAACGCATTCATGACATGTGAAGAGTTGTGTGGTCATCCCTTAAGGGGTTTGTCCACTGTTTCTGAAGGAGGAGGTGTTGCTGCTTTTGGTGGATCCTCCTCCTCCTCCTCCTCCTCCTCCTCCTCCTCCTCCTCCTCCTCCTCCTCCTCCTCCTCCTCCTCCTCCTCCTCCTCCTCCTCCTCCTCCTCCTCCTCCTCCTCCTCCTCCTCCTCTCCTCCTCCTCCTCCTCCTCCTCCTCCTCCTCCTCCTCCTCCTCCTCTCTCCTCCTCCTCCTCCTCCTCCTTCCTCCTCCTCCTCTCTCTCCCCTCCTCCTCCTCCTCCTCCTCCTCCTCCTCCTCCTCCTCCTCCTCCTCCTCCTCCTCCTCCTCCTCTCTCCTCCCCTCCTCCTCCTCCTCCTCTCCTCCTCCTCCTCATCCTCCTCCTCCTCCCTCCTCTCTCCTCCTCTCCTCCTTCCTCTCCTCCTCCTCCTTCCTCCTCTCCTCCTCCTCCTCCTCCTCCTCCTCCTCCTCCTCCTCCTCCTCCTCCTCCTCCCTCCTCCCTCCTCCCTCCTCCTCCTCCTCCTCCTCCTCTCCTCCTCCTCTCTCCTCCTCCTCCTCTCTCCTCCTCCTCCTCCTCTCCTCCTTCTCTCCTCCTCCCTTTTCCTCCTCCTCCTCCCTCTCCTACCTCCTCTCCTCCTCCCTCCCTCCTCCTCCTCCTCTCCTCCTCCTCCTCCTCCTCCTCCTCCTCCTCCAACTAAATAACGCTGTATTTGTTGTCATTCCACGTCACGAACACGCGTTCAGCTGCTCTATAAAGCTGAAGTTATACGTGGGCATTTGTTTAGTAGTGCGTGCATTTAAAAGGTGCTCCCACGTGGTCTTGAAATTCATATAAGACTTTTTAAGTTCTTAAATTTGAATAAAATAAAGAATCCAGTCTCTATTGTGTGTTATTTTGATAATATATTTTTAAAAAAATCTAAGTAACTGTGAGAGTCAATTAATTAGGATGCATATTTCAAAATATAAAAAGGCAATAAATATAATAGATGCTTATAAAAAAGGCATGATTAGAAATCCTATATTTTCATTTATTAGTGATGATCTTAGACCTATATAATGTATATACATAAAAATGCAATAATAAGTCTTAAAATTTTATGGCTAAGGTCGTAAAAAGTCCTACATTTCAAACAAGTAGTTGCTCAGATGCTGTCTGTTTAATTATTAGTGCATAGTAAGAGGCGCAGTGTCTGACTGCAAAACAGAGGCACTGATCTACTTCTGTTACTTAAATTGGTTTTCTCCATTTTTAGTTCATATGACGGGCTCTATATTTTTTAATTTACAGTTTGTATATATTATATTAAATAATATATATTATTATGGGAAAATGTCTAATCAAAGCTGCATTTGATTGTATTGTTACAGATGGCGGGAACAAGGCAAACAAATGCCTCTTCTGCATATGCCACCAAAGACAGAGGGCTGGAGAGAGGAGGTGGAGGAGGAGTGTAGATGGAGCAGATCACAGAGGTAAGGAGGACCAAGATTGTGGATAGCTTTGAAGGTATACAGAAGTAAGATAAGATCACCTTTATTTGTCCCACAATGGGGAAAGTAGTTAGATTTGAATTCTAAATTGAATGGGGAGAGGAGGGGGTTCTGATATGGCATTTGTTTTAATTTAGCTGTTTATTCATGATTCCATCTCCCTGGCCCAGCCACAGCTCTTCTCTTTTAGGTTTTCACATTACCACTAGTTAGGTTGATGCAAAATAACTTTCGCTCCGAGAATGGTGCGACCAGTGACCCAGTGTAAACTTGGCAGCTCCTGACAAATTCTGGTGCGGGGCGAATTTGGTGTGACACAAACAGTTGCAATTTTGAGCTCTTCAGTAATCTCTGCAATTGCCATTGTATTGGAGAAGGTTGAAAGATGCAACAGGTTAAAACATAGTAAAAAATGCAATTTACTTTTGTGTTCATGTATGTATGCAATATTGTATACACACACACACACACACACACACACACGGTATATAAAATCTTGTCATGGTTATTGATTAAAACATGAATTGAGTTTACTTTAAGTATGAGTAAAAAACTATATTTTTGTTTTTACTAGGTCTAGGATTGTTTGCTAAAAGGACACTACAAAAAAGGGACTTTGTTGCACAACACAAAGGGAAATGAATTAGTGAAGAGAAAAGAGAAGGCATCACAGTGCATCTGTTGTCTTCACATTTTATTTCTGTTGGAGAGCAAACACCAGAAAAGCTACGACACAAAATGTTCGACATGTAAGTCCCATTTAGACAAAGTCACTTTGGGCCATTTGACATGGTGGTATGAAAAATGTGATTTTGTTGTCCCCTACTGGATGTACACACATTTTCCGACTCAAAACGAGGTTACCTTGAATCTCAAATCTGTACTGTTGGTTGGTTTATGACCAAGGTTTTACAACTATCTTATAATTTTAACATCTTTTAGTTTTTGTATGCATGTATACAGTAGGTTTTGATTAGCTCCTTCCATGTTGTAAAAGGCCATTTCTTTATTTTCAATAAAGACAGATCTAAAATCAGAGACAAATATAGGCACAATAGATTTAGGAAACTTAGAGAAAAGAGACAATGGTGAAACTTCCTCGTCCATCTGACATTATTTATTATATTCCTTAAATTCATAGAAGACATTTAAATGTTTTTGAGGCTGAACCTAGTTTTTCATGTTGTAATGTTATCTGCACTTTCATTTTGTACATTATAAACCTGTAAAAAAAGCAGCTCTGCTTGTATACAAGTCTCTTCATGGCCTAGCACCAAGGTACATCTCGGACATGTTAGTGCCATATGAACCATCTCGGACTATGAGGACCTCAGGGACCGGCCTCCTGCTGGTGCCCAGAGTCAGGACTAAACATGAGGAATCTGCTTTTCAGTTTTATGCAGCTAAAATCTGGAACAGTCTTCCTGAGAAGCGAATGTGCAGCAGTTTGTGTACAGGGAGAAAAGAGGAGAAAGTACACAGCCCTGTGGAGCTCTTGTGCTGATAGTCCGAGTGTCTGAAACATTCTTCACCAGCCGCACGCACTGCCTCCGATCAGTCAGGAAGTCAGTGATCCACCTACAGGTGAAGTCAGGCACGTTGAGCTGGGAGAGCTTGTCCTGGAGCAGAGCAGGGAGGATGGTGTTGAACGCAGAGCTGAAGTCCACAACCAGGATCCTGGCATAGGTTCCCGGGGAGTCCAGATGCTGCAGGATGAAGTGGAGTGCCAGGTTGATGCCGTCGTCTACAGACCTGTTGGCTCTGTAAGCGAACTGCAGGGGGTCCAGTACGGAGGAGGTGAAGGACTTGAGGTGGGGCAGGACCAGGCGTTCAAATGACTTCATGACTACAGACGTCAGCGCCACAGGCCTGTAGTCATTAAGTCCAGTGATCCGGGGCTTCTTGGGGACAGGGACAGATGATGGACGACTTGAAGCAGGCTGGGACGTGGCATGACTCCAGGGAGGTGTTAAAAATGTCTGAAGAAAGGAACAGCATTCCTGCGCAGAGTCTTAAGGGCGCGGGAAAAACACTGTCTGGTCCAGCAGCTTTTTGGGGGTTAGATTTCTGAAATAGTTTGTTTACATCCTGTTCCTGAACTGAGAGAGTGGTGGGAATGGTGGGGGGGACCGGGGTTGGGTTGGCAGAGGTGGCCACATGGGGGAGGGGGTGCTCACATCAAACATCAAAGTTGCTCAGCCAGTTTTCGGTAATTTGCCACATGGGGGGCTCGGGGCTTACGATTGGTGAGAAGCCGGAGCCCCCTCCACACGGAGGCGGGGTTGTTGTCAGAACTGCTGCTTCAGACGCGTATTGTACTGTGATCTAGCTCTCTACACGCCTTTTTCCTGCATTATGCCAGAGTGCCGAGCCTGAGGTGGGGCCCTAATGTTTCAATTTATGACCACACTGAAGCTTACAAAGTCTTTTCGGTTCAAGTTAAATTAAGGGAGTGTGTTATAGTTCATTGTTGGTTTGAAAATGTGTTAAGTGCGTCAAAGACAAACTGTGTACAGTGGGAGATTTCCGCATTTAAGCCTGAACTCGCTGTGAGTGACTAATGCTCGGAAAGTTGCAAACTCTGAGAGGGACTCGAGACCGAGGACTGTCTGAAGGTGGACCACAGAGAAACCCCAGACCCCTTGCCTTTTATAATATTCTGTAATAGAGTTCTATGTCTTCCTTTATGTATTTCAAGGGGTTACATTGATCATGATAGATGATAAAACATCGTTTAAAAAATAAAATAAAAATGCACCCATAAATACTTTGTTACTACAGTTGCCTTGTTGCCAATACTGCAAGTACTGCCCGTACGGCAAAGAACCTACCTTTTAGATTGTAGCCTGCCTTACTAACAAGCATTTTATTTGTATTTGTTTTCAGCAGGTCACAGAGGAAAAGGGACAGAAGACCATGGACAAACGCTTAAATCACTGCTGTGATGAAACACTTAAAATCTCACATTTTTGCCATCAAAAATGAAATGTGAAGCATGCAAAGCCAGTGAACCAGCTTTAAAAAAATAGAACAAAAATGTTGGCATCGTAATTTACTTACGGTCAGTTTTTATGTGTGAATGTATTATGCTAGGTTTCATACATGCATTGTTTTAAGTTCCTGTACAAACCAACTTTTAAAAGGAAAGAGGCTATTTGCTTATATTCAGTTATAGTCTTTAGGAGACTCTTTGAAAAAGACGTTTCGACTTTCATCCAAAAGTCACGCTCAATCTTTGGACCTGGACTGAGAACTGCTACACCTACTATCCTACACTGGGCTGCGCAAGCCCCACCTTCAGGGAGGAGCCTCCTGTTAATAGCCTTGTTAATCTATTTGTTTACACTGCTGGAGTTTTACCTGAAACTAATCTATTTTGATCTAGTTTGTAACGGGCCATAGAAATCCTATTGTTTGCTGGCTGCAGCTCCCTTGTCTCAGAGTACCTGATTAGCATCTGATTGGTCTGTGCTGTTTCTTGACCAGGGAGTTTAAAACACTGCTGTAAACATCCGGGAAACTGAACCTTCAGGTAAAACTCCGACAGGGTAAACAAATAGATTAACAAGACATGCTATTATCAGGAAGCTCCTCCCTGAAGTTCAGGCTTACGTAGCCAAGAGTAGGATCAATATCTGAGTTCTCAGACCAGATCCACAGGTTGGGAATGTCTTTTGGATGAAAATCGAAATGTGTCGTTTTTTCAAAACAGGGTCCAAAAAAATACAACTGAATCTTTTTGTACAATGAAAAAGAAAATACAAATAAGGCATTATGTGTTCTTTAATGTACTGTACTGTTGTTTGTAGACCCTTAAGTACAAGATATGTTACAATGTGCAGTTTCTTAATAATGCTTCCACATCCACTTGAGAAGTTTGAAGAGAAAGGATCAAATGCTTTTTCAAAAACTGTTTGCATAATTGACTGTTTAATAAAATCAAACTTAAATTAAGCTAATTGTTTTTGGTGTTTATTACATTGACTTGAGTGAATTGGCCTGTCACCTACAACAGCTTCACATTAGTTACAACACATGTTTTCACCATTTTAACATTTAACACACTACAGCATTAACTATTAGTAAATGTTACATGCACAGGATTTAAAAATACAGTGTGTTTCTCAAAGACATCCTAAACGACACTTTGATATTACTGGAGGAAAGTGACTCAGTTGTCCAGTTTTTGCAGATTTTGGGGCTCAACCTATTCTCTTCAAAAGCACTATTGTGCTTCATTGTGGGCTTCATTTAATTACACAGAGAAACTTCAGGCTTGTTGCCATTCATTCCTGCTTTTTATTCCCTGCCTTAATGGTGATTGCACATTTATCATGTGGCTATATTGGCTGTGAAATATCTACTCTTCACTAACCAAATTGTAGGTTGCATTTTCGCACCCGAATTCTTTTTAATTTACATTCAAGATGGTGGTCACAAAAGTTCACTACTGTGCTAGCTTTGACATGACTTGGACATGGATAAATGCGAAAGTTTAAAGAAAAAATAATGTTCCTCTCTTCACCACCAACCCTGGCTGATTGATAAATGATTTTAAACTCAAGGTCAGAACACCTGTTAAATCGTCTTTGTTTTATCTAAAGTTTAGCCATTTTTAACTTTTAAACACTTTGAATAAGGCGCGCAGGCTTGGAGTTCTCGTCCTCCAACTGTATTTCTCTTTAGACAGGTAACACACTTTCTGGTCCAGAACTCTGTGGCACAACTTTAAAGCCGAACCAAAAATCTTGATCATTTCACACCAATTCTTGCGCTTGGAACTGGCTTTCTGTACTTGTTAGAATTGATTTTTAAGATTTAATAGTTGCTGTTTTTTAAGCTTTGAATGGGCTGGCCACACATTATGTCCTGGACCTCATCCAAATGTACTATCCTTTGCACTCTGAGTTCCAAGGGCCAGCTCCAGATCATGCCTCTGGAACACTCCTCACGCCCAAGCGGCCCCCACATCTTATCTCTCTCTCTCTTTTAACACTGAGTTTTTAAATGTATTTTATTACTTTTTATCTTTTACAGTTGTATTCTATTTGTTGTTTTAAGCCACTATTAACTTTTTTAGATTATGCATTAACAGTTTTAGTTTTTCTAGAGTTTGAAACATCAGCTGTAACCCCATACAACCAATTTTGCAATGCAAGATTTGAAGAAGCCTCGTAAGTAAAACTGGCCTCACAGACCAGTAAACTGTCAGGTTTGTGTGTTGTGTCTAAATAGACCTCAGAAACACTCTTTGCTTTATAAACCATACTTTGTTTTGACCCCATAAGCTTGTGAAATTTCAAATTGTTTTGTATATGTATTTAATGTGTTCTGAAAGACATATTAGGATTTTAAAGTGATAATTTTCTTCTGCAGATCAAGACGAGATGAACATTGACATTAAACATCTGATGGATGGATGTTGGGAAAGGTGGGTCCCCATAAACCACCACCAAGTCCATAAGACCTTATAAACCACATATGCCCATATGTGTGTGTACCTGTGTGTGTACCTGTGTGTGTGTGTGTGTGTGTGTGTGTGTGTGTGTACCTGCGTGTGTGCCTGTGTGTGTGTGTGTGTGTGTGTGTGTGTACCTTGCGTGTGTGCCTGTGTGTGTGTGTGTGTGTGTACCTGTGAGGTAGGTGTTATGGGAGGAGTTGATGAAGTAGTGTGACAGAGGTTGGTTCATGTCATCGATGACGTCCAGGCGTTCTGGAGGCACGGCGCCGTTCTCCTCTCCGCCCAAGTACCTGATGAAGGCCTGCAGACTGATCTGGTCTGCACAGAAGCAACGTCACTCCTCTGCTCCTCAAGCACGTTCTCCTCGTCATTATCGTGCAGTTGTAAATGAGCATGTGACAGTACAGTCATTACTCATATCTGTCATTTATTTCATGGTTCATTGTTGTATTATCCACATAGAATAAGTCAAACAGATGATGTTCCTTCAATGACCCTAGAGGAGACATCTTATGCAAAATCAGTTATGACAGATATTATAACAGATCATTAAGTCACTAAACTGTATTTGTTTTGATTCATACGTGTGCGAGTGATCTTGTATGGTCTTGCATTTGAGGCTGGAGTGCTCAGAAAAGTCCTGTATTCACTTACCCCCTATCGCCGCCCATTTAACAAAATGTTTTTACTTATTTGTGATTAATTGAAAAAATAAGTCTCCAGGTGATACAAGTCGGTTTCTAAACACCACTTACCATAAAAAAAACAACAACATATAAATGACAATCTGTTCTGCAGTTTTGAACAGGAAGTCAATGAACTATTGCATCATTTTAGATCCATAGTGTTTACAGTGAACTGAATATAAAATAATGATCTAATTATGTTACAGGGCAATGCTAAGCACCTGGAAAAAAGGATAATATGTCTTCTTTAAAGGACACGTATTATAATAAATTGACTTTGAGCTTTTATCCATGTTCTAACATTGTTCCCTCATCAAAAACACACCTGAAGTAGCATATAGCTTCATTCGGGCTAATTTAAGTGATCCTGGTTAGAAACTCCTCTCCCCTCCGACAGTCAAAAACAGTCCTCGAGCTCGACAATAACTGACGTTTCCTGGATAACTGACATGGCTCTGAGAATCTTCTCTGCTGTTCTTAAATCCATAAATCATGTCCAGACCTGCGCTGTGCCTTTACGTCATCTTAACATGCCCCGCCTCCGCCCCGCCCGCCGCCTCTCCGCCCGCCTCCGCCCGCTCCGCCCCCGCCTCCGCCCCGCCTCCGCCCCCGCCCCCTTTGTGCTCGTCTCCTCCCTCCACTTTTCGAGTCCAACTTTTACGCTCTTTGGCGATGTAAACATATCTGGAGAATATGAGAAGAGAATGTCAGTGCATTCCTTTCCTTTCCCATCTGCGCAGCTGTTTGAGAAGTCATTCGTTTCTTACAATCTGACTGGCAACAAGCAAACATCAAGGCCAAGGGTTGGATAAGAAAAGAGTGTGATGCAGTGGCTTGTGTTGAACTATAGGACCGCGGTGCTGTCACCTCTCTCCAGCTGGCTGCTGTTGGTCTCGTAGCGCTCCATGATCTGCCGGACCTGCTCCCTTTTCAGTGGAGGGTACAGGACCTCGTTCAGCCTAGAGTCCCTCTGCCTCCGGTTTATGAAGTCCATGAACTGGTCCAGAGAGATGAAGGGCTTCCTCCTCGACCCACTGTCGACAACAATATGGATTTATGAGAGGAGCGTTTCAGATATGAGCAGACATCGAAAACAAACTCCAGGAATTGTCCAAACACAGGTATCAATTTGGTTTTTACGCCCTCCAGAAATCTAAATGGTGGTGAAAATGTAGCCAAAGTGGAAACAGAGCAATTGGATAAGTATGTGCTCACAAACAACAGTTTTATCTCATTTGCTATCATGAGCATGTTTTCACCAAACTCTTTTGGTTCTTTTTGTATGAAAAGAACCAAAGAGTTTGGTGAAAAATGCAAATCCCCTTGGCCTGAGGCGCTACAGCTCAAAAAGGACACAAACTAGAGCTGACATTCGCCTTTGGGTCAGAGAAAAGTCTCCTCTCGATCGGTCACTCCACAAAGTGGAGCTGCATCATCAATATTTGTACGTCTGATTTTACAAGAATGTCGGGTATAAATATGTCACACTGGGTCATCAGGGGGCGCTGTCGAGGCGTCGGGGCGTTGAGAATCGAGTAAATACACTTAGGACATATAGAAAACACAGATTAGCCGAACAGTAAGTTAGTAAAATATATAAAGCTGTAATACAACCGACTGCTGCTAATACAGCCGATCATCCTGAAAATAAACCTCACGTCGCTCTTCTCATGACTAGACTCAACTAGTGAAACCAGCTCCATGGTAACGCTCAGGGGAGGGGCTTCAGACTTTCAGAAAGGCCGCGTTCTTTTGGCTCAACAAAAAATAGATTTGTGAAGGACAAAAACATTATGAACAGGAGTACACTCACTCGCCCCTCTACTCCTCCTCCTCCTCCTCTTCCTCTCCCTCATCACACCCTCGCTCCTTCTCCTCATTACACGCGACGCCCTCGCTCCTCCTCCTCATTACACGCGACGCCCTCGCTCCTCCTCCTCATTACACGCAACGCCCTCGCTCCTCCTCATCACATGCGACGCCCTCGCTCCTCCTCCTCATCACAAGCGACGCCCCCGCTCCTCCTCCTCACCACAAGTGATTCCCTCTCCTCCTCCTCACATGTGATTCCCTCTCCTCCTCATCACATGTGATTCCCTCTCCTCCTCATCACATGTGATTCCCTCTCCTCCTCATCACATGTGATTCCCTCTCCTCCTCATCACATGTGACGCCCTCGCACCCCCTGCTCCTCATCACATGCGACTCCCGTATTCCTTCCCCTCCTCTTCATCGCGTGTGACGCCCTCTCTCCTCCTCATCGCCCTTTCTCCTCCTCATCGCCCGTCCCCTCCTCCTCATCGCCCGTCCCCTCCTCCTCATCCTTATGAGAAATATCACAATTTTACGACTATTCACGATTATCAGCAAAAAGAAAGGAAACATTTTTATTGTATTTTCTTATTTTTAAGAAAATACAATTTGCAAATATTTGCAAATATTCCTATGAGAGGAAAATGTTGTTTTATAACAATGAACTTCCCTTTAATACAGCAAATTTAAAAATAAAATATAATGGCCACAAATGGATCACATAATATAAATGTATGCTTATTGTATTGCCTCATTGTAGCTCTTTTAAGCATTGTATCGTTTATTAGTGAGATGAACTCCATGGTAACGCTCGGGGGAGGGGCTTGAGACTTTGAGAAAGTCACTTTCCTTTGGCTCACGCCAACAACAAACAGATTTGTGATGAATAAAATTGAGTTTACAGGTAAAACTATGCGATCAGGTGGTAGATCGCGATAGACCTAATGGCTATATACACTGACTAGCCTAAAAACATTTTAGAATCGGATTAGCAGTTAGCGTTCACATCATAATCGAACTGCACTGGAGTCCACCTGGAACCACCGTCTGGAGGGTACGGTTTACTAGTCCCGACCAAATTAGACTCAACAGTATGACCCTAGAAATGATCATTTAAATTATGAATAGAAAAAGCATAAGTAAAATGTTTAAAATGTATTGTTAGTGACATCCATTCATGAATTCAATCCATGAATGTGTCTCTAAAAGGGAGAACATATAATAAGATTGAATTGAAAATTAAATATTGAACAATACAGTGTATAGACAGGGTATGTTTCCCAAATCGAAGGGCTCAATATTAGGACCAGAAGTGACTTGTCTGTGCCACACAATAAAAACTGATAAAACAACATTATTCTATTTAGATAATCCAATCAAATATTATAATAGCCAATATTTTTTTTAAATTAAATTAAGAATATAATTGATATTGTATTCTTAATTGATCTTAACTTTTCTAGTTTATTTCTACACCGCAGCATCCATCACATTATGCATTTCAAAATAAATTCTATTTTTATCTTACCATTCTTCAAATATACTCTGGATCTCCGGTCGTAAACACAAGCTGTCCAGAAACTTCTGAAAGGCTTCCCAGGTGAAGTCATCAGGCTTGATCCCTTCTGACTGCCAAAATACAACAAACATCCAGATCAAAATGTCTTGTATCCAGAAAACAAACATTTTTGTAGGAGGAAAATGTTAATTGTATTGAGTGAAGTAGAAGACCATTTTGGTCTATTCATTCAGCTACCTTATCTAAGAGCGACCATTCAGAAGGCATGTAAACGCTTTACGTAGTGTAGAGTGTAGATCTTTGTTTGAATGGATAGCCTTCAGAGTAGGAGCACAATCGAGCCGCACCTCCTGAACTCAGAGACAAATCAGGCTTAAAATTGGGCTAAAAATACTCTAGTGTGCAGCCAGCCTTTAAATCCATCTCCTTTTGAGAGTTCACGCTTCACTGTCATTGGTTAATTCCACCTGTCACTTAGTAGATGATTGAGGTTGACCAATAGGAGGAGTGGGTGGGTGGTCACGCGACCAAAAAAGCAGATCAGTCAGATCATAACTGAGTTTTCATCCTCGTCCAGCCTTACTTGGAATCGTTTACATTTGACTCATCATTTTTTGAATACGGATACATTAAAGAATGCTATGTCTCTCCATCAACTGCAGGGGGCAGTAGAGGGACAGGCCGGGCAGAGGCGGTTTACACAATCATCTCCTCATGGTCTTATGACACAGATGTGGAGACTGACAGAATTTAATCTAATAATCTCTCCAAATATGAAAAGTTACTGTGGACAATTCAAGGTACGGCTGCACAATCTGAAAAAGCATTTTACAACATTGTATGTTATATCTTAAATCTACAGTGAATATTGCGATGTACAAATCGGTGCAATTCCTCATTCGTCCAGGAGGGTTCCAATGTAGAGAAACAATACGCATCACGATGAGGGAGCTGCAGCCAGCTAACAATAGGATTTCTATAACTGGTTCTATAAAAAGATCAGTGACTGATATTTAGCAAACAATCTGCATGAATACATTTTAGAATCCTTTTGACAATTCTTTTGTTTTGAAAATTCACCAAATTGCTGAGCAGAAGTTTCCATGAACAAAATGTAAGAAACCTTACTCTACCTTTGGAACCCTAGTTTTGAATAAGATTACAAAAATAATTACCTTGTTATTGACGAGCCCACACTGCTCCAGAGCCGTCTCCACCCGTTTCTTATCTGAGAACAGCTTCAGAATACTGAAACATGTAGAGGACAGGAGACACAAGTTACTCAGCCTTTTACCATTCAAACATGTAAAACGCCACATCAAAATTGGGACAAAACTGGGAGCCCAGAAAAAACAGGACTAAACCAAAACGAGACAAGGATCACACCAAGTCTACATCGAGACTAAACAGGGATCAAACCACGAGAGCGTCCCCGTTTTACCTCTGGAAGCCCGACATGAATTGGTTTAGAATTGTGGGGCAGCAGCATTCCAAAGATTAATTGATTAAGTAGTAGTGCCATGAAAAAAAATATTTTTAGTACTTTACTAAGACTAAACATTGCTTTATCACCAGCAATAGCATTAGGTGATGTCAAAAAGATGAAAATACAAACGTACAAATGACAACAAGATTTGCTGAAGCATATTTCATGATGAAGTTGTCTTCTTTTAGCTTTTTTAATTGGTTAATGTAGATTTTGGTCAATTTAAAATCATTTAAAATATTATCCGACCAAGAGAATCAAACATCTTTCACTTATTTAATATTTTTCACAAAGCCATGATGTACTTGTTATTGCCTTTGAGCTGAATAAAGAAGTTGTATGACGAGTAACTTTGTGGTGATGCGGAAACCGTAGAAAGAGAAAGAGTACTTCAAAGTAAATGATTTCTCACTTCTTGACAGCAATCTTGCCATCCTGGTTGACTTGGAGCTTTAGCCGCGTGTACCTGCAGGACGGGGACACAGACGTGAGCAGAGAGGACACAGACGTGAGCAGAGAGGACACAGACGGGAGCAGAGAGGACACAGACGGGAGCGGAGGGGACACAGACGGGAGCGGAGAGGACACAGACGTGAGCGGAGAGGACACAGACGTGAGCGGAGGGGACACAGACGGGAGCTGAGAGGACACAGACGTGAGCAGAGAGGACACAGACGGGAGCAGAGAGGACACAGACGGGAGCAGAGAGGACACAGACGGGAGCAGAGGGGACACAGACGGGAGCAGAGGGGCAGGCAAGGTGGACAACAGACGGGAGCGAGGGGACACAGACGGGAGGCAGAGAGGAAACAGACGGGAGCAGAGAGGACACAGACGGGAGCAGGAGGACAAGACGGGAGCGGAGGGGACACAAGACGGGAGCGGAAGGGGACACAGACGGAGGAGGGGACACAACGGGAGGGAGGGACACAGACGGACAGGAACAGACGGGACGGGAGGACACAGACAGAGGACAAAGCGGAGGAGGACACAGACATTAGCGGAGAGGACACAGACATTAGCGGAGAGGAACACAGACATTAGCGAGAGGACACAGACATTGCGGAGAGGACACAGACATTAGCGGAGAGGACACAGACATTAGCGAGAGGACACAGACATAGCGGAGAGGAACAGACATTAGCGGAGAGGACACAGACATTAGCGGAGAGGACACAGCTGTGGGCTGTTGGCTCCACACTCACGCTACGTGGCAGCAGAAATGTATTCCGTGCTGCATTCTGGGACAAGATGTTTGTAGCCAACGTGAAGAGTTCATCTGTCCAAACCTGGAAACAGAAAAGAGATACATATATGACCAACCTACATTCTCCACAGATCTGTCCAGTAATTTGGCTTGGTGGTGTCTCTGTAGAGATTGTGAAGGTTTTTATTATTAAGTGAAAACAAAATCCAAACCTACATGGCCCGGTAAGTAATTGCCCCCTAATCTTAATAATGGGTTGGGCCACCCTTAGCAGCACAACAACTGCAATCAAGCGTTTGCGATAACTTGCAATGAGTCTATTACAGCTGTGGAGGAGTTTGGGCCCACTCATCTGTGCAGAATTGTTGTAATTCAGCCACATTGAAGTGTTTTTGAGCATGAGCTGCCTTTTTAAGGTAATTGAGTAACTGCCTCGACGCATCATCTGATTTATAATTTGAAGTTAATGTAATTGGACAAAACATTAATCATCAAAATCTGGTATTTTCAAAGGATCAACGCAAAATGAGAAAAACGAAATCATATCTGAAGGAGCGGTGCAAGAAACACAAATGTTTAAATCATTCCATATTGTCAATATAAAACTTTTGTCAATTTTATTCACAGTCAGCAGAAGAACCAACACTTTTACTCAAGTAAGAGACATGACTTCAATAAAAATATGACTCAAGTGAGAGTAAAGTATAGTGTCAGGAAGTTACTCCAAGAAATACAATTTCTTGAAAAAGTGCATGTTACTGAGTACTATCCACCTATGGTTGCCCGGGCTACCATTCAGGAGGAGTGCTAGCCACTGTTAAATGCCATGCAGTGGAGCATTAGAGGCAAAGTAATGATGCCCTCTTCTCAGATTTACCTTGGCGGTGTCTTCCTGCATGGCCTGGAAGTTGACGAAGGAGATGTTGACCAGATCAGTTCCATAGACGACGGTGACTAGCTTCCCTTCAACATTCTCTCCTTTCCCGAAACCCAGCACCTCACGGAGCTTTGGGTCCTGCAACATAAACACATGATGGGATGAAGAGCATGGAGCCTCTTCATCATCAGCTCCAGGGATGCCACAATATTATGTTATAAATAGCTTTAATATTAACTCAATAAGAGTCATTTGGAGTTTTGTGATGGACACCATTAAGGAAATACCAACACACACACGCACACTCACTAGTAAAGTTAAGAGTGACTTTACAATCCAATTACATTAATCAAAGCATGTATAATCTAAAATATGTTTGTATACAGCGGGCCTCTGTTGCTCAGAGCCTGTTCCTGTGCAGCCATGATGAGTGCCTCTGTGCTGTCCTTCAGACCGGCCTGCTCTAGCCATTGGTAGGATATCTTGATATCAGCCACTTCAGTTATGTTCTGGTGGTAAAGTTATGTCTTGACAGAAATTCTTAACACCTCCTTGGAGTCATGACACGTCCCAGCCTGCTTCAAGTCATCCATCATTGTCCCCGTCCCCAAGCATTCCTGGATCACTGACTTAATGACTACGGGCCTGTGGCGCTGACGTCTGTAGTCATGAAGTCCACCTCCTCCCTGCTGGACCCCCTGCAGTTCGTCAACAGGTCTGTAGACGATGCCATCAACCTGGCACTCCACTTCATCTTGCAGCATCTGTACTCCCCGGGAGCCTGCACCAAGATCCTGTTTGTGGACTTTAACTCTGCTTTCAACACCATCCTCCCTGCTCTGTTCAAGGACAAGCTCTCCCAGCTCAACGTGCCTGACTCCACCCGCAGGTGGATCACTGACTTCCTGACAGATCGGAGGCAGTGCGTGCGGCTGGGGAAGAATTTCCCAGACTCTGACTATCAACACAGGAGGTCCACAGAGCTGTGTACTTTCTCCTCTGCTCTTCTCCCTGTACACAAACTGCTGCACCTCCAGCCACGACTCCATAAAACTGATCAAATTTGCGGACGACACCACCCTCATCGGGCTCATCTCGGACGGGGATGAGTCTATCTACAGGAGGGAGGTGGACCGGCTGGTGTCCTGGTCCAGCAGTAACAACGAAATTGGAGATGATCGTGGACTTCAGGAAAGTCACAGCCCCGCCTCACCATGACAGACTCCCCCATCACCACCGTGGATTCCTTCCACTTCCTCTGCACCACCATCACCCATGACCTCAAGTGGGAGCCCACCATCAACTTCCTCAGAGCCCACCATCAGCTTCCTCATCAAGAAGGCCCAGCAGAGGATGTACTTCCTGTGGCAGCTGAGGAAAGCCAAGCTGCCAGTGCAGATGATGGTGCAGTTTTGCACGGCCATCATTGAGTCCATCCTCACCTCCTCCATCACCGTGTGGTACGCTGGAGCGACAGCCAGGGACAAACAGAGACTACAGCGCATTGTGCGTTCTGCTGAGAAGGTGATCGACCAGGTAGGATCACAGCTGACCCTTCTCACCCTGGACATGGACTATTTGAGCCACTCCCCTAAGGCAGGAGGCTACAGTCCATCCGGACCAGAACCTCCCGCCACAAGAATAGTTTCTTTCCCTCTGCCATTGGACTCATGAACACTTCTTAAACACCTGCCACTTTAACTACAACTATTCATCACTCACAGTTGCAGTGCAGAAAGTGACAGTGCAGTGAGTTTAACTGTAAATTCTTGTGCCTATGTTTACCTTTATACTATTCAATTTTAATTGTGTTGTTATTATTGCTCAGCGTTTTATGTTGCACCTTAACGCCACAAAGAAGTTCCTATGTTTGTGAATGTTGTTCATTGACTGGCAATAAACATTTTCTGATTCCGATCCCATGTAGGGGCGTGTCCTCCCATGATGGTCCCTCCTCCAGCACTTCATCCTCTGTTCCTCATTGCCTGAGACATTCACTGAGCACATCATCTGTTGGGGCCTTGTTCTTGATGTACTTGAGGATCTTTGATGTTTCATCCTGGATAGTGGCTCTCACGCTCACGAGTCCACGGCCTCCTTCCTTACGACTCGTGTACAGTCTCAGGGTGCTGGATTTTGGGTGGAACCCCCATGCATGGTGAGCAGCTTTCGCGTCTTTAACATCTGTGGTCTGTATTTCTTCCTTTGGCCACCTTAATATTCCTGCAGGCGCATCTGATCACTGGCAGGGCGTAGGCGGTTTATTGCCCGGGACTTGTTCTTGCCATTGAGCTGGCTTCTTAGGACTTGTTTTACTCATTGTAGGCATTGGGCTGTTGCCGCTTTCCTTGTTACCTCTTCAAGGTTGACATTTGCTTGTGGTATTCCAAGGTACTTCCAACCATCCTGCTATTGTTCCTTCTCGGAGAACCCTGAGACCCCTTCTGAGTGGACCACCTTCCCTCTCTTTTTCACTAACCGACAACTTTTCTCAAGTCCAAATAACGTGTGGATAAGTGAGTTGATGTCTTGCTCGCTCTTAGCGTACAGTTTGATGTCATCCATGTAGAGGAGGTGACTGATCGTGGTTCCATTTCTGAGTTGGTATCCATAGCCAGTCTTGTTGATTATTTGCCTGAGAGGTTCAGACCTATGCAGAACAGCAGTGGGGACAGGGAGTCTCCTTGGTATATGCCACATTTGATGGACCATTTGTGCAAGTGGTTTACTATTGGCTAAAGGGTGGTTTTCCATAGCCGCATCGATTTTTCTATGAAGGCTCTTAGAGTCCTATTGATGTTGTACATCTCCAAGCATTCAGTGGATCCGCGCGTGTGGCATTGAGTCATATGCTTTATTAGAATCAATCCAGGCAGTACACATATTGGGTTCTGCAGTCTGTTCTGTCAAC
This sequence comes from Chaenogobius annularis, assembly GCA_015082035.1. Lineage (NCBI taxonomy): Eukaryota > Metazoa > Chordata > Actinopteri > Gobiiformes > Gobiidae > Chaenogobius > Chaenogobius annularis. The sequence goes on along the minus strand of BJKM01000131.1, from coordinate 384,782 downwards.
AAGGAGTTGGTGTTTGGCTCTTCTGGTGTCTTTACCGATGCCTTCTGTGATTAATTTTACACACCCCTACACAAATAATACACCTGGACCTCTGTTTTTTCTAAAACAGAGTCCAGATGAAACAACTGAATCTTTTTGCGCGCGCACGCGCCCGCGCACGCGCCACACACGCGCGCGCCGCACACACACGACACACACACACACACGACACACACACACGACACACACACACACACGACACACACACACACGACACACACACACACAGACACACACACACACACACGACACACACACACACACACACACACGACACACCACACAACGACACACACGACAACACACACACACGACACACACGACCCACACACGGACACACACACACCACACACCACCGACACACACCACGACACACACACACACACACAGTGTATATATTACATATATATACACTGTGTGTGTGTATATATATACACATATATATACACTCTGTGTGTGTATATATACATATATATACACTCTGTGTGTGTAATATATATATCACACACACTGTGTGTGTATATACATATATATACACACACATATATATACACTGTAATATATATATACACACACACACACACACACACATATACACTGTATATATATACACACACACACATATATACACACATCGTTGAAGCCCTTTTGGCTCTAATTACAGCCACAAGTCTTTTTGAGTCTAATGCAGGGCTATTCAACATAAGGCCCGGGGCCAAATCAGGCCCTCCAAGCTATTAATCCGGCTCATAACCCATATTCCAAACTTTTTTTTTTTATTTATTTTTTTAAATCGGGTTTACCGGTTTAATTCTGAGTTAGTAATGAACCTGGTTTGGTCTTGGTTCAGTCCTTGTTTGATTCTGGGTTATTCCTGGTTCAGACGGGTTATTCCTGGTTCAGACCTGGTTCTTACTCAGCGCGTGAGTGGCCCCACCCACAGTAGAGGGCACAATCTAGATCTTCTAATTACAAAGGGGGTTAATATTTCAAACGTCAATGTGTTTGATGTTTTTCTGTCTGATCATTTCTGTGTCTTCTTTGACCTGTCTGTTTATCCCAAACCTCTGGCTGGTCCTGCAGTTTTTCGGAGGAGACAAAAATGACAGCACAGGAAAAAACTGTGAAAATGTCTCATGTTCTAATGTAAATGATTTGTTGAACTCGTTACATCTAGTGTTTTGAATGTTCTCGACACCATTGCCCCTATGAAGGCTAAAATTGTTAAAAATAAGCAGAAGGCGCCATGGAGAAATGATGATTCGGTCAGAGCACCAGAAAAGGGAGTGCCGCCGGGCCGAACGAAAATGGCGCAAGTCGAAGCTTCAAGTTCAAAAAGAGATTTACAGAGAGAAGTTGTACGTCATGTACAACCTCATCTTATGTAGAACTAGAGAAGGATATTTTTCTGAAATAATTGGAAGCTGCAGTAACAACTCATGTGTCCTGTTTGCCACAGTAAACAGATTAACAAACCCTCACAGCTCAGCTGCCGTTAGAACTCATTTCCACATCCAAGTGTAATGAGTTTGCATTATTCTTTAATGAAAAAGTTCAGGGCATTGAAAAATGCTATAAATTCTACAATGCAAAAAATAACCCTAAAACCACCTACACACTTAGAGCTGACTCACTTTGCACCTGTGACTGACAAAACTGTCCAGGAGATCATCACCAGTCTGAGTTCTCTACATGCTGCCTCGATGTGTTACCCACCAGATTTCTAAAGTCTGTGCTGAACAGTTTGTTAGCACCACTCACTCAAATAGTTAACATGTCGCTTCAATCTGTAACATTCCCAATGTCTTTGAAAACTCGCGGTCATAAAGCCTCTCCTAAAGAAGAGCAGTCTTGATGCTGCAGCACTGAGTAATTACCGGCCCATCTCTAATCTGCCTTGAAAGTCCTTGAAAAGGTTGTTTACCAACAGCTCACTGATTTCCTCTTAATAAACAACTCATTTGATGTTTTCCAGTCAAGTTTTAGACTCATCACAGCACTGAGACTGCTCTTGTCAAGGTGACAAATGACATCCACCTGAAACACTGACACGGGCAAAGCCTCAGTCTTAATTCTGTTAGATCTGAGTGCTGCTTTTGACACTGTCGATCATGGGACCCTCTTACAGAGACTAGAGGACTGGGTGGGCATCACTGGCACTGCGCTAAACTGGTTAAAGTCCTATCTGGAAGACAGGAAGTACTTTGTTGAAATTGGTAACTGTGTCTCAGACCAGATGCCCTGACCTGTGGGGTGCCCCAAGGGTTGCCGTTAGGTCAGTTGATACGCAGCGAGAATGTGTCCTATCACAATTACGCAGACGACACTCAGATCTATGTTTCACTGACGGCAGGTGAATATGATGACCAGTGGATTCACTCTGTCACTGCATCCAACAGATCAGTGTGTGGATGCAAAACAACTTTCTCCAGCTGAACTCAGACAAGACTGAAATCATGCGTCTTTGGCCCACAGAAACAAAGAGAAAGTGTTAACAGTCACCTCCAGAGTCTCGCTCTAAAACCTACAAATCAAGTTAGAAATCTGCGGGTAATTATAAACTCGGACTTGAATTTTAACAGCTACATCAAATCAATATCAGCAGCCTTTTACCATCTAAAAAACAGTGCCAAAATCAAAAGTTTAGCGTCTAAACCAGACTTGGAGAGACTTATCCATGCGTTTGTCTCTAGTAGATTAGACTACTGTAACGGCCTGCTCACTGGCCTCTCCAAACGAGCTGTAAAACCAGCTGCAGTACATCCAGAACGCTGCTACTCGGGTCCTGACTAGAACCAGGAAGTATGATCACATTAGTCCTGTGCTCAGGTCTCTGCACTGGCTCCTTGTGGCTCAGAGAATAGACTTCAAAGCAGCTCTGCTTGTATACAAGTCTCTCCATGGCCTAGCACCAAAGTACATCTCGGACATGTTAGTGCCATATGAACCATCTCGGACTCTGAGGACCTAAGGGACCTGCCTCCTGCTGGTGCCCAGAGTCAGGACTAAACATGGGGAATCTGCGTTTCAGTTTTATGCAGCTAAAATCTGGAACAGTCTTCCTGAGGATGTGAGACAGGTTCTACTCTGGCAATGTTCAAATCTAAGCTAAAAACTGTTTTGTTTCGCTGTGCATATGACTGAAATGATTTTTTCTTTGCACTCTTCATTTTTATGTCTTAAACTATTTTTTTGGATAGCCTGAAAATGGCACATTTAAATTTCTTTAAATTAAGGTTTAGAGACTTCGGTCTTGTCTTTGTGATTTTAATGCATTTTTTTCCTGTTGTGTGAAGCACTTTGAATTGTCTTTGTCTACGAATTGTGCTTTACAAATAAACTAGTCTTGCCTTTCCTTTAGATCTGGTTCGGATCTGATTCAGACCTGATTTGTATTAGTCTAGTCCTAATTTAATTATGGCTCAGTTCTAGATGGGCAATTTTGTAAAGCAATGTTGGTAAAGCATTGTATATGTTATTCCTCACAAAAATCAATCGAATCGCTCAATAGTTATTTTACTGTATTGATTTTAAAAATATCCCCAACAGTGTTTCAGACAAATATTGTTTCAGTAGTTGTGCAGCTTCGGCCGGCCCAGAGGCCTTGACCCGCCGAAATATTTGGCTCACGGGAAAATTTGGTTGAATAGCCCTGGTCAAATGCTACAAGCTTGCTACACCTATTTTGGGCAGTTTCTTTCCTTCTTCTTGCAGATCCTCCCAACCCAAAGAAGTTTGGTTGGTGAGCGTCGGTTCACAGCCATTTTCAGACCTCTCCAGAGATGTTCAGTTAAGTTCAAGTCTGGCCTCTGGACCACTCAAGGACATTCACACAGTTGTCCTGTAGCCACTCCTTTGTTCTCCTGGCTGTGTGCTTAGGGTCATTGTCTTGTTGAAGATGAACCCTGTCCCCCAACTCTGAGGTCCAGAGCCTCAGAGTTTTTTCCTCTCTCCATAGAGACATGCTGGAGAGCTGTCAGAGTGACCACCGGGTTCTTGGTCACCTACCAGACTGTAGGAGCCAAAACAGGGAATTTTGCTTTAACTGTGTCTAATTACTATTTGAGTTGTCTCCATCTAGTGGCCAACCAGATGGCTATATAAGGGAGAAGGCTCTACCTGGAGTTGTGGCTGCAGCAGGAAGAGACAGTCTTTGACCTCCATCCCCTCCCCCATTTTAGCCCTGCTGTCTTTGTTTTAAATTAATCTTCATTCATCCGCTGAACCCTTTGTTTATCAATTGTTTAAAGAATTATTTTTGACACATTTTTGTAAGCTAAATAAATTAAATTTTCATTTTGGAAGAATCTTTTTTCTGGACATTAACTATTTTAAAAGTGTCAGGCCTATTTTTTTGCTCAGTCACCAGGAGGAACAGGATTAAAACGGACTCTCCACAGACAAAGGACCTTCTCCCCAGATTGCTCAATTTGGCCATTTACAGATTTTCAGAGGGACCTTCAGTGCTGCAGAAGTGTTTCTGTCCCTTCCCCAGATCCGATACAATCGTGTGTGCTTTTCCAAATCATTTTTTTGTACTTTTATTTAAATAATGTGTCAATAATTCAAACTACCATCTTTAATGTTGTTGTTTGGCAATAGGCAAATAAAGAATCCGGATGGACCGTATCTATCTCTCAGACAGCCATCTTGGATAAGCAGCAGCTTTGACAAACAGCAATAGTTGAGTGACAGCTGTGCGTCTCAAAGTCCCCTCAACAGAGGCTTTGGTTACTCTTATCACTTGTTCAAGATCCGAACTAATAAGATCATTCAGAAGTGCCATGGACAGACGATGTCAACATAAAGCAAAAAAAACTGAAACCTTTTAAACATTCTGCGAAAAAAAATTAAAGAGACTCAAAACTGATTCAAATCTAGCGTGGTATGGCCTCTAAAATGTATTCCTGTGGAGGAAATACTGCTTTAATGTGTTTTCCACTTCCAGAGCGTGCACGTGTCGTGTGTGTGTGTGTGTGTGTGTGTGTGTGTGCGTGCACGTAAGTGTGTGTGTATGTGCACGTAGGTGTGTGCATGCATGTGTGTGCTGCCTGTGCCGCGAGTGCAAGTCTGATATCAGCTCTCATCATGGCCCTTTACCCAAACCACTTACACAACCATATCCTGCCAACTGTCAGCTCGCCGCCACATCCGTCGGGCTCACACAGCCATGCACGCTCACACACACACACGCACACGCACAGCCATGCACACGCACAACCATGCACACCCACGCACGCACACACACGCACACAACCATGCACGCGCACACACACACGCACACACACACGCGCGCACACACGCACACGTTTGAGTGACACACGAGTGGTCAGAGCAGGCCACAGGAGTGACAGCAGGAGATGACAGCAGGAAGACCACCGCCACACGCTCACTGACCTTTGGCTGTTTGGCGTATCTTCCTGTTCTGGTGTCTCGGATGGTGCTGATGTCCAGGATCTCCACCTCCTGAAAGACACAAGACACATACTGTATCAGTCCACACTTCTTCAGTTCCATCTCTCGATCGATCTGTGGAGCCATTTAAAGTAGCAGAGCCCTTTAGACTGTGACGCAAACACAAACACTTAATTAAAAAAAATATATATGTGCTGCCCGGTGGTGGAGTGGTTTAAGGTGGCAGCACGTATGCCATGCTCCACGTGCAGATCCTGGCTCTGACAGTTTACTGCATGTCCAGGTGTCCCGTCTAATAAATCCTTTAAAAAAAGAAAATAATTTCATATACATTTATTTCTTTTTTTGTGTACAGTTTTTCCCAGTTTGTAAATTTGAAACACTTAGAACATAGAATACGACACAGTGCAACAAAAAGAAAAGAGAAAATAGAAAAAACAACATGTAACACAACAGCCAATAATATCAGCATTTGTTGTCCTACGTACAAGTCTTATCTGGTCCAAAGTCTGTCAAAAAGGTCCATCTTAAAAGTATTTTTTTCCATTTGGCTGATGTCTAACCATGTCAGTCCAGTTTTGAATTGTTGAGTCAGTTTGGGTCATCTACTTTTTTGTGATGGCCTTTTTCTACGCCGTCAGAAAAATGCTCCAAAGTTATCCACGGCAGGAGATTTGAGGCTAGAAGTGTACGGGTGCAGCAAGTCAATGACGTACAGAGGAGCCTGTCTCTGTAGAGCTCTGTACGTTAAAACCATGACTTTGAAATCAATTGAATAGGCTGTGGCAACAACAGAAGCGTCCCACCACCAGGACCGAACCAAGATTGCAATGTAAAGGATCCAAAAATATACAGCGTATTATTATTAGTGTTTTTATTAGTGGCAAGTAATAGCTGAATAGACGGTGCACTGTTTTTTTTAGTTACTTTTTTAAGCAAATGAGCTGAGCTGTAAGAAGCTACGACAGTGACAACTGGAGCTCCAAACACAAGATAAAAGAAATTAAAACGTATTTCCCCAGCATTTGCCCGTCTCATTTAAGCCTTCTCTCATTTTAATAACCGAAAACAGTGGTTTTCAACCTTTTTTGTCTCTAGCTTTACTCTCATTGTTGGTTCACACTCTTGATACCCTCTGTTTTTATGTAAGAAACACAGGTTTCTCATTGTAAATCTAAAGTCTGTTAATTAGAACATTGCTAATTCTAAATTACACATCATATTTTCTAGTCATTGATATTTTCTGTCCTACCTGCACATTGTGTTAGATTTAAGTGTATTTTTAAAGTTATTTATCTTGTTTGTTTTTATTGCACGTTTCGATTTTCCTGTTGCTCTTGAACTGTGCATTGCAACACTGGGATTTCCCCATTGTGGGACAAATAAAGGTCCTCTTATCTTATCTTAATTTATTATCCTATAGAAACTTCGTCTGGAAAGTCCAGAATCATATTCCTCTGTACTTTTACACAGATCAATATTAGTCTGGTCAACAGTTAAACCGATGCAAGTTCAAATGGATTAGCCAATCAGAGACATGCAAAGTCAAATCAAACAAATATGGATGCTTACGAGGGAAAAGACAGGAAAGAAATATCACAGGGACTGAAAAACATGACTGAGGCACAATCTGAGGAGAGACAAGTTTGAGTTTGTTCTAAAGGACGATGATGACGATGAACTCATTTGTGTCAGGGAAAAAAACTAATCTGATTGCACGGTTCTGTTTGAGTTTGGCTCAAGGTCACGGAGGGAGAAGTAACCCAAATGGATGAAGTGTGGATCCACATTACTATGAATGTAAAATGTACTGCAAACAACATTTTATATTCCAACATCATTCTTAATCTCAGTGGGACTTTCGTGGTTAAATAAAGGTCAATTAATAAATAAAGTGTTTATTTTTGGGTGACATTCATAATTTGACTGCCAGGCTGGACATGAGCAGCAGAAATGGAAACGGGACAAACGTATGGAATTCCCTTTTGTATTTCACATTGTAAACAAGGGCCATAGCTCAACTAATTTACATGCCGTTGTGATTTGAAAAATACAAATATATGACACATTTGTTTAGTCAAATGAATTAAAAACTAAAAAATGTGTAAATTTTCACTGCATTTTGGATGGAACATTGTGCTACTTTCTTTAGACCTAAATTTTAACGTTTTCCCAAACTTGTCTTGAAAATGTTTTATCCTGACAGCATGTGGATCACTATCACTCAAAATGGAAGGAGGAGGACCTAAATATATTAGAATTAAATGGGAAGGAGAGGGTGATTTTGTTTTGACTGACGAAGAATGGGAAAGTATATGTACATCTCAATGGAGAAGCATAAAGTCACATGTTTGACATGGGGTTGTGAAAAAAACGGGATGCATATTTCGAACAGAATTCTTTCCAAAGTGTCCATTATTCCCATTATTCCCAAGGAAATGCGAACTGTTGGAGAAACTGTGGCACCAGGAGGCAAACCACTATCATGTGTTTTGGGATTGTCCTGTTGCTCAAAAATATTGAACTGAAGTCAAGGATGCACTGCAGACTGTTTTTGACACTGCCATCCTTCTCAAATTGTACAGTAGAACTATGTACTTGGGCCTCAAAACTGCTGCCATGGACACAATCAATGGATACCTTTAGAACATAGTCCTGGCGGCAGGAAAAGAGACCATCACAAAGAAGTGGATGACACAAATATCACCAACGATCAAGGACTGGACTGACATAGGATCAGACAATAGAAAACAGACATGGAAAAAAAAACATTCGGACATAATTTGGAAATGTGGGAATTTTATTTGAATGTAAATGTGCTGTGATTTAGTTTATTTTGATGTTAAGTTAATTTTTTCTCTTTTAAGGAAAGAAGAGGACAACACTAGGTGGCACTGAGAAGCCGGGGGCCTGTGCCAGGGGCCTGTGCTTTAAGGCGTGTCTGACAGGGGAGACGACATGGAGAGAGTCATAAAGTGGCCATAAACACAGTAGAGTTCCACTGTAAATATTTGTTTAGCGTGACTTATATTCCCTCTGAGCTGCCTGGCCTTATCTCCAGCTCATGAAAAAACTGCTCACAATGTTTAGACCACACTTCCTGTTCTCCAAGAATGGACACTGCAAAAACAATATTTAGATCTGTTAAGGGGACTTGAAATCAGTATTTTTATGTAGTTTGTATTAATTTACTTGATGAACTTATTATTATGAACATATTATCATATTATCTTTCTTGTGTCAACATATTTCCGAATGGTTTCACTATAGTGTTGTGTTGCCATGGCCAGAGGCGCGAGGTAAGTAAATGATGTATATATTTTTTTATCATTAGTCATAATATTTCAGTCCATTCATTATTTTGAAATAAATTGATTTTCAATTTAAAATGAAAAAAGAATACACAAAATTCGCAACAAGTTTCTGAGCGTGGATTTGTCAATTAACTTAGCTTTATACATTTTAAGCAACCTGGAAATGTTTTCTATACGATGGAGCACAAAAGTTGGATTGAGGAAGACCTACATCAATGGACTTATCTACTCTTTGATTGGAAGAATTAATTAGCCTTAAATGGAAAGGTTACAATATCTTTTTCAGTTGCTTCCTGTACCCCGGCCAATAGCTTTCTTTAAAACACTTGATAAATTGAGGCAGTTTATCTGGAGTGGAAAGATAGCAAGAAGGTCTTCAGAGATTTAACATGAAAGTATATGTCAGGAGGGCTTCATCTGCCCACTTTAAAGAGGACTATTTAAACAGCCCAAATGGGATTTATCTCATGAATCGATCCAACCACATGACCGCCGCCACAACCACATAACCTCTCGTTGTAGTCTGTCTAGTTTGTAGCATTCAGTAAACCTTAACAAAAACAGAACATATACAAGAGCACCGGGTCCGGTCCGGTGTACTGGAAAGAGGCCATCGGGGCATCCCGGACAGCCCACCTCTATACAGCCAGGGCCCAGCAATAAAGACATTAGGCCTCATTTTTTGCAGTGCATGTTTTTCTCTCAGTGTCAGCAATGGCTTCAACACCTCTAGACTTTGAATCAATGGGATCAAAAGTTCATGTTTAAAGCAGCCTATGATTGGTCAGTGGGGAGCTGGACATTGCCATGGATACGCTCTGAAGGCTCTGGGCTAATGAGACTTAAGCAGACATGCTGCTGGGAGTGTATGTGCCAGGCAGCTAACATTTTCACACTGGAACTTATCCAACATAAAACTGCAGCGAGGCCAAAAGGTACTTGGGACGCGACCGGGGACGCGACCGGGGACGCGACCGGGGACGCGACCGGGGACGCGACCGGGGACGCGACCGGGGACGCGACCAAAGAGTTGGGTCATTTTAAAATATTATTGAACTTGAACGATAAGTTGTGAGCGGGAAATTAAGTTTAGAAAGCACATTATCATTAGAGACAGTGAGTTGGACCATTATGTGCACTTCTTAGAGTTTTGGGTATAAACCTTAAATATTACATATTTGATTTGGGTCAACCCATTACTTAAAAGACAGACACAGCGATAGCACTACACAAAATGTGACTCCACTACCATCTGATGAATAAGTTGCTGAACAGGTTTGTGGACGTCTACAAATCATTTAAATAGATGTATTTTCCTTATTATACTTTTATTGTGCAAAGCAGTGAAAAGCATAGACCTTACTTAAGTTACTAGTCATTACACACCAGACATCTTACCTGCTGTAAAGTTGCATTAACATTTGGAAGAAGACTGAAATCTGAACTGCTAAACTTCCTGCTTCCGAAGAGTGCAGACGCTTCCCTGCTTGCTCCTGCTTGCTTCAGATGCTTTCCTTATTTATTTTGCTTTTAAATCAGTTTTTGTCTTCCAAACATTTTATATTATGACTTTTTGAAGTCAACCAAGGATTTTAAGAGCATTTTTCGAGTTTTAATCAACAAATCTGACGAACCAGCGACATGTCCGTGAGAAGAGAAACAAACTCCTGTAAACGCTGTTGGAAATTTCAAACAAGAAATTCATGAGCTACAAGCATGGATATTTGCTTTGGAATCTGAAAAAGGACTGCACGATACAATCCCTGTGTCATCCACTGGTAAGAAGTCCACATTTTTTACAAGAAAAACAGCTACTTTCAACCTAAACCGGAGTGACTCTGTTTCGTTCCCAAAAACTGTCTAAAGACCAGGAAAACAAAGTCGGTTCGAAGCCGAAGCGATACAAAGATAATGTAACGCCACCTAAAATACAGCTTACAAACAGATTTTTACCACTTTCAAAGACTGAAGTAAATGAACAAAGGAAAAATGGGAGACATGACGTGGTGAAAAGGCAGACAGAGACAGAGAGAGAATCTGTGCCCAACGTCAAGGTCGTCTTGATTGGGGATGGTGCGATAAGTCACGTGATGCATGAAAAAATTAAAACACATTCTTTTCCCAGCGCCACAGTCACTGAGATTACGTCACGTATTTCTAATGTTTTGGCCACACATAAAGGAGTTAAACAGCTGATTGTGCACGTGGCCGCAGTGGACACACGACGCAAAGAGACTGAAGTTTTGAAAAGAGACTTCTTGGAGTTATTCGACGAGCTTAATAAAATGGAATTAAAAACATTCATAAGTGGACCGCTTCCAAACATCGACAGGAAGATAAACAAGTTTACTCGGCTGCTTCAGCTGAACACATGGCTGTCCAAAGAGTGTGCAACAAGAGGATTGCACTACATTGAGAACTTCTATCTATTCTGGAAACGAGAGGACCCGTTTAAGAGAAATGGCCCACACCTCTGTAGAGGTGGAGTGAGGGTGCTGACAGAGAACCTGCTCCACGCTCTGAGGCATTGGACTGGGCCTGGACAGGGTCCTGAGCAGATAGTTAGAGAAGAGAGGGAATGAGAGAAGAATTCCTGCTCCATCAGCCAGAGACCGAGCCAATGTTTCAACATCAGCAGCACCACAACCACAACCTCCACCAAGGGATTTATTAGCAGCCGCTCCACCACCACCAGCAAAGAATTCAACTCCAGCTGCTCCACGATCACCTCCACCGCCTCCAGCGAAGGACTCATCATCACCTGGTCCCAAACTCTCACCGGCTCCCGCTACACCAACAAAAGCCCCCCCACCTATCCCCCCTCGCCTTTCACCTGGTATCTCCCATAGCTAGGATGCACTGGGTCTCAGCGTTGCCGGGACTTAGTCATATTAAAAATCCTCTAAAACACCAACCCGGGACCCTGTGTAGAAACAGCCTCCCCTAGTGCTATTTCATCACACAGATGAGAAAACAAAATGCAAGTCAGGCTGCCCAATCTGAGAAATTTCATTTATATTCCCTGAAAAAAGATAACGCCCAGTCTCACTGAAACTACTCTGAAACTTGCTGTGCTAAATGTCAGATCCTTATGTAACAAATCATTCTTTAATTAATAATTTTATTTCTTCTTATAATCTTGAATTTTATATTTTTAACTGAAACATGGCTTGACAAAAACACAGGAAATTAAGTTTCTAATAGAATCTGCTCCACCTAACTTTATGTTTGAATCTGTAACACGAGAAAACAAAAAGGGAGGAGGTGTGTGTGCTTTTGTTAGAGATGAAATAGTTACCCACAGGTTGTCCTTTGGGTGTTTTCAACATTTGAGTACGGTAGCCTTTAAAATTGAGCTAAAACAGTCTCCATCCATTCTCTTCATTGTTTTATACAAGCCTCTCAGCACTGCAAAAGTGTTATTGATGATTTTACTGGAGATGCTTTCAGTCGTATGCACAGACTTTGATGGTTTGGTCATAACAGGTGATTTCAATGTTCATCGTTGATAATGTTCTGCGACAGAAACGCTAAAGAGCTATCATGCTGTCCTTGAAACTTTCGGTCTTACTTCAGCGCGTGAGTGTCCCAACCACAGCAGAGGGCACACTCTAGATCTTCTAATTACAAAAGGGGTTAATATTTCAAACGTCAATGTGGTCGATGTTGCTATGTTCTGATCATTTCTGTGTCTTCTTTGACCTGTCTGTTTTTCCCAAACCACCAGCTGGTCCTGCGGTTGTCCGGAGGAGACACATAAATGACAGCACGGGAAAACTGTTTATGGAAATGACTAAACTTGTCTCATGTTCTAATGTAAATGATTTGTTGAACTCTGTTACATCTTTAGTGTTACTTGAATGTCCTCGACACACCATCGCCCCTATGAAGGCTAAAATTGTTAAAATAAGCAGAAGGCGCCATGGAGAAAATTATGATTCGGTCAGAGGCACAGGGGAGTGCCGACGGGCCGAACGAAAATGGCGCAAGTCGAAGCTCCAGGTTCAGAAAGAGATTTACAGAGAGAAGTTGTACATGTACAACATCATCTTATGTAGAACTAGGGAAGGATATTTTTCTGAAATAATTGGAAGCTGCAGTAACAACTCGCATGTCCTGTTTGCCACAGGAAAACAGATAAACAAACCTCCAGCTCAGCTGCCGTTAGAACTCATTTCCACATCCAAGATGTAATGAGTTTGCATTATTCTTTAATGACAAAGTTCAGGGCATTAAAAATGCTATACATTCTACAATGCAAAAAATAACCCTCAAACCACCTACACACTTAGACTGGTGGGACGAGCTCCTGGACAGTTTTGTCAGTTACAGGTGCAAAGTGAGTCAGCTCTGAGTTCATCTACATGCATTGCCTCCATGTGTTTACCCACCAGATTTTCTAAAGTCTGTGCTGAACAGTTTGTTGAGCACCACTCACTCACATAGTTAACATGTCACTTCAATCTGGAACATTTCCCAATGCCTTTGAAAACTGCGGTCATAAAGCTTCTCCTAAAGAAGAGCAGTCTTGATGCCGCAGTACTGAGTAATTACCGCCCATCTCTAAACTGCCATTTTGGGGCAAAGTTCCTTGAAAAGGTTGTTTACCAAACAGCTCACTCGATTTCCTCTTAATAAACAACTCCATTTGATGTTTTCCAGTCAGGTTTTAGACCTCATCACAGCAACTGAGACTGCTCTTGTCAAGGTGACAAATGACAATCCACCTGAACACTGACGTCGGGCAAAGCCTCAGTCTTAATTCTGTTTAGAGTCTGAGTGCTGCTTTATGGACACTGTTCGAAATCATGGGACCTCTTACAGAGACTAGGAGGACTGGATGGATATCAACTGGCACTAGCGCTAAACTGGTTAAAAGTCCTATCTGAGAAGACTTAAGGAAATTTCTTTATCAGAAGAATTGGGTAACTGTGTCTGCAGATGACCTGACTGTGGGGTGCCCAAGGGTCAATCCTGGACCCTTCTGTTCAACTCTACATGCTGCCCGTTGAGTCGGTTGAGGTGATCGCAGCGAAAATGTGTCCTATCACAATTACGCAGACGACACTCAGATCTATGTTTCACTGACGGCAGGTGAATATGGACAGTGGATTCACTCTGTCACTGCATCCAACAGATCAGTGTGTGGATGCAAAACAACTTTCTCCAGCTGAACTCAGACAAGACTGAAATCATCGTCTTTGGCCCACAGAAAAAAAGACAAGTGGTGTTAACAGTCACCTCCAGAGTCTCGCTCTAAAACCTACAAATCAAGTTTAGAAATCTGGGGGTTAATAAATGGACTCAGTTATTTGAATTTAACAGCCACGTCAGATCAATAACATCAGCAGCTTTTTACCATCTAAAAAACAGTGCAAAATCAAAAGTATAGTGTCTAAACCATTAGACCTGTGAGAGACATTTTATTTTTTTTTTTTTTTTTTTTTTTTTTTTTTTTTTTTTTTTTTTTTTTTTTTTTTATTGCATTTGTCTCTAGTAGATTAGACTTTACTTGTAACGGCCTGCTCACTGGCCTCTCCAAACGAGCTGTAAAACAGCTGCATTGTACATCCAGACGCTGCTGCTCGGATCCTGACTAGAACCAGGAAGTACGATCACATTAGTCCTGTGCTCAGGTCTCTGCACTGGCTCCCTGTGGCTCAGAGAATAGACTTCAAAGCAGCTCTGCTTGTATACAAGTCTCTCCATGGCCTAGCACGCAAAGTACATCTCGGACATGTGCCATATGAACCATCTCGGACTCTGAGGACCTCAGGGACCGGCCTCCTGCTGGTGCCCAGAGCCAGGACTAAACATGGGGAATCTGGCGTTTCAGTTTTATGGCAGCTAAAATCTGGAACAGTCTTCCTGAGGACGTGAGACAGGCCGCTACTCTGGCAATGTTCAAATCTAAACTAAAAACTGTTTTGATTTGGCTGTGTATATGACTGAAATGCTTTTCTTTGCACTCTTCTCTTTTATGTCTTGAACTATTATTTTAGTGATTTTTGCCACGTCTTTGTGATTTTAAATGCATTTTTTCTCCTGTTGTGTGAATTACTTTTGAATTGCTTGTGGTACGAATTGTGGCTCTACAAATAAAGGCTTGCCTTGCCTTGCCTTGCCAAAACTAATTCAAGAATGATTTGTAAAGGTCTGAAGGAACTTAGCAGCTTTTATTCCGTATAAAGACCCAATGGAGACTGAACTATGTCATCTTGGCATGAGGATTTTTTATTACCTGAATAATTTTTGGCCTGTGGGTTCAGTGGGTTACTGTGGGTTCTTTGACTACTGACATAAACAGAGAGTAATGGGCGCTGTGTAGCATGTGTTAGCAGGCCGCCCGCACACGTGTCAGCTCCACAGTGCACTCCTCCTGCTCCTCACTCACTCCTGCTGCTCCCTCCCTTACTCGCTGCTGCTCCTTCTCACTCACTCCTGCTGCTGTCACTAGGCAGGCTGCCCTGCACCGTTGGTCACTCCTGCTGCTGCTGCCTGCTCCACTCACTCCTGCTGTGCTGCTCCTTCATCACTCTCTTGCTCTCATCACTCCTGCTCTCCCTCTATCACTCCTGCTGCTGCTCCTCTTGCTGTGCTCCTTCTTACCTCACTCACTCTGCTGCTGCTCTTCCCTCACTCACTCACCCTGCTGCTATGCTCCTTCACTCACTATCTGCTGCTGCTGCTGACTTCACCTCACTCACTCGCTCCTGCTGCTGCTGGCTCTTACACTCACTCACTTTCTGCGTGCTGTGCTGCTCCTTTCATCACTCATCCTGTTGCTGCTCGCGTCCTTCAACTCACTCTCTGCTGCTGCGCTTCCTCTTCACTCTCACTTGCTGCGTGCTCCTCCTTTCATCACTCACTCCTGCTGCTGCTCTTTCATCTGCTGCTGCTAGCGCTCTTCTCACTCCTCTGCTGCTGCTGCTGCTCTTCCTCACTCACTCATCCTTGCTGCTGCTGCTCCTTCACTCACTCACTCACTCCTGCTGTGCTCCTTCACTCACTACTCACTCCTGCTGCTGCTCCTTCACATTCACTCCTGCTGCGCTCTTCATCCTCTCTGCTGCTGCTCTTCAGTCGTGCTGCTACTTCATCCGTGCTGGTCCTTCACTCCGCTGCGCTGCTGCTTCACTTCTCATCACTCCTGTGTAGTTCCTTCACTCCCAATACTCCTGCTCCTTCACTCCTCATCACTCCTGCTCTGCTACTTACTCACTCACTCACTCCTCTCGTGCTGCTGCTGCTCTTCACTCCTCCTCACTCTCTGCTGTGCTAGCTCTTCACTCACTCATCCTGCTGCTGCTCTTTACTCCACTCACTCCTGCTGCTTCTGCTCCTTCAATCAGTCACTCTGTCTCTTCACTACTCCTCCTGCTTGCTGCTCTCTTCACTCCTCACTCCTGTGTGTCTGCGTGCCTTTCACTCTCACTCATGCTGTCCTGTCACTCACTCACTCTGCTTGCGCTGCTCCTTTCCTCACTACTCTTCTTTCGTTTTATTTTGCTTTGTTTTGGCTGCTGCTGCTGTCTCACTCACTCACTCAGCTGCTGTGCTTTCTCCTCACTACGCTGTGTTGTCTTCACTCATCATCTGCTGCTCTTACTGCTCCTCTTGCTCCTTCACTCACTCAGTCACGCTGCTCTTATCCTCACTCACTCCTGCTTGCTCCTTCATCCCTACTCCTGCTGCTGCTCCTCATTCATCCTGCTGGCTGCTCTCAATCACTCGCCTGCTCCTTCACTCCTCACGCTGCTGCTCACTCACTCACTCACTCACTCACGTGCTCCTCACTCACTCACTCCTGTGCTCCTTCACTCTCACTCCCTACCTCACTCACTCCTGCTGCTCCCTCACTCACTCCTGCTCCCTCACTCACTGCCTGCTGCTGCTCCCTCACTCACTCACTCTGCTGCTGCTGCTGCTGCTCCCTCACTCACTCACTCCTGCTGCTGCTGCTGCTCCCTCACTCACTCACTCCTGCTGCTGCTGCTGCTCCCTCACTCACTCACTCCTGCTGCTCCCTCACTCTGAAGTGTTTAGCCACAGTAGCGACAGAGCTCTCACTCGCGACATCAAGATCCCCATCATGAGATGGGAGATCTGGTTGGGCTGGTGTGGTGTCGAGATGAGCTTTGTCGAGCTACGCGTCCTTTCACTTTTTCAGTTGCCTGGCTGCTGTTTCTCCACTGACGACTGAACTTTATATCCTTACCAGTAGACCTGGACTCTTGGACGCTCCTCACCTCACAGGACGCTCCTCTTCTGCCTGGGTGACCTCTTCCTACACTAGATGAGCCTCTGTCCCTTTGTCTTGAGTAGTTCTGGCTCTACAGTCCTTCTCCAAATGGAGGCATGTCAGTCCTGGATCATCTGCAGACTGGCCGTCCGTGGGAGATGATCCTCTCCTTCACTTCACTGTGGAAGGTGAAGGACAGGGGGCGCTCTGGGACAGTTATTCGTTTGATTAATTCCTCTGAGTTTCTGCTTCCCTATTATTGATCAAAGACTGTTTCATTCTATGGTTTTCCTTCTTCTGGTAAAATCAACAATTTTGTTCAACCCTAAGAAGAAACGTCTGTTGTGATTTTGGTCTTTACAAAAATACATTGATTTCCATCAGATTACAGGAAATTAAACCTGCTTTATGCAAATTTTCTTAGGGTAGAACTTTTAAAGAGGTGCCCTATTTCAGATTTTAACACCAAAATTAGAAATGAATTAAAGGGGCTTGTGCCCCAGTACAACTGAAGGTCTCTACACCAGCACTGTACGCCCTCCCTGCCCATCTGCCGGTCTTTCTGTGTGGTTAGCAATCGTGCCTCACAATTAAACCTCGGTCCGGTGTTAGGTCTTTAGTGGCTGTGCAGCCACTGACCATGCACAGTAGAGCTCTATTCCCACGCGAGATCCAGGAGTGCGGCTTCACGTGACCACCAATCACAATGAGACTTGCAGGAGCAAAACAGAGCGAGCCGAAGCTTAAAATGAAAAAGATGTTTTTAAGAAAAATTCATTTTGAACAGAGAAAAAGTTCATAATTTGAAAAAAAAGAAAAAAAAGGAAAAAATTGCAAGGCAAGTTTATTTGTAAAGCACAATTCGTACACAAGGCAATTCAAAGTGCTTCACACAACAGGAAAAAATGCATTAAAATCACAAAGACATGGCAGAAATCACAAAATCTTAAAAGTGCCATTTTCAGGCTATCCGTCAAATAGTTCAAGACATAAAAAAGAAGAGTGCAAAGAAAAGCATTTCAGTCATATGCACAGCCAAACAAAATAGTTTTTAGTTTAGATTTGAACATTGCCAGAGTAGAACCTGTCTCACATCCTCTGGAAGACTGTTCCAGATTTTAGCTGCATAAAACTGAAACGCAGATTCCCCATGTTTAGTCCTGACTCCTCTGGCACCAGCAGGAGGCCGGTCCCTGAGGTCCTCAGACGTCCGAGATGGTTCACTTATGGGCACTAACATGTCCAAGAATGTACTTTTGTGCTAGGCCATTGGAGAGAACTTGTATACAAGCAGAAACTGCTTTGAAGTCTATTTCTCTGAGCCACAGGGAGCCAGTGCAGAGACCTGAGCACTGGAACTAATGTGATCGTTATTCCTGGTTCTAGTCAGGACCCGAGCAGCGCGTTCTGGATGTACTTGCAGCTGTTTTACAGCTCGTTTGGAGAGGCCAGTGACCGTTACAGTAGTCTAATCTACTAGAGACAAAACGCATGGATAAGTCTCTCCAACGTGGGTTTAGACACGTATACTTTTGATTTTGGCACTGCTTTTTAGATGTAAAAAGCTGCTGATGTTATTGATTTGAAAAAAATTAAAATTCAAGGTCTGAGTCCATTACTTACCCCCAGATTTCTAACTTGATTTGTAGGTTTTAGAGCGAGACTGCTGGAGTGACTTGTTAACACTTTCTCTTTGTTTCTGTGGGCCAAAGACGATGATTTCAGTCTTGTCTGACTGAGTTCAGCTGGAGAAAGTGTGTTTTTGCATCCACACACTGATCTGTTGGATGCCAGTGACCAGAGTGAATCCACTGGTTCCATTTATTCCACCCTGCCGTCAGTGAAAACATAGATTCTGAGTATCGTTCTGCGTAATTGTTGATAGGACACCTATTTTCGCTGCGTATCAACTGACCTAACGGCAGCATGGTAGAGGGTTTAATAGATGGGGTCCAGGGACTTGACCCTTGGGGCCCCCACAGAGAGGCGAGCTGGTCTGAGACATAGTAGTACCAATTTAGTGATGCCCACCCAGTCCTCTAGTCTCCTGTAATGAGCGGTCCCATTGATCGACAGTGTCAAAACAGCAGCAACTCAGACTCGAACAGATATAAGACTGAGGCTTTGCCCGCGTTCAAGTGTTCAGCGTGGATTGTTCATTTGTCACCTTTGCACAGGAGCAGTCTCAGTGCTGTGATAGAGGTCTAAAACCTGACTGGAAAACACATCAACATGAGTTGTTTATTAAGAGGAAAATCCAAGTGAGCTGTTGCGTAAACAACCTTTTACAAAGACTTTGCCCCAAAAATGGCAGATTAGAGATGGGCCGGTAATTACCTCAGTACTGCGGCATCTAAGACTGCTCTTCTTTAGGAGAAGCTTTATGACCACAGTTTTCAAAGACATTGGGAATGTTCCAGATTGAAGCGACATGCTTTAACTATGTGCACGTGAGTGGTGCTAACACAACTGTTTCAGCACAGACTTTAGAAATCTGGATGGGTAACACATGGAGGCAGCATGTAGATGAACTCAGACTGGTGATGTACTCTCCTGGACAGTTTTGTCAGTTACAGGTGCAAAGTGAGTCAGCTCTAAGTGTGTAGGTGGTTTGAGGGTTATTTTTTGCATTGTAGAATTTATAGCATTTTTAATGCCCTGAACTTTGTCATTAAAGAATAATGTAAACTCATTACACTTGGATGTGGAAATGAATTCTAACGGCAGCTGAGCTGGAGGGTTTGCCACAAAATCCAACAACTGAAGTTATTAGGGTTGAAATGGTATTATTGATACTAAGGCTGCAGCTATCGATTATTGTAGTAATCGAGTAATCTATCGATTCTTTTCTTCAATTAATCGGTAAATTTTTTTGTACATTCAGTAAACTATTTAAACACATATTAAATATTTTTTTAGATAAACGTTTTAGTTCATAGTAATAAACAAATACAAAATAGGAAATTTCTGCTTAAAATAACATGTTTGATTCTTAATTTCATATACATTTGTCCCCAAAACAGCAACATTTCACTTCAGACCAAATTGTTCTGTTTGTATATAAAGAATATATATAAAGGACTTCATTAACTTGTCATAGACTGTAACAGTTACAGTAGCTCTGTCACATCACTTAAAATAAGACATTTGTAAAACTTTATGTTGGGTGGGACCAGTGATCCTGGCGTTTTGAGCATTTTGCGCATTTTGCGCATTTTGCGTTTTGGCCGTTTTGGCTCGTGTGCCGGTCACTTTGGCCTCCGCGTCTCGGACTTTCTGTTTCACAACAGATTATTCTAACATACCCGCGGTCCTCCGTGCGGTTTCCATGTGCATTGGCTGTTTAAAAGTACGACTGTGACTGGGAAGCAGAGATGTTGAGTGGGGGAGCGCGGGGGTCCGCTGTGGCGTGTCGACGGCGCGGGGGCTGCGGTGGGCGGAGCTAGATGCGGTGTTTAGAGTTGCAGCTCTGGATTATCATAATAGATCCATGGCTCTTTCACTCATCAAAACTTTTCCCAGTCGCACTCGTGAGTTTAAAACGCGCCGCTCACTTCCTTGTTGTGCCTTCGTCAGTGCGGAACAAGCTCCGTGTGAAACAAAAGCGCCACAAGTCGTTCCGTGCGACACAGATTCACGTGTTTTTAAATTAAATATGTAAATTAAACGAATCATCGAGGCAATAAAATAATAATCGAAGCTTTATGGTAATCGAATTATTCGATTTACTCGAGTAATCGTTGCAGCTCTAATTGATACTACAGAGATATTGCAGTATCTCTGTAAAATTGCCGCAATACTGTCATGGTCTCGTTTCAGTATTAAACTGCATGCATGTGTGTCAAAAATAATAGTTTTGAGATTGCTTCAACAGATCTTGCATGAATTATGACTATAAATATATTCCATAAATCTACATAGTACAACAAATCATATTAGTTTTTACTTCAGAAATACAAATAAAGTGATGAATTTAATCTCATTAAAAAACAGTAACCAAACATGATACAGAGGGAAAAACTAAAATGTTGTGCAAAAAAGTCATTGAAAATTCACAAGACCTGCCTCTTCATTTTCTTTATGAAATCATATCTTTGTTGCACAGAAAGCACAACTTGATTTGAGAGCAATTTGAGAGTCAGTTGAATAAATGTATTCTGTATGGTATGAGATTAACAAATTATAATCCTATGAATAATAAAAATAGGGTTAATGGTTGGACCCAAGGAGGACAAATGGCATCCTCTGCTCCTGTTCAAAGTGTGTGTGTGTGCGCGTGTGTGTGTATACAGTTCAGCCCCTAGAGTCCACCATTGTACAAGTGGCATTATTTTAACATTTAACCTGGACAATGGGGTCAGAAGGTCAACAGCAGCCACAAATCAACAGTCAGGCCAGTTCATTGTTCGCCCCAAGCTTCCAGTCCCTCCCTCCTAAATTAACAGGTTATTACCTACTTTTGTTTCTCTGATGATCAGAGCAATATAAAGGCCAAGAAAACAATTAGAGTAAGCCCATCCTTTTCCCATGACGTGCCCAGAGTGAATGCGTGCATGTAAACACACACACACCTACACACACACACATCTACACACACATCTACACACACCTACACCTACACACACACCTACACACACACCTACACACACACCTACACACACACCTACACACACACCCACCCCTCCACACACACCCACCCATCCACATCCACCACCTACACCCACCCCCCACCCTACACACACCCATCCACCCCTACCACACACACCACCCACCCACACCCCACCCCACCACATCCACCCACCCACCACCCCACCCACCACATCACCCACCCACCCACACCCTCCACCACATCACCATCACCCATCCACCCATCCACCCATCCACGCCACATCCACCCTCCACCATCCACCCACATCCACCCACCCATCCACATCCATCCATATCCAATACACCCACCCATCCCACATCATCCATATCCATATCCACCCACCCACATCCACCACATCCATATCCACCCCACATCCACCCACATCATATCCCACCCCACCAATCCATATCCCACCCAATCCATCACCACCCACATCCATATCCACCCACATCCATACATTTCCACCACATAAAATCCACCCATCATACCATACATCCACCCACATCCATATCCATATCCACCCACATCCATATTCATATCCACCCACATACCCATATCCACCACCCACCCAATATCCATACACATCCACCCACCCAATATCCATACACATCACCACCCATATCCATACCTCACCCACCCATCCATACACATCCATATCCATACCCATCCACCCACCCAATCCATACACATCCACCCACCATATCCACCAAACACACACCATCCACAACACCAACACACACCCATCCACTATCCACACACATACACACCCATCCATATCCACACACACACACACACACACACACACACACACACACACACACACACACGATATATAGATGTAAATGTATGCATACACATACACTTTCATTTACTTTTTCAAAAGTAATAGATTAACTTTTAGTGCTGGACATATGTTTCAGACGGGTCAACCACATGCACTGGCTGACAATGTCAGCAAACAGCCAACAAACATGTAGAAAGTGAAAAGGAGAAACAGCGCAGAGGAAGTGGGCCCTTTATCAGAGCGACTCTCCACTTCCCTCTGAGAGCTGGCTTTGCGTGCGCGTAAGCCATGGACTAGTGAGCGTGAGAGCCACTATCCAGGATGAAACATCCAAGATCCTCAAGTACATCAAGAACAAGGCCCCAACAGATGACGTGCTCACTGAATGTCTCAGGCAATGGGGAACAGAGGAGGGACCATCATGGGAGGACACACCCCTACATGGGATGTACCACCGGAACATAACTGAAGCGGCTGATATCAAGAAATCCTACCAATGGCTAGAGCGGGCCGGTCTGAAGGACAGCACAGAGGCACTCATCATGGCTGAACAGGAAAAGGCCCTGAGAACCAGAGCTACAGAGGCCCAGATCTACCACACCAGACAAGACCCAAGGTGTCGGCTGTGCAATGGGGCCCCTGAAACAATCCAGCACATAACTGCAGGGTGCAAGATTCTGGCAGGGAAAGCATACATTGAGTGTCATAACCAAGTGGCTGGCATAGTGTACAGGAACATCTGTGCGGAGTATGGACTGGAAACCACAAGGTAAAAGTGTGAAACACCCAAAGGTGGTAGAGAATGACCGAGCCAAGATCCTGTGGGACTTCCAGATACAGACTGACAGAATGGTAATGGCAAACCAACCACACATTGTGGTGGTGGATAAACAGCAGAGGAAAGCTGTTGTGGTTGACGTGGCGATTCCAAGTGATGGCATCATATCTCTCTCTCTCTCTATCTCTCGAGAGATATATATATGAATGATATAAGCATATACACACACATACTTTATATTACCATACACACACAAACAGAAAGGGTTTATTGCCATTGCCAATGAACAAAATTCACAAACATAGGAACTTGTTTCGGCATTAAAAGGTGCAACATAAAACACTGAGCAATAATAAAACAACATATATTCAATCAAAAAGTGCATGCATTAAGAAACAATTTAAAATTACTATAAAATAAAAATAGGCATTACTATGTACACAAGAATTACAGTTAAATTTACAGTTTGAGTGCAGAAAGTGACAGTGCAGTGAGTGATGAATAGTTGCATTTAAAGTGGCAGGTGTTTAGAAGTGTTCATGAGTCCAACGGCAGAGGGAAAGAAACTATTCTTGTGGCGGGAGGTTCTAGTCGGGATGGACCTGTAGCGTCAAATAGACATGTCCAGGGTGAGAAGGGTCAGCTGTGATATAACCACACACGTCCAGGTGGAAAGGTCAGATATACACACACATACACTGTGATATAACTCACACACGTCAGTGAGAAGGGGTCAGCGTGATTAACCACACACACACCAACAAACAACACACACACACAACCGTCCAGGTGAGGAAGGGTCAGCTGTGATATACGCACACACAACTGCGTAAAAAACGTCCAGGGTGAGAAGGGCGCTGTGAATTATAACCACACACACGCACACAGTACACGTCCAGGGTGAGAAGGGTCAGCTGATGATATAACACATCAAGCACAACGTCCACGTCGCAGAGGTGAGAAGGGTCAGCTGTGATATAACACAGCAAACGCACTCGACGCCTACGTCGCAGCGGTTTGAGAGGGTCAACTGATGATACAAACCACAAACACACACACGTCCAGGTGAGAAGGGTCCAGCTGTGTTATAACACACACCCATCACGTCGGGAGACACTATACAACCACACACACACGCGCAGGGTGAGAAGAGTTCAGGTGAGAAGGGTCAGCTGTGTTATAACCACCACACGGCACACGTCAGGGTGAGAAGGGTCAGCTAGTGATATAACCCACGTACACGTAGTGAGAGGTCGCAACTAAATGCAACCAGGTTCACGTCCATGGTGAGAAGGGTCAGCTGTGACATAACACCCACACACCACACACGTCACGTCCAGGTGACGAAGGGTCAGCTGTGACACGCACGTCAGGTAGAAGGTCAGCGTACCAGGAGGGTCCAGGCTGGAAGACATGGCGTCGAGAGGTCCTGTGATATAACCACACACACGACTCACACGCAGGGGAGAAGGGTCAGCTTGACACACCCACAACACGCACACACATACACCACAACACTTACCGTCCAGGGTTGAGAATAGGGTCAGCTCTGTGACACATACACAGCCCAGGGTGAGAAGGGTCAGCTCTGACACGCACACAGCCCAGGGGTGAAGAAGGGTTCAGCTGTGAAGTCACACGCCAGTGGTGAGAAGTGGTCATGCTGTGATTACATACACCAGCCCAGTGAGAAGGGTTAGCTCTGACCAGCGACACGCCAAAGGCTGGAAGGGTCAGCTCTGACACGTCCTCTCCCAGGGTGAGAAGGGTCCAGCTCTGACACGCAGATCCAGGTGAGAAGAGTCAGCTTGTGGTTTACACCCCACAAACACGCACAGGGTGAGAAGGGTCAGCTGTGACACACACACGCACAGGGTGAGAAGGGTCAGCTGTGACACACACACGCCCAGGGTGAGAAGGGTCAGCTGTGACACACACACACCTGAATGCAAAGGTGCTCATGTACCACGTAGACGAGACCCAGTCACTGGTCAGCATTTCATGAGCCTCAGATCGCCCCGCTATGTGCCGACCTGCACCCACAGGTCAGAGCAGCGGGCACACCACTCCGACGCATAGAATGAATATTCAATGAGCTTGTTGTTTAAAAGAGAAGCCAATTCCAAATCAAAATATTAAGGATTTGTGAAAACTGAAGGACGTGTAAACAGCCACCAAGATTAAGTATAAATTACCCTACATAACATTAGCATACGTGTAATTGCGGTAAAGCCTCCTGTCATCTTGATATTTGGAGTTGGTGTGTGTTGCTCAAGACAAATGCAGGTAGAACTTTAATCCTTAGTGTGTATAAATTAGCTCTGGAACTCACCAGAAAAGCAGTGTGACAGTTTCAGACGCATGGGCCTACTGTGTACAATAACAAGGGAGTGTCTGCGGTCTTCAGCCAAGCCACAGTGCAAGCCTCTCACCACAGACCCCAGCAATTTGGGAACTCTACACACTAAACATCCCAAGCCTCGGACAACACCCCTCTGGAGTATACACAGCCTGGCCAAAAAAAAAAGTCACCACAGAAAAAAAGGTCACGCTGTAATATTTTGTCACTGTGGCATTGTTTCAATAAGCTTCTGCAATTTTTAAATATTTACTTCCACCCAGCGTTGCATTAAATATTCTTCTCAGATCTTGTATCGATGATGGGAGAATGTGTTAGTGTGCTGAAGCTTGTATTTGTATTTTATATATTTGTAAAAAGGACAACACATATTAATGAACATTTTGCATGTAACTATGTAAAGATTAGAGTCAATGTGGCCAATTACCATCTTCAGTCCCTTGGCAGCTTGATGTAAAAAAGAACTCTCACACAAGTCACAAAGACTCTTAAAGGTGTAAAGATCTGGACTCTGTGGTGGCCAATCCATGTGTGAAACTGATGTCTTATGCTCCTGAACCACCCTTTCACAATGTGAGCCTGATGAATCCTGACCTGGTCCTGATATATGCTCGTGCCATCAAGAAGAAATAACCTGGTCATTCAGGATGTTCAGGTACAATGTTTCCTCTAAACTGCGCGTGTGCAAAAGCGCATTGCTCCAAAAGGTCAATGCGCACAGAAAATCTGCACTGCCCACAAAATAAAAATCCAACTTGAATTGAAAATAAATCCCCTCCCTGAACCGACACCTTAAGGTGGTGGAGGGGTTTGAGCGCCCGAATGATCTCATGTTGTCCGGGGCTTCAAGCCCCTGGTAGGGTCTCCCAAGGCAAACAGGTCCTGGGTGACGGGTCAGACAAAGATCGGTTCACAAAGCCCCATATGATGGAAAAAAAAAAACAAGACCAGTTACGTCGCCCGGATTGGCGTTACCGGGGCCCCACCCTGGAGCCAGGCCTGGCGTGGGTGCTCGACGGCAAGCGCCTAGTGGCCGGGCCTTTCCCCACGGGGCCCGGCCGGGTGCAACCCAAACGAGTGACGTGGGGCCGTCCTCCCGTGGACCCACCACCTGCAGGAGGATCCGTAAGGGGCTGGTGCGGAGGGATCTGGGCGGCAGTCGACGGCAGGGGCCTCGACGACCGGATCCCCGGACGCAGAGACTAACTCTGGGGACATGGAACGTCACCTCGCTGGGGGGGAAAGAGCCTGAGCTTGTGCGGGAGGTTGAACGGTTCCGACTAGATATAGTCGGCCTCACCTCCACGCACAGTTTGGGCACTGGAACCCATCCTCTTGAGAGGGGCTGGACGCTCCACTTCTCTGGTGTTGCCTGCGGGGAGAGGCGGCGGGCTGGCGTGGGCTTGCTTATTGCCCACAGCTCAGCCGCCATGTGTTGGAGTTTACCCAGTGAACGAGAGGGTCGCCTCCCTCGGGTTCGGGGGGACAGGTCTCTCACTGTGGTGTCGGCCTACGGGCCGAACAACGGTGCTGAGTACCCGGCCTTCTTGGAGTACCTGGGAGGGGTACTGGACAGTGCACCGACCGGGGACTCCGTTGTTCTACTGGGGGACTTCAACGCCCACGTGGGCAACGACAGTGACACCTGGAGAGGGGTGATTGGGAAGAATGGCCTCCCCGATCTAAACCCGAGCGGTGTTCAGTTATTGGACTTCTGTGCTAGTCACGGACTGTCCATAACGAACACCATGTTCAAGCACAAGGGTGTCCACCAGTGCACGTGGCACCAGGACACCCTAGGCCGGAGGTCAATGATCGACTTTGTTGTCGTGTCATCTGACCTCCGGTCGCGTGTCTTGGACACTGGGTGAAGAGAGGGGCGGAGCTGTCAACCGACCACCCACCTGGTGGTGAGTTGGATCCGCTGGCGGCGGAGGAAGCCGGACAGACTTGGCAGGCCCAAGCGTATAGTGAGGGTCTGTTGGGAACGTCTCGCGGAGCCCGCTGTCAGCAGGGTCTTCAATTCACACCTCCGGGAGAGCTTCTCCCAAATCCCGGGGGAGGCTGGGGACATTGAGTCCGAGTGGACCATGTTCTCGACCTCCATTGTCAATACAGCTGCTCGGAGCTGTGGTCGCAAGGTCTCAGGTGCCTGTCGCGGCGGCAACCCCCGAACCCGGTGATGGACACCGGAAGTAAGGGATGCCAACAGGCGGAAAGAAGGAGGCCTATCAGGCCTCTTTGGCTTGTGGGACTCCTGAGGCCGTTGACGGGTATCGGCGGGCTAGGTGTGCCGCAGCTCGTGCTGTCGCAGAGGCAAAAACCCGGGTCTGGGAGGAGTTCGGGAAGCCCTGGAGGAGGACTATCGGTCGGCCCCAAAGAAATTCTGGCAAAACCGTCCAGCGCCTCAGGAGGGGGAAGCAGTGTTCCACCAACACCGTTTACGGTGCGGGTGGGGACCTGCTGACCTCGACTGGGGATGTCGTCGGGCGGTGGAAGGAGTACTTTGAGGACCTCCTAAATCCCACTGTCACGTCTTCCGAAGAGGAAGTAGAGACTGAGGACTCGGAGGCTGACTCATCTATCACCCAAGCCGAAGTCACTGAGGTTGTTGGCAAACTCCTCGGTGGCAGAGCCCCGGGGTGGATGAGATACGCCCCGAGTACCTAAAGTCTCTGGATGTTGCAGGACTGTCTTGGTTGACACGCCTCTGCAACATCGCGTGGCGGTCGGGGTTGGTGCCTCTGGACTGGCAGACCGGGTGGTGGTCCCTCTGTTCAAGAAGGGGGACCGGAGGTGTGGCTCCAACTATAGAGGGATCACACTCCTCAGCCTCCCTGGTAAGGTCTATTCCAGGGTACTGGAGAGGAGAATCCGACCAATAGTCGAACCTCGGATTCAGGAGGAGCAGAGTGGTTTTTCGTCCTGGTCGTGGAACACTGGACCAGCTCTATACTCTCCATCGGGTGCTCGAGGGTTCATGGGAGTTTGCCCAACCAGTCCACATGTGCTTTGTGGATCTGGAGAAGGCTTTCGACCGTGTCCCACGGGTGCCCTTTCGGGGGTGCTGCGGGAGTACGGGGTCCGGGGGCCTTTGCTCAGGGCGGTCGAAATGAGTTTCCTCCGCAGGGTGGCTGGGGCGCGCCCTTAGAGATAGGGTGAGGAGCTCAGTCACACGGGAGGAGCTCGAGTAGCGGGGCGCGTGGCGAGCCGCTGCTCCTCCACGTTGAGAGGAGCCAGCTGAGGTGGCTTGGGCATCTGTTCCGGATGCCTCCTGGACGCCTCCCTAGGGAGGTGTTTCGGGCATGTCCCACCGGGAGGAGGCCCCGGGGAAGACCCAGGACATGCTGGAGGGACTATGTCTCTCGGCTGGCCTGGGAACGCCTCGGGATCCCCCCGGAGGAGTTGGAGGAAGTGTCTGGGGATAAGGAACTCTGGGAGTCCCTGCTTAGACTGCTGCCCCCGCGACCCGGCCCCGGATAAAGCGGAAGAAGATGGATGGATGGATGGATTGAAAATAAACTAAACCCATAAAAATGTATACAATGTGTGATTCTGTGAGTGACAAGGGTGGACTGGCATACAGGGATTTTCCCGGTGGGCTGATGGGTAAATGGGCCGGTGAGGGCCGAGCTGTAGAGGAGCCGGGGATCTGGGGCCCCGCCGGGCCCCATCGGCCCCTGCCTTAGCTGTGTCGGCCCTGTCTGTTTCGGATGGGTCAGATGCTGCAGGGTCAGGCAGATTTGCATGGCCTCAAACGGGAGCGCCCCTGTCTCCGAGAGCAGCGCCAGCCGCTGCAGAGACGAGCGGCCGCTGTCGAGTGGTGATGCGGGGCGCGGTGTGTGTGGGAGCGCGTGACCACTCGCTGTGACAGAGGACCGAGCACGAGAGGGGAGCTCTGCGTCAGGTGGCTGTATTATCCCAGGACACGTTGACCATGTGAGTAGAACAATGTGGTGAAACCTTAAGAATACAATGTGAGCGGCGTGAGCGCGGCGCAGACTGTGAATGAGCTTTTTGGTGTCATACGTTTCTCCTTCTGAACAGTTTCAGTGGGATTAGAGTTCAGTTCAGTTTATTTATTTAAAGACTCGTGCCGGTCTCAAGCTCAGAGCTGTCTAAACATGGGTCATTCATGGACTCTCATTGCGGTAATATGATCTGCAATGGCCTGGACCGGGCCACAGCCCTCGCATACCAGGCCTATTTGAGCTGTACTCTGCATTGTGTATGTTTAACAGTCTCTGCATTGTGTATGTTAAAGTTGGTTTGAAGCAGTGGTTCTCAAATCGAGAGAAGGCTATAGGCCCCAATACATCCATGATAGGCCCACAGAACATTAGGCTCCTCAGGTGAAATGAGACAGTTTGATGATTAAAGTTGCACTATGGACATTTTCTAGTTGAGGGTTCTTCACCTGATTTTCTCATAAAATTGTTCTTGGAAGGTTCCACATTATGATATAAACTCATCTGTATTTAATTTATCTAGTTGAATGAGTTTTTATTGCCTCAAAAGTACTTGGTTACATGCTGAACTAAAAGAAAATGGGTGCTGATCATGAAATGAATACAACAATCTATTTAAACCTGTTTGTATAACAAACCTATTGAATCAAGCTGACATTATGTAGTAGGATATCATAACAGTCTATAAAATGAATAGATAAAACGTAAATGAAATAACCCCTATGAATCAGACCATTTTTTCCCAAAACCCTCTGCAATAAATAGGACTCCCAGGAGTAAATATCACTTCCACTCCCAGGACACTTTTTTCACCCAGTGAAAAAAGACCCTGCTGCACAGGTCATGAACACGTTTTTTTGTCTCTTTCATTGTAAGTGGATTAAAGCAATTAATTAAAAGTAATCTAACAGAATTAACTTCTTAGAATTAAGCATACAATTTGGGCAGATGTGAGACTGGCGTGACCACAGTGCACACGTCTGATGTTGCTCACAGTGGTCCAAGGGGCCGCTCAGGG
The DNA here is from genome assembly GCA_015082035.1 of Chaenogobius annularis. Lineage (NCBI taxonomy): Eukaryota > Metazoa > Chordata > Actinopteri > Gobiiformes > Gobiidae > Chaenogobius > Chaenogobius annularis. The sequence goes on along the minus strand of BJKM01000131.1, from coordinate 354,217 downwards.
AGTAAGTGTGTTTGCTCAGACACATGAAGAATTAGAGGGAACATTGTTCAGGTAGTTTGCTGATCTCTTACTTTGGTCACATAATATGGCGGAACCTAGACCTGATCGACTACAAAAACCCAAGATCTTAACACTGTCGCCACAGGCTGGTACAGCAGGCACTAGGCATGATGTGTTCATCACACCACCTGCCTTTCTTTGCAAATCACTCTGGAACAGGGAAAACCTGGACTCATCTGACCGCATCACCTTCTTCCATTACTCCAGAGTCCAATCTGTATAATCCAAGGCAAATTGAAGCTTTTTTTTTTTGCACGGAGGAGTGGTTTTCTTGCAGCCACATCGCTTTTCAGTCCCCTTCCCGTTGTTGAAATGCTCTTACTTTCATTATTAAACATAGCACTGAGTTGTACAGTTGTTTTTCTATTTGTTTTGGCAAACGTCCATCACGATCATTCCGGATTTCTTTTCCGACCATGGTTCTACCTGGAGACAACGGCTCCCCACTACCCTTTCAGTCACTTTTAGTGTTGAGTCTCTACATTTCCCTAGTTTCAGCTTCTCCCTTCTCTCTGCTTTGATGCATGTTTTGCATATTTGACCCTTCTCACACATACTGACATCTTTTCCATGACCATGGGAGTTGTCTTTCTACGAGGTCGTTTCAGAAATGAGAAGCTACTCACTGCTTGCGAGTTGGGTCGAAATTTTGTGTTGCCGCTGAGAGATCATCACCCATGCAGTTATTATCCAATAAGAGGCTTGCTTAGTTGAATCCAGGTGGTATTTTATTTGGCAGGCAGTGTATGAAGGTTTTAAGTGGAAGAATAAAATGCAAAAACCAAGAACAGGAAGACTGACATTCCTCCTGAACAAACTGCTCTGTATCTGTTTTGTGACAAACATGCACAGAAAACAAGAAGGTCCAGAGGTTGGACAGACAATGAAGTAATGAATGGACACAGATGAAGAAATATTCAAGAACAGTTCTTTTCAGATCAAATTAAGAACAGTTCTTTTCAAATCAAATTAAAATAAATAAGATTGTTACTTGAAACTACAAGTGTACATGAACCGTTTCTATAAAGCTCATCTCTAATTAAAGCATTCAATACATCATGCCCATGCTCAGGAGCTGAGTGCACCAGCTGGCCGCAAGTCTAACACTGCGCTTAGCCATGCCTGAAGGAGCGATAGGAGTTGGGACTCAAAATGTGTCACCATTGGACCATCCAGGATAAAACAAATTATGTGTAAAGGATCGTCGAGTCATGAAGACAGCATGGAGAGCTTTTCCTCTTGCCATCTTATCCACGTTTAGTCTACGCTGGTTACTGCTCCCGTTATCAAATGAATATGTTATAATAGTAGAAAACGATACTGTAGTCATCTGGACTCTGTTTTAGAAAAACAAAAGACTACAGCAGAATCTTTTTCTACAATGGAACACTCCTGGATGAATGAGGTTGATAATACGACGATAATAGCAAAGCCGTATTTCACAGAACTTCTGGACAAGTGAAAGACGTGTGAACAAGTTGTGAATGCATATTCCAAATGTTCAAAAAAGCATTTAGACGGTACGTGTCTCAACAATTATTCGTGCAAATATGTCCACTCAACAATGCATTCATTTGTTAATCTACTATGAACATCAAAATAGTGATCCTAAAGTAAGTTTCTGGCCACGACACAGGATAAGCCCATAATCAGTTTATGTTGACCGTTTCATAAACACTAAACAGCGTCCAAATGTATGACCTAGTGAATTTTAAACAGGATTTCTTAAATGATATGAACGCAGCACTTTAATTGAGGTAAGTTGTGAGTCGAATCTCCAAAATTGCATAAACACTGGAGATCGCTGGAGATCTTCGATTGTACTCTGAGGATCACTGCATGTAAACAGCGCACTCCGATCACGCTAGGAGAGGCAATCGAGGCACAGGGCAAACAGCCAGGCAAAAAGCAGACATGTGTTTGGATCAGCAATGACACAAACGATGGTCCCTCCACTGCAGACTGCATTGTGGTGTTCTTTTTTTTTTAATCTAAAACATAAAAAACAGACACAGACCAGGAACAAAAGTATTTTCCAAGGGTATCCTTTTATTGTGACCATGGCAGGAGTTCTGAGGCCCAAATACATTGTTCTAAAATTAAGTGGGATGAAAATGACTAAATCTGTCTGCAGTGCATTATTAATTTCAGTCCAATAACCCTGAAAGACTGGACAGTCCCAAAACATGTGATAGTGGTTTGCCTCCTGGCAACCAGAGTTTCTCCAACATTTAGCCTTTCCTTAATGATGGGCACTTTGACATGGAGTTATGAAAAAACTTAACACATTTTTCCAACAAAATCCTCAAAAACATGTGATCTTGTGGTTCTCCACTGAGATGTACGCACATTTTCCCACTCTTCAGCTGTCAAAACAAGGGTACTTTCTCTTTCCCAGTTGTTTTTAATATATTCAGTAGAGTAGCTGTCCAGATTAGAAATGCATCGATATAATTTAGATATTATTCCCTTTGAAAGCTCTGATTTAAAAATCTTGATACAAATTTAAGTCAGATGGTTATAATGGTGATTTGTTTAATTTATCGGTTATAATAACTCCTTATTTGTAAATACCTACAGTACCAACAGTGTCCTGTTCAACCTTTTGTTCTTTTTCAGTTTCATGTTCAAGAAATAAGTGTCCAAGCTCATTATATGTCTGCTCCCACGTAAAAATCAAGTCTACCCAGGTGAACTCGTAATAAAGACTGTTAATTCAACGGACACAACCGCAGCCCAACAGACACAACAGAGCTAGACAGCCATCATTCTGGAAGTCTCGTTAAATTGCTTGCGAGATAGTTTAATGTAGAGGTGAGAGGGGTTTGGGCTGGCAGATAAAAGCACATTTCAGATTTGAAATCTGGGCAGGGAGGACCAAGAGGTTTTATTAGGATTCACTGCACTGCACATGAATATTACGTTTATGTTTGTCTGAAGCGAGGCAGCCTGGACCGCCCTCACACAGCCAACCCACTCTCGTGCCAAAACAATAGCAACCTATCACTCTTTCTTCAAGGTTAGCAAAGCAAAATGTTTTTTAAAATTAGAAGCAGACATCACTTTGCACTTTGAGAACTTTTTCTTTGTCTGCAACCCAATCGAATGGAACACAGAACCCCTGGGGAGCTCATCTTAAAAAGATGCCCGAAATAAATGCTTGGTCAGCATCTTGTTTTCTCACCTTTAATGCAGAAAACCCCAATTTCATAATGTTGCACCCCACAGACTAAAATAATATTGTATGCAGATCTACAAGAATCTGATCAAAAGCTCCCACATCATCGAAAGTGCTGGATGGATGAGAAATGGAGGCGTACACTGGAGATTACATCTTTTGAGTTCCTCTATTAGGAGAATTAGGTTCCATCCGAAATACCCTTGTCATCTGTACACGCGGTGCAAGTGTTCTGATTAACAGCTGAATTTGTGTTGGCCTGTCCTCTTTTTGTTCAGCAGCGGTTTGGACTCTCTCTGGGAAAGGAAGAGCTGACATATAACTACATTTTGTGATGAATAATAGCTGGAAAGGCTATATCTATATCGAGTGTAATAAGATTCTATACTAAAGGCAAAATCAAGTGATTGTTTGTAGTTTTAATCAAAGGAATGTCAACAAATGTAGTACTTACATTTCTTATTCAAATTATATTTATATAATCAAACAGCATGGAGCTTCAATCACCAGTAATTTTAAATTGTTTCCTAATGCATGCCCTTTTTTGATTGAATATATGTTGTTTTATTATTACACAGTGTTTTATGTTGCACCTTAAGGCCGAGACAAGTTCCTACGTTTTTGAATTTTGTTCATTGACAATGGCAATAAACTCTTTCTGATTCTGATTCTGATTCTTTAAAAAGACGTGTTCCTTGGACGTTGATTATGTTTTTCATGTGCACTAAAGGGCTGCAGACGTTCATTTGGGTCAATTGTGAACAATCTGTCTCTTAGTCAAAACTGATTTTCTTAGACAAGAACCAACCCTTCAGCTGTTCCTGCTCAGATCTGCAAAAAAAACTAGAAAAACCAGGTTGCCATTGACATGTGAAGACAGACTAATATCTAATAGATCAATACTGAATAAAAATGTGCACATATTCAAAACGACAATTCACACTATTGATACTTCGGTATAGTGCCCACCAGTACAGCCAATAGATTTGAAAGATCCTGGTCTGCAGGAAAAAAAATAAAGTCTTAAGGAGCCAGAAGAGTGGTAAGTAGCAGTCCTATACTTAATCCAGTCTGTTGTATCAGCATGTTCACAACAGCTGAGTGCACTGGCAGCAGAGACACATACTCATCACAGTAAAGGCACACGTTACACTTGTGACACAATCAAACCTAAACAGTGTCACTGTCGGGCCTCCAGCCAAAACTGACCTAGTATCCGAGCACAGACTCGCTGGAGGATTTCAAATCTTACAGGAGCATGACAAGTGAGCGCATGTGGACAAACGTGCAGCAGACTGACACCCACTGCGTCCTAGTTTCAGTATGATTCTAAAGCAGCTCACCATACTGCCGTTGTACTGGAACTAGCTGCTCCAAACATGCCTTTAGATAAACATGACGCACGGACGCAGCGAGAGGCGTTGCATTAGCGGGTCACACTATAGTAAAACAATATGGGTTATGTTATGGCTGATATGATTCAGATTGTAGAATCCACAACTGATGGTTCTGCCAATATGTGACTTCTCACGTCGTGTTGCTGTGTGCCCTATGTGGTGACATTTTGGTGTGCTCGGAAAGGGTTAAGCCTGCTGTCCTTTCGTAGACAGACCTACTCCTACTATACTCTCAACAGAGGTGGGTTTTATCTTTCGGTAACTTTTGTGTTTGTTTTTCACCTTTTTTTTTTTTGGGACGTAAAATCGACCAAGTAATGACCGCTTTTGGCTTTACGTGTCAGTAATTTGGAAAGTCATACACGTTGTGATGTTTTTTTCTTTCTATCTTTTCGTTAGAAAAATAACTCCATTTAGATACATTTGTTATGATGAATGTTCAATAAAAAAGAAGTAGAGTAAAGTGTGTATGTTTATCAAAGGCATAGGAGCTTGCTGGGAAAGGTCTGACGGTGATTGTGGGTCATATTTGGCCCCCGATCTTGGCAGTAACAGGCCGGTCCGGGGACAGCACACACACACAGCGGTCCGGGACACACACACAAGCGGTCCGGGACACACACAAGCGTCGGACACACACACACACAACAACACACACAAGCGGTGCCGCGGGAACACACACACACAGCGGTCCGGGGAACACACACACACAGCGGTCCCGGGGACACGGACACTACACAGTCATAAGCGGTCCGTGGAACGGACCCCACAGCGGTCCGGGGACACGGGTAACACACACAGCGGTCCGGGGGACACGGACCAACACAGCGGTCCGGGACAGCAGGTCGGGGACACGGAACGCGGTCGGGGAACACACATGCGGTCCGGGGAACCACACACGGGGGTGGGGACAGGAATACACAACACAGCGGTCCGGGGACACGGACAACACCGGGGTCGGGGAACGTGACACACACACAGGCGGTACCGGGGACACACACACCACATACGGCGGTCCGGGGACACCCAAACACAACAGCGGATCCGGGGAACAACCACACCCACACAACACAACAGCGGTCCGGGAAACCACAACAGGGCTCGGGGACACACAACACAACAGGGTGGAACACCAACACACAAGCGGTCCGCACCACACACACAACAACACACAGCGGCCCGGACAAGCCGAACAACACAAACGGTCCGGGAACCAAACAACACAAAAGCGTGGGGAACACACAAGTAAACAAGCGGTCGGGACACACACACCGAGCGGTCCGGGCAAAAAACGCGGTCGGGGAACCGGACGCGGTCGGGGAACAACGGCGTCGGGACACGGACACACAACCACGGGGTCCGGGGAAGACCACCACACCGGCGGTCGGGGACCGGAACCCCCCACACGGGTCCGGGGATAGGCACACAACCACACGGGTCGGGGACGACAACCAAACCACGGTGGGGAACGGAATCCCCACGCGGCGGTGGGGACACGACCCACCGGCGGTCCGGGCAACGGACACAACACACAACGGCGGTCGGGGACACCACACACACATCAACTCACAACACACACACAGCAGGTCCGGGGACACACCAACACACCACTACAGGGTCCGTGGTACGGACAACCAGGTTTCGGACACACACTACACTTCAGCGGCGAGGACCGGAACTACAGGGTCGGGGACCGCCACAACACACACGGTCGGGACACACCACACAGCGGTCGGGGAGCAATCACACGAGCACAGGTCCGGATACGTACACGGTGGGGACACACACTACATCACACAACACAGACAGCGGTTCGGGGAACAGAAAACCGACATCAGGTCCGGGACACATCACGAGGCAGTCCGGGGACAACCACACGGCGGTCGCGGGACACACACACATGCGGTCGGGCACACTACGTGGACAGGACCAGCGTGAGGACAGGACACACACACACACGAGCGGTCCGGGGACACGGACACACTGTCACACACGGCCGGTCCGGGGACACGGACACAATGCAAAAAAAAACCGCGATGATGAGTTTGCCACACCGGCGTCCGGGACACACACAACACACACAGGATTAAGCTAGTTTGTTAGGCGGTCCCGGGGACACACCACACACACACACACAGCGGTCCGGGACACACAGTCACACAAACACACACGAACAGGGAAACATGCGTCCGGGGACAGCACACACACATACAGCGGTCCGGGGACACACAACACACACTACAGCGGTCGGACACACACACACACACATATTACAGCCTGTCCGGACACCACACCACGACACACACACACAGGGATTCATGAAGGTCCGGACGACACACACGACACACATCACACACGCACAAGCGGTCCGGGGAGCAACAGATCACACACTGCTAGATACACACACACAGCGGTCGGGGACACACAGCACAACATCACAGCGGTCCGGGGAACACATCGGCACAACACAGCTCATAGAGGCAGACGGTCCGGTGGACACACACTGGTTTCACAGCGTCCGGGGACACACACACGCGGTCCGGGACACGAGCAACCAAGAGCGGCGGTCCGGCGGAGAAGCGGACACACACATCACACCGGCGTCCGGCGTACAACGGACCACACACACCGGCGGTCCGGGGACACACACACACATCACACACTGCGTCCGGGGACACATCACCACACACACACACGCGGTCCGTGACACACCACACAGCCACACACACACACAAGCGTCCCTGGACACACACACACACACGTCCGGGGACACACACACACACAACAGCGGTCCCGGACACACACAGACACACACCAGCGTCCGGACATACACACACACACACAACAACACGTGCGGACACAACACACACACACACACACACAGCGGTCCGGGACACATCACACACACACACACACACAGCGGTCCGGGGACACACACACACACACAGCGGTCCCGGGGACATCCACACAACACACACGTCCGGACACACACACACACACAGCGGTCCGGGACAACTGAACACAGCTGTCCCGGGACACACACACGCGTCCGGGGACACGACCCACACACACACACGGCGTCCGGGGACCGGACACACCAACACACACACGGCGGTCCGTGACACGACACACACACACACACGGCGGTCCGGAACACGGACACACAACACCACACGGCGGTCCGGGGACACACGGACACAACCACACACACGGCGTGCCCGGGGACACGGACACACACACACCACCGCGGTCCGGACAACGGACACACACACGGCGGTCCGGGGACACGACACACACACAGCACACGCGTCCGGGACACGGACACACACACACCGACGGCGGTCCGGACACGGACACCAACACAGGCGTCCGGGGACACTGACTACACACACACACACTGGCGGTCCGGGGACACGGACAACACACACACACACGGCGGTCCGGGACACGGACACACACACACAACACGGCGGTCCGGGACACGGACACACACACACACACGGCGGGTCCCGGACACGGACACACACACACACACGGCGGTCCGGGACCGGCAACACACACACACACACGGCGGTCCGGGGACATAACGGACACACACACACACACACGGCGGTCCGGGGACACGGACACACACACACACACGGCGGTCCCGGGACACGACATATTACACAACACACACGGCGTCCGGGGACACGACACCACCAAGGCGTCCGGGACAGCGCACACACACACACGGGCGGTCCGAGGGACACGGACACACACATTACATCACGGCGGTCCGGGGACACGGACAACACGGCGGTCGGGGACATCGGACACCACACACACGGGGTCCGGGATACGGACACACACACCACGGCGGTCCTGGACACGGACACACACACACACGCGGTCCGGGGACACGGACACACACACACACGGCGGTCCCGGGACACGGACACACACACACACGGCGGCCGGGGACACGGACACACACACAGGAATCACACGGCGGTCCGGGACACGGACACACACACAACAATAAGGATCTAATGGTCCCACTCAGTTAGTTTCCAAGTGAACCAATAACTCCTTTATCAGGAGTCCGCGCCCTGGGGCAGGGCTCGTCACAGAGTAGGATATAAACAAGAGGTTTCTCAGACTTGTTTCACGGATTGAGAATGACTCTTGGATGAGAGTCGAAACGTTTTGTTTTTTCTAAAACAGAGTCCAGATGAAACAACTGAATCTTTTTCTACAATGGAACACTCCTGGACGAATGAGGGATTACACCGACAACTGACAGTTATGTACAGCGAAACATTTTTCCCACTCATCATTAAATCAACAAGAATGAGAAAAACAAAATATAGATATTAGATAATTTCACTAATCAACTGAGTAATCAAATTACATCTGGATTACTCCTTAATGATAAGTGAATATTTACCCGTTTTCAGTATTTTTCATCAACTAATACCAAAGGAAGATGGATCAAAAACACTCTAGACTTGTAAAAAGACATGGAACCCCTGAGGCCATTTGAAGCCGACCTGTGTTCACAGATTTAGGATGAGGTCTATGCCCAAGCAGGCCCAAATAAGGAGTACGAGGCCTTCCTGAACAAAATTAAATGATATGACAAGCACTGTCCTAGCAGGAAACATTACATCAAAGATACAGCTGAAAAGCCAGGGATCACAAAAAGTATAGCCAAAGCCAGTAGAACGAAAAATCATCTCTATAGATTATATGTGAAACATAGAACTGAAAACAGATACCAAATATATTAAAATTGTTTCATTAAAATTATTAAAAAGGGCAAAAGATCATACTATTGTAACCTCCCAGAACAACACAAGCCATTCAAGGAACTTGGGAAGTACTAAATTGTGTAATTAAGCACGGAATTAAAAAGAAGCAATAAACACATAATTTGATAGAATATAGCGAAACTAATTTTTTCAATGAATTCTTTGTAAACGTTGGACCTATTTTGGCTTATTAAATTACACAACCATTGAATATTACTGGATTAGATGACGGAAACTTCCCGAATACTGTACGTGACAATGAAATAATGGAAATTGTAGGTACCTTCAAGAACAAGCGGTCAACAGATTGTTTTGAAATTGAAAGAAATTATAAATGACAGTTGTATTCTTGAGATGTAAGTGTAGTCAGGCCTTTTTAAACAGGCATTTCTCATTACTGCCACAATTTTCAAACATTTTAGAAAAAATATTTGTAAAAAGACTTGACTGTTTCATTGATAAACACAATCTATTAAGTGATCAACAGTATGGTAATCATACTGTTGATCTACAACCATACTATGGTTGTAGATCAAACAGGTCAGAGATCAGTATGTTTTGACTTTCTGCTTCCAAAGAGTGCAGACGCTTTCCTGCTTGCTATAGCTGCTTTCCTTATTTATTTTGCTTTTTAATAATTTTTTGTCTTCCAAACATTTTCTATTATGACTTTTTTAAGTCAACCAAGGATTTTAAGAGCATTTTTCGAGTTTTAATCAACAAATCTGACTAACCAGCGACATGTCCGTGAGAAGAGAAACAAACTCTTGTGAACGCTGTTGGAAGTATCAACAAGAAATTCATGAGCTACAAGCATGGATATCTGAAAAGGGACTGCACGATACAATTCCAGTGTCATCCAGTGGTAAGAAGTCCATATTTCTTGCAAGAAAAACAGCTACTTTCAACCTAAACCGGACTGACTGTCGTTCCCAAAACTTTCTAAAGACCGAACTAGGCACAAATTTGGTACAAATTTGGTGTGATGGCTAAGCGAGTGTGTGTGTGTGTGTGTGCATGTGAGTGTGTGTGTGTGTGTGAGTGATTGTATGCATCCTGAGATAGATAGATTTTATTTATTTCATAGTTCAGTGTAAATCATTAGTTAGCTGATGTGTTGCCATCTTGCAAGTCATTTTATGTTGGTTCAACAAATCCTCATTCTAGCTCCAGTGCTTGTGTTTTATTTGGGTAAAACAAAGTACACAAAGAAGACTGGACTGAACCATGCTTAAAAAATGGCAGGGCAGAGGCCAGGCCCTTTTCATGGTTGTCACATCTCCTAACCATGCATAAACATTGGGCTGTGGCATGTGGGTGCGTACCAGGTTGGAGCCTCCTGTCCAGTAAAGGAAGAATCCATCAGGGTCCACTTTGAGAGTCACCAGGGTGGGGGGTCCGCTGTTAGGTTCCTGTGGAGAACAGAGAGACATGAGAAAAGCCTGAGGAGTATATGTCATGAAGGATTGTAGACATGTTCTGTCAACCAAAGACCTCCACAAAGTTTAAACAAAACCAAAGTCTAGAAACAGACCGGCGCTTATGGGGATCTGAGTGAGATTTACAACTAAAGCAGGATTGGAAAATTTCAATGGGAAAATTGTGTATAACTCACCATTAGAGGGAAATATATTATATATTTAAATTAAAAAGTAAATCATTTCAAATTTGCTGTTTTGGAGATTTGTAACAAGAATATTGAGTGCAGTTTCTACATGTTTTTGCAACAAAACAATGCAAAACTGTATAGTAAAAGCATATACTCTTATGATAAGTGGCTTTTAATGACTTCAAAAGCGTAAAATAAAATGAAAAAACATACACTTCAGTGCCAACTTTAGCAAAAATAAAAATATTCCAAAATCATGTATATGGTGACTCATTTTCCACATAAACTAAAAGAACGCATGTGTTCAAATGCAGCAGCAGTGATAGGGGAGTGAGCAAGAACTGAGACTGGTGTGAAAAAAATCAATACACCTAAAATATTACGATACTAGTATTGATACTGGTATTGCGATATTTGGATTACATCATGCACATTAATGAGGTTGCATTGTTGCACTGATTTCAACTAATTTCAATGTCAATACTGTGCCAAAACTGGCTAGTTCTGCCAAGACAGAGGGCAGCACTGAGTCTCTAAGCAATGATGACTTTCACTGAGAAACATTCAGTGTCAATACCAGAACGTGTCTATATCAATCAATCAACCAACCAACCAATCATAAGAGGCCCATACAAAACATAACAGCAGCTGTGTCTCATTTTATAACTCATAAAAACAGAGAAAAAAAAATTTGCATTTGCATTTTGTGAAAGTCCAATCCCAAAAGAAAAATCGCAATAGATAAATAATTGTATTAGTAATTGTATCGCCAGCCTAAAGGCAATGCATCACCGCCTGAACTGAGACAGAACATTCAAGCAGTTCTGGAGCACGTTCTCCACAGTGTAATGACAATTCGCTTTAACACGTCATTAGCATTAGCGCTCATCCACACCACACTCTGACACGTTAGCATCTTACACAGATATATAATACAGGCACACGTTAGCATCTTACACAGCCTAAAATACAGGGACATGTTAGCATCTTACACAGCCTTACAATACAGGGACACGTTAGCATCTTACACAGCCTTACAATACAGGGACACGTTAGCATCTTACACAGCCTTACAATACAGGGACACGTTAGCATCTTACACGAGCCGTTACCAATAACAGGGCACGTTACACAGCTTACACAGGCCTGCCAATACAGGGACCACGTTACATCTTACACAGCCTGTAATACAGGACACGTTAGCATCTACACAGCCTGTAATACAGGAACACGTTAGCCTCTTACACAGCCTGTAATACAGAAACACGTTAGCCTCTTACACACTAGTGTTACTGGACAGGGCTCTCAGGTCTTAAGCATGGCTGTGAGACACACACAGACGGTGAATCAACGTGCGAAACAGAGAAAAAATGGACGCTTCTAAAGAAATCGCAAACTAAAAAGAAACTTGTATAATTTTAAAAGGTTTTGGCCTGTACACTTATTTAGACGGGTCAACCCTATGTTTCCCGGTACCTATATTCCCCGGTCCTGTACCTTGGGTGATATGCAACTATAAGTTATGATGTAAAACCATACATTAATGCACAACTAATGGAGATGTGGAACTTTATATGTGGTTGAACCATGGATCTATTATAATAACCAGTAGCCTATTCTAGAATTTGAGGAGATTCAAGACAAACAGGCCTACCTCTCAACAACATACAGAATACGGACCTTTTTAAATATGTACCGAAGTTCCCCCGTTCATAAAAAGGGGGAACATAGGTACCGGGAATATAGGTACGCGTCCTTATTAGACCAGGACAGCTCAGCGTGAAATGGGGATGAGGGAGAAAGGAGGACATGCAGTAAACTGCAGAGCCGGGAGTTAACTCACGACACTGCGACCGGCTGCACAAGGAATGGATTGGTGATAATTGATGTTTCTTAAAAACAGAGACCAAGCATTAAAAATAAGTGTTTCGGGAGTGTTGTGTGAAACAAAGGCATGAACAGCAGTGTTCCAGTCAGAGTCAGTGATAAAAACTTTCTGAATGTTTCAGCAGTGTGTGGTGCACAGAGGTTGCCACGGTATAATGGAGAAGTAAAGAAAGTGAATACATTAGATTCGATGTCTTTTGAAGAGAAATGCCGACAGTCTTTCTAGACCAGGGTCGGCAACCCGCGGCTTTGGAATTGCATTGTGCTCTTTAGCGCTCTCCTAGTGCTCCTTGGAGCTTTTCAGAAACGTATGAAATTAGAAATAAATGGGGGGAATATTTGTCATTTTAATATGCTTTATGTAGCAGGACAAACATGACCCAAACATTCATAACGTTTCCAATGCTATAAATGTTTTTATAATAATATTACATTCAACATTTCTGTCAACGAAGATTTGTGTCATAGCCTGCGACACGCATTTCAGCACGGCGCACTATGGGCGGCGCACATGGGCGGCGCACAGCCGGGCAGGTGGCTGTTGTAAACCAACCGAACGAAAGATAGCTGAAAGCACAGAGAAGTGTGATTTCAGCACTTCTGGAGAAATTAGAGGAGCGCAAAGATAGATTTAAGAAGTGGATTGCATCTCCAAACTCCACTACTGCTGCTCGATTTGTAGCAACCGGGAGATAATAAAGCGTGGCAAACTGTTCACAGATGGTGAGTACATGAAGGATTCTGATTTTTTAAATTGTATTTCTATATTTTCATCAATGCAATAAAATATAATACATTAACATTGTAATTTAAACTTAAAGTACCAAATATCCAATAGCAGAGAAGTCAAGTGGTTCATCCCTCCAGGGGGCGCTGCAGAGAAAATAAACATTTAATCAGGAATGCTCATTATGCATTTGTAGCCTTGTCATTTTGATAGTAGGCTAATATAGCTAATATACGCTACAGCCTGTGTTCCCTTCATATAAGGCTTATATAAGGCTTTTATTTTTTTGCGGCTCCAGGCTGTTTTTTGGTCTGAAATGGCTCTTTGAACATTTAAGGTTGCCGACCCTTGACCTAGACTATGTGTGCAACAAAGTGAGACCTTTTAGTCACTTTAAATATTGTAAAAAAAATTAATCAAGGAGAACGGTGGAGAACAGCATTGTGCACCTCAGCGTACAACCAGCCGGAGTTTATTAGAAGAGACACACTTTTTACCTCCCTCAAAGGACACGCCATACCTCACATTTTTCACACTGAAAAAGGAGCCTAAATTTGGATAAATTTGACCTTAATGTCACAAATTGTCAACATTTTAACAGCTCAACCTTTCTGCCTCTTACACTCAAATACCACTGCAACATATTCTCAGCTGTGTGGTTTTGTTTTTTAAGTTAGTTTGTTTAACATGGATTTTTTTGGCCTGTTAGGCTTTATTAGACAGGACAGTGCCGCGCAAAATAGGGATGAAAGAGAGAAGGACATGCCGCAAACTGTCCGAGCTGGACACAAACTCACGATGAATGAATGCCTATTTCCTCCCCTCCTCCCTCTCTCGCCCACTCTCTCCCTCCCCCCTGTTCATCATAATATTCTCAGCAGCAACATATCGCACCTCAAAATGTGTCATTGTGATGGGTTCAGCCCCAGTAAATGAACACATTACAGAGTGCCAGCAAGTTTCATCACTTCACATGACCTGTTTACACTTGTAATCCAATGTGTAAATCAAGACGTTTTAGGAGTGAAGCCGTTGTTCAGACTACCCTTAAAATGGACACATTCTCAAGCCTTTCAGAAACAGGCAAATCCTTTGTGCAGCACTTACATCTAAAACATACCTTGAGTTTAGGCTCCAGGGTCGGCTAATGGTGATCAGGTCAAAGGATAAAAGGCCAAGGAAGAGGTTTGGATAGAGAAGAGAGAAAAAAGACAGGAGAAGAAAGTGTGAAATCAAAGAGCTCACAGCACATCACAAGCAGCATTATCCAAGAACTACTTCATTGGTACTGGAGAAGGACGCATTCAAAAAGGTGGATTCCAAACTTGGGATGCACTGAGCCGATCTACTGATAACTTTCATTGAAACTAGGGATGTAACCATATGCAAATCTCAGGGTATGATATCACGATATCCTTGTCCCGTTACAATATTCTTTATCTTTTTTTTAAGATTCTTTTGCCCGTAGGCTTTATTGACAGGAAAGTGTGGAATTGGGGATGAGAGAGAGAAGGAAGGACATGCAGTAAATGTCGGAGTCGGGAAACTAACCCACAACACTGCGGCCAGCTGCACTTGGAGCCTAGCATACGTGTGCTGTGCCTTAACCACTCGACCACCGGGCAGAACTCCGTTACAATATTCATTGAGATATTGTTGAGAGGCAAACAGAAAATGCAATGAAAAGCGGTTTTGCAAATAATTATTGTCATATTAACAATTAAGATATAAAAGAGCTGTCTTAAATCATAGATGGAACACTCTTGGACGAATGAGGGATTACACACTGCTTTACCTCAAATGTTGCCCTTGGACATGTTTAAAATGTTAGATTTATGTTTTTAAAATGGGATTCTGTTCAAAGTTAACAGCATTGCTCGTTAAAAGAATCACAAGGGGATATTTACACAAAATTGTTCAGCCTTAGCAGCAAGATTTGAATGGTCGCGTTTGGCATTGCTGCAATTATGTAATAGACAGGATATTCAGTTGTTTGTAGAAGTTCTATGAGCTGACCAAGTAGTTGAGACCTGGATTCTTTTACGAGTTCATATGTCAGTCTTCTCTGTTGTTAAGAAACAAAACAATCAGCACTCTGATCAGCACCTCCCTCAGTCGGAAGCAGGCATCCATTTCTACACTCCACACACTGATCCAGGCCAAGTCTACAGGGACACATTGGTGGACTGGCATCTCTATTCACGCTTGGCTTCCTTGTACTGTGTGTGCAGTGCTTCCAGCATCAGGTTGGTTGGATCTCTCCCTCACTCCATCACTCCCTCACTCCATCACTCCCTCACTCCATCACTCCCTCACTCCATCACTCCCTCACTCCATCACTCCCTCACTCCATCACTCACTCACTCCATCACTCCCTCACTCCATTCACTCCATCACTCCATCCACTCCCTCACTCTCACTCCATCACTCACTCCATCACTCCATCACTCACTCACTCATCCATCACTCACTCACTCACTCACTCACTCACTCACTCACTCACTCACTCACTCACTCACTCACTCACTCACTCACTCACTCACTCACTCACCTCACTCACTCACTCCACTCACTCACTCACTCACTCACTCACTCACTCACTCACTCACTCACTCACTCACTCACTTCACTCTATCACTCTATCACTCACTCCTCTGAAGTCTAATATATCTGTATAGGGCATGAACAAACCCATATGCAGTAGGTCGATTTAGACAGAAGGTCAAGGTGAACGGTGGCAGAGCGGTTAGAGGTCCGAATCACAAGATCATGGGTTTGATTCCCGGGCCAGACCAACATCACATGATCTCTCTGGGTGGAGTCTGCATGTCTGTCCTGTGTTTCTGTGGGTTCTCCTGCTTCCTCCCACTGTCCAAACACATGCATGTGTGAGGTCAATTGGCAACTGTAAATTGCCCCAAGTGAATGAATGAGAGAGTGAACGTTTGTCTGTCTCTGTCTCCGTGTTCACACTGCGACGAGCTGGCCCCTGTCCAGGGTGTAGCCCGCCTAAAGTCACATTGGGCCTCAGTTAAGAATATAAGAAAATGTCTAACTTCCACTTCAAGAAGATGCCGTCAGATTCACAACGCACTCTTACAGTGCACTCACGCCAGCAGCGACCCGCCTTCCTGAGCCCTGTTCGCTCTGGTCGTCTCCAGCTCGCTACAGGAAGTTATCAAAGACGTGGCGTGATTAGGAGTGTGTGTTGTGCCTCGACCAATTCCAGGCAGTGTCTGTCAAAAGCTGTTCACCGAGTGGCTGAATTTGCATAACGTTGACTTCAGTTCAACTCTGCTGCACTCTGGTCGCCTGGATCGCACCGCGCTCCTCGTCACGTTCTCCAATCTCCTCCCTCCACGAGCCTACATAGGAAATGAACAGGAGCGGCTCTTTCAAGTCGCTCAAGTCGCTGCTGATGTGAGTGCACTGTTAAAGGTTAGATCTATGGAAAGGCGGGCCAGCTCACAGTAACATTGTTTTTCAATGCATTTTTAGCAATGAAACCCCAATAATAATAAAAGAAATTACAGCATTATACATGTATTTAGTGGATGAAATGTCCCACGAACAATTTACTGTTCTTCATTCCAAGCGCGCATACAAAAAACATGCAAAAAGTTTTTGTCTAAAATGGGTCTTCAGTGTGACTTTTCCCTCTCGTATGTAAAGGAATTGAAATGAGGGTTTTTTTCTATAGCTCAAGTCAAAAGCAGAAGAGGAGGGGTCAAACACACAGAGCTTTTCATTTGGCTGTCACTCTCTTTTGCAATATGAAAACAGATTTGCATGTGTCAAAACAAGAGCCCCTGAAGGTGAAGTGCACACTGGACAAACCGTTAGAATCATTAGTCTAAGACCTTTGCATTGTCTTCTATTTATTTATCTTTAATAGTTAGGCAAGTCTCATTTCCAAAAGTCAGACTACAATTAGATTCTTCCTCACAACAATTAAACGCAGCAGCTCTTTTTGTTTGCACTTATTTGACACTGCACTTGCTTAGTACATTTGTGAGCACATGAAGTCAACCTGGCCACAATGCAATGACACAGCTGTCTCAACAATTTTATCATTCCATAAAACCGCGGGCCGACCTAAACGCCACCAGTGAGAGCAAAGGTGTTTGGAATTAGATCATAAAGTCCTTGGACTGCATATATTTGTCTGGCTGTCTGTTTGCAACCTGTGTCAGATGAGGAAAACTGAATCAACTTTATATCAGGGAGACGCTTCTGCCTCTGCACAGCAGATAAAGCTGTCTGTGGTGCTCAGAAAAGTTTTTTTCTGTCGGCAGAGCTGTAGATGGTCAATTAGGACTTAAAACAGTAACATTTTTATTATATTAAAGTCTTTGTAAGTCCCTGTGATGCTTAAATATGTATTTGAGGTGTCTGTCGACACCCCCTGCTGTCTCTGGGCGGAAAACCACCCTTGCAGCATTTGCCGACATCAACCTGAAGACAACGCTCCTGAGAAACCCTGGCTCTTTATTTTATGTTTGGCATTGTGAAATCTTTTTGTATGTGATTAGATCTTATTACGATAAAGAAAAGAAAAACAAGTTTTAGCGTCATTCTGACAATGTATTTTCAGCAGGTAGCTGCAGGGGGTGCACTATTGCCAAAGTTACTTAGTTCTGTTTTAAGTTCTGTGATCACATTTTTCCTCTCAAATTGATTAGGTTTTCATGATTCATCGCAACGAATCATAATTAAATGCAACAAATGTTTAAATAATTGTGGTCATACAACTTGTCAATCCCAGAGCTTGTCAGATATCTGTGTACTCCCCCAGTAGGCCAAGTCGGTCCTATAGCAAAAGAAAATGACAGGAAAACAAAAACCCGGTAATGGAATTCTACAACATGGTCATAAACTTCACCAAATGGTGTGACAACAACCACCTGCATCTCAATGTCAGTAAAACAAAAGAAATCCTATTCAAACCCCACTCACCGCAGAAACCTATGTCATCAATGACCAGACAGTAGAAACAGTGGACAATTTGAAATATCTCAGGGATAGACAACTAATAGACAACTCACTTATATTTGATCAGCACATCACAGACGTTCATAAAAAGTAGCCAGCAACAACTGTCAATAATCCGGAAATTAAAAGGACTATGTTGCGCCTCCTCCTCTACAACGGTAAAGAGGTAGACCTCACCCCCTCACCCTCTGCCCACAGGACAGAGGTAGACCTCACCCCCTCACCCTCTGCCCACAGGACAGAGGTAGACCTCACCCTCTCACCCTCTGCCCACAGGACAGAGGCACAGGGCTCAGGTGCAGGAGGGCCCGCGTTGGAACAACAGGCCCAGCTGAGTGTACTAAAGGCATGTCTTTTGTTGTTTTTTGTATTCGCCTCCATCTGTCAATGAGTTCTGTGTTTGTCAAAAATAATTTCCCCTTTGGGACAATAAAGTCTCAAGTTTAAAAGTCTAAAAATCTAAAGTTGAATTCTGTCAAGAGGACAAAAGTTCAAGAGTGCATTTGTTTCACCACTCATCCAAGTATCTTAAATTTGCATAAATCATTGTCTTAAATATCTGTCTGAAGGGAGGAGCTAACTAGACTGAAGCCAACACACCCTAGTTGTTCACAGTAAGACGTATCTGTTTTCATTACTGGATTTGAATTTCTTCGAATCAAAATGAGCCAAGGCAAGACCTGGAGCCAGGCGAGTACCCTATTGATGCATGCTTACTCGTTGAATACTTTTTTTTTTTTCAGTCAGCTACACGTGTCCACGCTGGCCTGTGTGCCAGTGTTGTTGCCTCTGTGTGTCTGGTCCAGGTTCATGACTTAAAACGCACTCTCAAAAAGGGATTATTAGGCTATAGTTTAGGCTAATACATATTTGGCATAATTGAATGGTGTCTTTCTATACAATCAAATTAATTTAAACCAATTATACAATCTATAACATGTCTGCATAAATAACATATGTTTTCTGCCATCTGTGCCCAACTCGTAGTCTACATTTAGCCTAATGCAGACGTCATACAGCGCATAACACACAATTATATTCTTTTTTGGTGGGGAAAATATGGCTAATTCCTGGGTGCAAATACTATTTGGCGGAAACAAAATAGTCATTTGAGGCCACAAATTAAACACTTTTCTCACCCTTGAGATCAGATAGGCTCAGTACTTCAGTCGTTATCCACAATATTCTCCGACAAAATTGTGTTACATTTGGTGACATCATGACTCTGGTGTTAGATAAGGTTAGGAAAATTTCAAATTTTACAGAAATATAATTTCAGATTATCATCATGGCCGCAAAACAAATTTCAGAGCACGCATACATGATCGTCTGTATCAAAATGTGTGATCTCACCAAGCCTGCTCCTGCCTTACACGCCAGCATGCAGATGACACAGCTGTGGGGGCAGTGAGTGTCTAAATCGGCTCCACATTCACAGGACCACAGAACCGTCATGAAGGATCGCTACCGCCAACACACAAACTGTTCACACCCATCCATCAAGGGCTCATCTGCGGCATCCAAAACTGCAGTCAGTCAGACTGCCATTTGAAAAACAAGAAACACATCAAACCGGAAAGTTTTATGGCAATCGTAAGAGGTGATGGTGAGCTTGATGAGACTGGTTAGATTGGTTAGGGGACAAATATAATAGATGTAGAGTAATCTCCATGGCGCTCAATGTCCAATTAGCTGATTTCTTAAAAGGAAACGTTTTAGCTTTCAACCATGTAAGATCATTCCCTGGTCAAGGTACCTGGAATTGTATTTTGCTTCATTCACAAATGTTTCAGTATTCTGTTTGCAAAGTCCTCTTTTCCTGAATGCTCAGAAATAATTAACATTTTCTATCTAAAGTTTAAAACATTCTTCAAATAGTTGCACGAAAGAATAGAAACATCGAAGTCTATAAATTGACCTATTTCGGTCGGGGACTTCCTGGTTGCACTTCTACGCCGTGCTGCCCACATTTGTCTTTGAAATATCCTTTCCACACACAAAACGAGGAACAAGACGCTGTGAGGGATGAGTAGACTGAGGAAGCAACGGAGGTAATGCGCCGGGAGAGAAACAATCAAGGCTGACGGACTGACCTCAGCGGAAAACAGACCTGCCTACAAGCTAATGAGGCTAACATGACCAACACTGACCCTAGAAGGATGCTCGCCACCACAGAGAAAAGACAGTAGAGGAAATAACTTTACAACAGCTGGCCCTTATGTTGAATGAAATGCAGCGTGATATGGTGTTACTGAGAGCGGTTCCCCGGTTGGACAAAATAAAAGCTGATATGGTCGGCCTGAATGCGGGAGGAGACGGCAGGCATGTCGCTGAGGCGGAACAGCATACCTCAGACAATATGGATAAGATGCAAGAGCTGAAAGCTGAGGTGTTGAAGCTGCTGGTGGAGAAGACGACTATGAAGAGCAAGATTCTGGATTGGGACTCCACGTCCCACAGAAATCATCTCAGAATCGAGGGAGTCCCAGAGGGTGATGACAAGGGATAATACTAAGGGCTTTCTCAAGAAGGCGATCCCAGAACTGGAGTTGTGGTCCCCTCTATGATGAGAGAGGGCACATCACCTTGGCCAAAAAAGACAAGCAGCTGAGCGGTTTCTTAACCACCATGAGAAGGGACGTTTCATGAAGGCAGAAAAAGTTAAATTAGACCTCCAGTACAAAGGTAACAGGGTTTTGATATTCCCCAAGTGATTTGTCAGCGACGAGAAATGTTTTGCTATGTCTGAGGAATTCAAGAGAGATCAACTCATGGTGGATTCACACTGTGGCATCCAAAGAATCCAGTTTACTGTAAAGTCTATAGTAAATGTGCGCCAAGGGCGTTTCAGAGTTTTTGTGGAGCATCCAGAGCATTCGATTGGCGTGAATCCCGCGTTTTGGATGCCCTGAGCATCCAATGCAGCAAAGCTGAACTTTAAGCGGCCGGCGCGGCAATCAAAGAGAGGTTACACGTTCCAGTGATGTACCTATGCATTTTCAATATCTGGAAGAAGGACCGAAACAAACTGCGCATCGGTAAAAATCAAAAATCATATGGACTTGATGATATTCACCAAACTCACCTCTGAAGAATCTTGTGGACCCAGACAAGCCCCGAGCTGATTGTCTCCGTTGTCGGAGTAAAGTAAAAACACTAAAAGCCACTCTTTCAACCTGGTCTGCCGTCGCACCAAGAGAACAGAAACACAACCACCCCTCGACTGCGCTTGTGCATTGGATGCCTGGACACGTGTCTGCTGGTGAGTTTATTTTTCAGATGCGCGTCTTAACACAGAATAAGGTATGGTTTGACTTGGAGAAACAGGACTTTAAAATATATTTACAAATAAGGAGTTATTATAACCAAGAAATCAAACAGAGCAACAACCGTTATAACCTTCTGACTGAAATATTTATGAAAGTTTATAAATCAGAACTTTCAAGGAGAATAATGAAATAGATCAAAATAATTTGGGCCACCACTCTACTATTTATATAAAAAAAATAAATGGGAACAAGACGGTAATTTTATTTTGACTGACGAAGAATGGGAAAAGATATGTTTAGAGGGAATTCTGTTGGAAACACCATGTCAAAGTACTCATTATTCACAAGGAAATGCCAACTCTTGGAGAAACTGTGGCAGCCAGGAGGCAAAACCACCGTCGTGTATTCTGGGACTGTCCTGTTGCTCAAAAGGTTTGGATTGACACTAACAAGGCATTGCAGACTGTTTCCGAGATTGGCATCCCACTCAATGTCAGAACTATGTATTTGGGCCTTAAAACTCCTGCCATGGACACAATAAATGGTTATCTCTGGATCATCCTGGCGGAAGGAAAAAAAGCTATCATTAAAAAATGGAAAGGATCAAATATGGACTTCATTTGGAATTTGACAAATTTGATCAACTTTGGACAAATGGGATGTTTATTTTGGACATTGTTATATTTTTAGGATGTTTTATTATAATTTTGATATTTTCATTTATATATTTATAAGTTATTGCCTATGTGATGATAATAGAATAATTATGCATTTATCATGAATAACGCAAACTGACCACAGGATTTGTTTTGACAAAATACGTTTTTTACGTTTACCCATACAAAGTTGTTTTTTGCCTGGAGTATGATGTCAGCACGTCTCCTGTTCCATAGTGCACCCTTATACCATACAGCTCCTATATTTTTAACTTAGCTATATTTTGTTTTGGTTTTTTTTGTTTATGGTTCTGAAACTGCTTCTTTATAAAAGATGTGGTTTGAATTATGTGAATTTCAGACTACTACACACAGCAGGTTTATTGTTTATTGGAACTCCATAAACATTGGCAGCATGCCAAGTCAGCTACTCTTCCTGAAGTCATTTCAAATTTGAAATATTACAGGTCATAAATATAAGCAAAGGTTTATCATTTCAAATCATTCTAAAAATGATTACATTTTAGGTCCTTAAAAATCCAGATCGAGGACCAAAGGAGTTTAGGGGTAGATGTAATTTAGCACAAGGGCTAAATCACGTTAGAAATCATTTTACAAGAGGAGAAGGAGAGAAGCATTTTCTCTATACGTGCAACAAATGCATGCATGCAATGTCTGAATGCCGCAAAACTTATGCAAAAGTGCATTTTACCATGAGGAGGAGGGGGGCCTTAATGTGACAGCTGCACTGTTCATACGACCATCGAACCAACCTGGCAACAGGATTCTAGCTAACACTTTGCATTGTCAGGCTGCTGCTTTACATGCCACCGTTTCTACAGTTAGCTCCAAGCAGACTCACCCTTAGTTTACCGTTTACCTCCAGGAGATGACTAAAGAAAACCTGCTTTACTGTACAAGACAACGGTTATTCCACCACGGAAAAGAAAAGCCAATGGGCATCACTTTTCCTATGATACAAAAAGATTTGGGGGGCACTATAACCATCATCCTGACAAATTCACTGGGAAAAGCTTGTTTCCGTGTCTATAAAAGCTGCAGTGGAAAAGAATGTCGGAAACATATTACATTGACAGGACTATTGCCGGTCTAAACATCGCACACAGGTTTTAATCATTCCAAATAACGAGAAAATGGAGTAGACCTTAACGTTTCTATTTCTCACAGGGGTGAGTGTATGTGACATGTAACTTCATGTAGAGGTCATTAATATTGAACAATCACATTGTGTTAACCTTAACCTAAGTTGTGCTGTAAGTTTTGTGTTTTTACCATTTTATTCTGTGTTTCAACTTTTTTTGTGAAGCACTTTGTGACTTCTGTCTGTGAAAGGTGTTATACAAATAAAATGTTTACTTACTTACTTAACCTAACCTTATTCTACTTTTTGCTTCAGAGTGTTTTATCGTGCAACCGAGTCGCTGTGATCAAGTGTCATTATCATTGCAAGTCAATCATTTTCAGATTTACGTTGAGTAAACACACCTATGTTTACTGCCACTTTGGGAGCACTGACTGTTGGAGAAACTGTGGCAGCCAGGAGGGATACCACAATCATGTTCTGCGACTGTCCTGTTGCTCACAAATATTGGACTGAGATCAATAAAGGGCTGTATTTGACATCATCCCACTGGATTTCAGAACAATGTATTTGGGCCTCAAAATTCCTGCCATGGACACAATCAATGGATACCTTTGGAGCATACTACTGGGGGCAAGAAATAATGCCATCGCCAAAAAAATGATTACACAAACTGCACCAAAAATCAGGGACTGGACAGACATAACTAACATACGGAATATGGAACATGAAATGGGACAAATTTCGTGCCCCTCCCTCCCATCCTCTCCTATTTATTCTAATTTATCTGCTAGATGGGGGTACCGAAGCCCTATAACGGAAACCATTTCTGTACATTCGTGTTCTTGACATTTCTCGTACGTCATAAACACGTGGCATCTTAGCAGGGGTCCTTGCTGGTGGATTGTCATATGTTGTGCACAAGGAATAGGAAAGGATCCTGGCTAGACCTCAGTTTTGTGAGGTCTGTCATTGCCAAGACACAAAAAAGTGCTTCATCTTACAGAATATTGAAGACATTCAGAATGTACGTTTGGTATTTAACTGTTCTAATAAATCTGGAAAAATGATTTTGGCAGTGCAAGATTTCTGACAAGCATTGCAATTTATGTTTGATAGTAAAAAAAAATTAACAATAACAGTCAACAGAAGATTGAAATCTGAAGTGATAAACGTGGATCATTTGGGGGTCGTAAAGGATATTTTTAATTAAATCATTGGATTTATGTAGCACCTTTCATGGCACTCAAAATATGCTTGCATTGCATTATTCATTCACTTCATACACAGTTCAGTAGTGTTAAGTTACTATCACCATTACCTAGGCCTGCCCCGATAATGATTCTGTGGACTTCTGGATAAATGCCTGCGCGTTTTTGGCTTCAAGAGTGATCACGGAGCAAAAGCAGCGACTGAGCCACAGCTGCCACAGCATCCCTGTGTGGACCTAAGCCCCGTCCTGCCCAGAGCCTCTGACACCAAACGTAGTCCAGAGAAAACTTTAGCAGCGAGGGGCAACAGTCCTAGTGTCCATTATAAGCTGAATAGATCAACATAATCGCTGTGCACCCAGTCATTTGAGAAGCGAGAGGAGCATGCTCATCACTGCTGTGGCTCGATTGGCCCTCTGTCTTTTGGCCCCGGACACAGGGCCAACTGTCCTCCTCCTTCTACCTCAAATCTAAAAAAAAAAAAGACGATTTATAAAAACCTGCGCAGCACACCTGTACGCACGTCCCTCTTCCAAATTGACGCAGCAATTCCTCATGAGTTTCCACCCTGAGCCCGCCCTAATATACAAGAAACGGTGGAAAAAGAGGAAATTCTCTGAGATGGAATTCACAGAGGAGCACCACTTATCGGTGTAAAGGAGTCTTCAAACAAAAACCTTCACAAGGCGCAGCTCATGGGCGCGCAGCCTGCAGCGGCACACTAAAAACAATAAACAAAAACAAGACTATTCTCCCCTCTATCAGTAATCTGTCATAATACGAGCCTGATACAGTCCGAATGTGTGCAGATCAGACTGTAGCCTACACTGCCCTGCGTGACAATCCCCTGTGTGCAAAGTGATCCATCTGAACCTTAATCGTAATAATGCAACAGTAAACCGACAGACTGAAAACAGCTCTTAAGGACACTAAATATGTAATGCTGCGGACATGAGATGTCAGGAGGAGCGCCGACCTCGAGAGCCCCGTGCGTCAGGTAAGTGAGCGGGGGGAGGATCGAGAAGGGGGAGCACTAAGGATCTGTGACACTGAGGAGGGCAAAAACTTTAAAATACATGATGCGAGAGGTACACATGCACGCTCCTGCGCAATGGTGCACGTGCATGCTTCTGCACATGAAGGGTCTGTCTCCTATTTGATTGTGTGGACCCTCACAAAATAACTTTTTTGTTAACGATCCCATTTGACCAAGCTGCCATGTTTGTCACTATTTCACCTCTGCCCACCTCTTCCCAAACTTCCACGCAAGCTCCAGATGTTTGGAAAGCTAGGAAAATGAAGATTGAGAAATGCGCATTGCTCCGAACCAGCATCTAAGACCTATTATACTGAAGTTCTACAAATTCAGAGATAAACGGCGTGTCACGGCGGCATCCAGACGACAGCGGACTAAGCCAGATCAACCATCTCTTGTCTTGTTTCGTTTTTTTGTGCGTTTGCTGTGTTTTATACTACGACATTGGCTTTGAGGAAGATGAATCCAACTGGATGTTGGTTTATTTGTGACCCTGTTGTAAGTCGTTGCTGCTGCTTGATGTAGAGCTGATACAACAGTTTATTAAGTTCTAAAGTTGTCTTTTTTCAGCAAAAGCAGGGATCATTTCATTCCTTATTTCATTAGCAGTACAAAACGTAGTGCTCCATATCATCATTTATTGGGATATTTTAAGAGGCAATGCTGTCTCTATTGTCTGGCAAAAAAGTATTAGGACAGACCTACAATTACTGCCCTGGGGCAGACTGACAAACACGAGGCAGCCCTCCCACCCTCACAAACTCTCACGTACACATCACATTCATACTAGACAATGTGGGTACAGTGTCTTGCCTAAGGAGACAACAACAGTTTGTACTAGAGTCTCTGCAGTCTCAGTCTCCCATCCCCGCACTGACCAGGCCCAGTACTTACAATCCAAGTATTCAAATGATGATTTAGATTTGATTGTGAAGCATCTCGCAGCCTTACTCCAAAGCACACATGTTTACATGAGGATTGGCTTTACACCTCTTCAATAAAAAGCCGATTTAAAAAGTGGATCTTGATTGAAACTTAATTAACAGCACAGGCCAAATGGCCAGAGACAACACATTTTTGCTCGGTTCAGGCTCAGAGTTGTGTGCCGCCGGGCGTTAGAGGCACACTTCGCAGGTGGCTATGGTTGACCTTTGCCCTTTGTCTTTGTGTCCACAGTGTTTGCACAGGGAACTGTTTCTCACCAGTTTGTTACAATCCTCGACAACACCTCCATAAGTCCATACACTGTACACACAAACATGGGTCAGGTGTGGATTATGCATCAACACAAACACAACTATGAAGCTAGTGTGCCCAGAATAAATTGTATAATATGTTAGTTGCAGAAAGCATCAATAAGAAGTGAAGTGTGTTGGATTATTCTGAATGGAGTGAACCTATGGATGAAATGGTTTTACCTCGGTAAACTCTCAGAAGAAAAAAAATCTATTTAATTATGATGTATGGTAAATAACGAAGGAAACAAAAACTGATTGGACAGAATTTGGGCTATAAAGGCCCACTAAAATATCTTTTTAAGAATGTCCTGCTCGCATCACCTCTTACAGAGTACGAGTTCGGACATTGGTAACATGGGCCACGCAGCCACAGAGATGCATTAGCAAAACAATACAAGAATCTGATCAAAGTTTAACATAAAAAGAATACTGAAACACTTATTTCACTCAATCCCCGCCTCCGTCCCGCCGCCGTCCCGCCGCCGTCCCGCCGCCGTCCCGCCGCCGTCCCATTGCATGCTCTTTGTCCTGGTTCGCATCGGGCTCATCTCTCTCCCCTTTTTGAATCAAACTTTTGAACTTGCTCTGCTACTGACCGCTCATGTCATGATATACTGTAAAACAATAGAATGTGTGTGCATTCGATTCCTTTCCGCTGGGATCCCATGGGCTTTGAAGACAATGAGACATAAACGCAGTATAGCGTGTTTTACGCTATTCCACAAAGTATGTGTTTTACAATTGAAGACGTACAACTACAGAAGACATACAACTACAGAAGGTGGCAGTAAATGCACCTTTCGGCTGCTAACTGCCATTAAAGGCAACACAACAGCTCTGCACAGAGGCGCGCTCTTTCCCTCTCCTTTTTTATTTATTTATAATTTTATTTCGAATACGGTATTGCGTAAAATGCATACTTTGAAGACGTACAACAACAGCTCTGCGCAGAAAGCAGTCTGTGTGTGACTGTCGTGGCCCTGCAGTGGTAAAGGTGATCCACAGCAACGAGAAGTAACGTGAGTGCGTCTACTCTTTGAAACGCTGTATTTACCGCAGTGAAGAGCAAAGTATGGATTTAGCAAAGAGGTTTCTCGAGCGAGATCACAGTACAATACGCGTCTGAAGCAGCAGTTCTCTGACAACAACCCCGCCTCCGTGTGGAGGGGGCTCCGGCTCCTCACGCGATCCCGGCCCCCGACCAACCACAAGCCGAGCCCCCCCTGCGCTCAGACAATCGAAAACTGGCTGAGCAACTTAACACCTTCTACTCCAGGTTTGATGTGACCACCCCCTCCCCCACGGTGGCCACCTCCGCCAACCCAAACCTGTCACCCCCACCCCCCCCACCACCCTCTCAGTTCAGGAACAGGATGTTCACAGGCTATTTCGGAAATCCAACCCCCGAAAAGCTGCTGGACCAGACGGCGTCTCTGCCGCTACATTAAGACATTGCGCAGGAGAGTTAACCCCCGTCTTCACAGACATTTTTAACACTCCCTGGGGTCATGCCATGTCCCAGCCTGCTTCAAGTCTGCCATCATTGTCCCTGTCCCCAAGAAGCCCCGGATCACTGGACTTAATGACTACAGGCCTGTGGCGCTGACGTCTGTAGTCATGAAGTCATTTGAACGCCTGGTCCTGCCCCACCTCAAGTCCTTCACCTCCTCCCTGCTGGACCCCCTGCAGTTCGCCTACAGAGCCAACAGGTCTGTAGACGACACCATCAACCTGGCACTCCACTTCATCCTGCAGCATCTGGACTCCCCGGGAACCTACGCCAGGATCCTGTTTGTGGACTTCAGCTCTGCTTTCAACACCATCCTCCCTGCTCTGCTCCAGGACAAGCTCTCCCAGCTCAACGTGCCTGACTCCACCTGCAGGTGGATCACTGACTTCCTGACGGATCGGAGGCAGTGCGTGCGGCTGGGGAAGAATGTCTCAGACACTCGACTATCAGCACAGGAGCTCCACAGGGCTGTGTACTTTCTCCTCTGCTCTTCTCCCTGTACACAAACTGCTGCACCTCCAGCCACGACTCCGTAAAAAACTCATCAAGTTTGCGGACGACACCACCCTCATCGGGCTCATCTCGGACGGGGATGAGTCTGTCTACAGGAGGGAGGTGGACCGGCTGGTGTCCTGGTGCAGCGGTAACAATCTGGAGTTCAACGCCCAGAAGACAGTGGAGATGATCGTGGACTTCAGGAAAGCCACAGCCCCCCAGCCCCCCCTCATCATGACAGACTCCCCCATCACCACCGTGGACTCCTTCCGCTTCCTGGGCACCACCATCACCCAGGACCTCAAGTGGGAGCCCTCCATCAGCTCCCTCATCAAGAAGGCCCAGCAGAGGATGTACTTTCTGCGGCAGCTGAGGAAAGCCAAGCTGCCAGTGCAGATGATGGTGCAGTTCTACACGGCCATCATTGAGTCCATCCTCACCTCCTCCATCACCGTGTGGTACGCTGGAGCCACAGCCAGGGACAAACAGAGACTACAGCGCATTGTGCGTTCTGCTGAGAAGGTGATCGGCTGCAGACTTCCATCTCTGCAGGACCTGTACGTCTCCAGGGCTCTGGGACGAGCAGGTCGGATCACAGCTGACCCTTCTCACCCTGGACATGGTCTATTTGAACCACTCCCCTCAGGCAGGAGGCTACGGTCCATCCGGACCAGAACCTCCCGCCACAAGAATAGTTTCTTTCCCTCTGCTGTTGGACTCATGAACACTTCAAAACACCTGTCACTTTAACTGCAATATTCAACCACTCACTGCACTGTCACTTTCTGCACTACAACTTTAAACATAACTGTAAACTTGTGTACATAGAAATGCCTATTTTTATTTTTATTGTATAGTAATTTTAAATTGTTTCCTAATGCATGCCCTTTTTTGATTGAATATATATGTTGTTTTATTATTACTCAGTGTTTTATGTTGCACCTTAAGGCCGAGACAAGTTCCTATGTTTTTGAATTTTGTTCATTGACAATGGCAATAAACTCTTTCTGATTCTGATTCTGATTCTGCGCTGTCCCAGAGGCTGTGGGAGGGCGTGGATACTTTTGTTTTATCTCCCAAGGGGGTCGTGCCTGAAAAAGTTTGAGAAGCTCTGGCCTAAACTATAGTTAGTCAGACCATCCCTGCAGACACCAGCTCTACTCCTCCTTAAACATGTATTTTGCATCTGTGCTGAGCTGCGACACATCAGAGGGTCAACTTCACAAACAGATATTTGTTTGGAGCTCCAAAGATTCAGCAACAGCTTCAGTTTGAAATGGGGCTCATTTTAGTCAATCTCATAAATCTAATAAATCTATGATCTATATGTGATGACACAATCCCAATCTCTATATAGTCAAAGGTTTAAGTCCCGTCTGGTAAGGAGGCTGAGGGGACGGTGCACATTAAAGAGCGTGCACAGACGGACAGAGGACAGCACTCTCAAACTTGTAAACTAAAGTAGTGCACATTTCATTCTGAATGTTCTAAGGAAATTTGAGAACATGTCTTCTTCTATTAAGGCACTTGGGACTGGAGAGCCAGACCCAAACACAAAGTAGTAGGAGCATCAGAGGAGCATCGGGGGAGCATCAGAGGAGCATCGGGGGAGCATCGGGGGAGCATCAAAAGGAGAATCAGGATCTGGAATTTGTTTTTAAAAAAGGTGGAATCTGAATGGATCCAAGATGGAATGTTTGCGGGGGCACAGGGACGAGGAGGAGGGACAGGAAAACTGCTCTGGAGCACAACAAGCTCCAACAGGAAGTCATTCAGTGAGAAACGCACACAGATACACATGCACATATGCACACATGCACACATGCACACAGACACACAGACACACACACAAATACCACCCATACACACCACACGAGCACACACACACATTCTGAAGAGCTTCAAATGACCTTGGAGCTCTGCAGTAGAAGGAGACGTGTGTGAGACAGGAGCAGCAAGTGTGACTCTCTGGTCCTGTTTCTTCTTTTTATTTGTAAAGATTAATAAAAAATAATCACAACAGTACAATAGACAAACTAAAATAAAATTAAGGCCAAGCAAATCCAACTGTCAAGTCCCATTTTAGTCCAAAGTCTATCAAATGTGTCCATTTCCAAATTAAGTCATTTTTCCTTTTGTCTGATGTTTATTCCTCTGGCAGTCCAGTCCTTGATCGTCGGTGAGGTTTGTGTCAGCCCTTTCTTTGTAATAGCCTTTTTCCCTGCCACCAAAAATATGGGAGGTGTGTTTCGTCATTTTCAAAAGGTGTAGTGTAGTTCTTGGTCCTGGTGAGGAGGAGCCAGGATCCAGAGAGAGAGAACATTGTTCTATTGAAGCAAAGAGCTTCAGCTCATATTTGTATTCCCATATGAAAACGTCTACAACTTGACTTCAGATTGTGAGACTTGACATTTAGGCTCATTTAAAATGTTGATCACCATTATTTGCCAATCTTGATATTGACATCAGATATTTATTGGCAGAAAAAATCTCAATATCACAATCAACCATGAAGAGTGACAGATAGCCTTTTTAAACAATTCACTGACCAGTTTAAAATGTCTCTACAAGATGACTAAGTTCCAACTCTCATACACAACATTCAGTTCAAGCTCAATTCTCTCCAAAATGCGCACGGGTGTGTTTAAGGAATGAATAATAACTCGGTCACTTTAGCTCAACTATAGCAATTTCAAACTTTCAAAGTTCCACCACAAAAAAAGTGCAGTTCAGGACACATACTTCTCTCTTTTAAGCTTGTTCTAACATTGTTCCTCATCAAAAACACACCTGGAGTACATACGCCACACTATTCTGATGAATCCTTGTTAGAAAGTCCTCTCCCTCCGAGCCTCAAAAACACACCGTTCTGAATCTCCTCCATAACTGACATTTTCTCCATCTTTGACGTGGCTGAGAATCCTGCTGTTTCAACTCCATAAATCATCTCCAGACTCGCTTTGTGAATTTCTCTATCTAAAGTACAGTTACAAGACTAAAATGTACCCAATTACAAGTACTGCGGCCAAATCTGTACTTAAGTAAAAGTATATCGTTGTAATCCCTCATTCGTCCAGCAGTGTTCCATTGTAGAAAAAGATTCAGTTGTAGTCATCTGGAGTCTGTTTTAGAAGAGTTTTTCTACAATTAAGTAAAAGTACACAAGAAAAAACCCTACTCAAAGCACAGTTACACATTACTTTTTAACATGGTTTCAGTCTTTGACCAAAACTTAAATTAAATATACTGTTTATTGACAATAATTGTAGTTTAAAACGGAAATCTGCAGATACTTTGAGCTCTGTCCAATCAGAGCAGGCGATGTTTGTAGGTTCAGAGAGAAGGGAGACCACCGTACAGGGGACGACTGGGACGTCAGCAGTTTATAAATGTAACTCATTACAAATACATGGCTAAAATTATAGTCAATCACAAGTACACATTTGAAAATCAAAATTCAATTCTTGGACCACTACTTCGTACTTGCCCTTGCGTTATATTAGTCTGACGTCCAAACTTCACTGCAGAACACTTTTTGGCTTCTCTACACTCTATTCTGAAAATGCGCTTCATAATCGTTTATTCAGTAGATTCAGATTTGCAGGGAATTTCTTGGACAGACTGACAGCTAAAGCCGATGTACGCGCTTCTGTCAGGGACCACAGTCCAGGGGCCCGCGGGGGCCACTGTCCAGGGCACTTGTGGTCTTCTTTGGGACACTTGGCGCAGAGTGAGAGCAGGAAAGTCAGCAGCCTGGGCTAATCATTGACCGTCACTCGACTTTAGTCTGTGGAGCGCCACGGAGCGTCGCCGCGGAGGCGCGTGCAGGTTGCCAGGCACGCTTCGACAAACATGCGGAAGCGAGGGACGAGATTCGAGGCTAGTGGAAGAAGAATTCAAAGCGAAATGAGTTGAAAAGTCGTGGGTGCGGGGCAGGTGTGTTCCTCACGTCGCTCTAACAGGAGAACAGACGTGCCTAAACTGGAGCCGAGCGCCAAAACCGGCTTGACAAGAATGCAACAAAACGCGTACCGAGTCCGTGCCCACGCGTGACCACAGGGGACATTCTACACGTCCCAGGCTCAAACACAGAGACACCAAAGGACACTCAACTCAAGAAAAAGTGCGTGACTCTCACCTCGTCCCACTTGATAAACTTCCCTCCTTTTTTCAGCGCCTCGTGCACGGACACAGGTTTGAGCTGTAGTGCGTGGACTCCCGGCTTGGCCCCCGCCATGGCCAGGGACTCCCTGCCCGGCTGCCAACGCCTAGAGCCCGGCTACAGAGAAGAGCACTCCCCGCCACTCAGTCAGCCGGATCGATATGGAGCAAGCAAGGAAGGAAGTCAGCTCTCTTCCTTGAGCCCGGCCTTCTTTTCTTCTGCCGAGGAGGCGAGTGAGTGAAAAAGTTGAGCTGAGAACATTACAAAACAAGTCCGCAGAGAGGGAAAGTTGCGTGTCATATGGCGCTGTTGTGCGCTGCAGCCGCAGTGAACGCGCGCACGGCGGAGGAGCACGCTCGGCTCCGCTCCGGCTCTTGCACAAATAAAAAGCCTCGATTCGTGCTGTTGGAGACCTCTTATCCCGCTTCAGAGCCCACTCGGAGGCTCTGGTCTGGCCACGCTCCCCGAACTTTCTCAACTGTCTGCGCTCGTCCTCACCCCGCCTCGTCCCTCACCCCTCCTCGCCTGTTTTCTGTGGGAAAAGAAGGATAAAGTGAAGGAGAGACAGCTGCGTCAGGAGGAGGCGTGCGTAAAGGGGTGTGTTTTGGATGTTGCTCTCTCCCAACAAAGTCACTCGTTTCAAACAAGTGGGCTAGAAACAGATATGTATATGTGTATATTTACGTGAAAACGAAGCAGTTTCATGTTGTTTGTGGTCTTTTTTTCCCACCGTAAGCCTTTGTGTCTAATTGCAGAGTGTGTTTGTACACACGGGGCCCCGAGAAGAACTGACAAAGGGCCAGATGTGAAATCCAAAGCGGAGGAGGGACCCACAGGTGGATGGTTTGGAGGCAGGTCGGGTTACATAAGGTGGGGGTCAGGCGTGTTTGAACCTGTTCTCACGGCACGAGCTGTAACTGTGGCTCCTACAGTTAGACAACACGATTGTGATAAAAGTGTCTTGCTGAAAGCAACATTTATCTTTGTCAGTCGTTTCTCTTTATGAAGTTGCAACTTTGTGCCTTTCACATGAACAGCCTCGTTTCCTGACGACTGTAGGACTTGTACCTCCACCACTTCTCCATTATGGCTTTTTACAACCCTGTGTAGCCTGGATAACAACGCAATAAGAGAGTACAAAAAGCAGAGAAATAATCATCGGACACAGGTGAAGGTGGTTCAAGTGGTGGAGCAATTACCTAATAACCAGAAGGTTGGAGATTCATTTCCATCTCCATCTGGGGTTTCATCCAATTTGTCCCTGTGAATTGGACTCAATAGTTTTTGTGAGGGTTTGGTAGACCTCTGATTGTACTGAAAGGAAAAAAATAAGCTGTCTCTCTCACACAAAGACTTCTTCTGTCAAGACCAGCAAATATCAGGCCAAAAACCGCATGTATAAGAAAGATGTTGAAGTCATAAATGCAAACACTTGATCTCCTGAAGCTGTTGTGCCAGACAAATAACCCGGGCTTAAGGTTTGTTGTGTCGATCATTAACTATGTCGTAGTGTATCGTTGTACAACTGGTGTAATTAGTCCATATTTAAGTAGCAGTGAGAATGCTTCAGCAATGTAAAGTATACTGTACTGTATAAAAACTCAAAAGTGTCACACGCTCTACCAGAGCTGGTCAAAGTACTGCTTTTCATGACTTGAGTAAAGGTTATTGGTTAAAAATTACTCCAATACTTCAATCAGTCAAATGATTACTCTTATTATTATTATTATTATTATTATTATTATTATTATTATTATATAATTATAATAAGTATAATAAGTACTGAAATGATTTACAGTTAGGGCGTCGAACTAGAGGACCCTCCACTCCGCTGCTGCCAAAATTTGCTTTAAAAATCACAGTTTCACCCACATAAGAAACGAGCTAGAGATGAGTAAACATGGATAAAACAAGACAGGTAATGCTACAGGAGCTAAACAATCAAAGCTGACGGACCAGGGCCTCAGTGGAAAACAGTGTCACACAAGCTAACGAGGCTAACATGGCTAACAAGAGAAGCACGACACAAAAAAGCCCGCTCCCGGCCTGTTAATGAGGTTTCTGTACTGATCATGTCATGAAGGCTGCAACAGTTAAAAGAGACCTCAATACAAAGGCAAATGAGTCTTCTTGTCTGCATCAAGAAACATTTCGCTACATCTGTGAGGAATTCAAGAGGAGCCAAAACAAGTTCCTATGTTTGTGAATTCTGCTCATTGACAATGGCAATAAACCTTTTCTGATTCTGATTCCGATTTCTGAAGGGACAATTTAGTCACGTTTTTTGGTTTCCAGTGACTCTTCTGGTGACTTTTGAAGGTAAAAATCATATGAGATGGACAAGAGATGGATCCATCATCGTGAGGCATGTGAGTCCAATGAATGGTCACATAAGACAATTCTGTTGTTTAGAGAGTGATGATTGTAAAGAGATTTATTTAATGCAAAGGCACAACTTGCTGCATTGAGTGATCTTAACCTGAACCCTTCAGTGGCTTTGTCAACCATAGCTCCTTGGAATTTTATTCAGGCTCCTGCTGACATTAGTTTACTTAAAGGAAAACCTAAAAATGCTCCGCAGTTCCTTATTCAAGAGCTCATCGATAAACCTTCAGATGATGTGATTATTTATACCAATGGATCTAAAGATCCTGAGAGTGGGCGAACAGGATACCTTATAAGCGGTTAAGAGGAGGTTAATGGGTCATCTGTCTGTGTTCAGCACAGAACTCATAGCAAAACAATTGGCGATGGAATGAATCAACGTTACAGTGTCACAACATTGTGATAGCTTCTGACAGCCTCTCTGCACTGCAAAGCATTAAATCTGGACAATCTGATCGTAGACAGGATATTCTATATAGCATCTTCTATTTGATACTCTCTCTGTCCAAGAAGGATGTGAGAGTCTCCTTCATTTGGGTTCCTGCTCATGCTGGGGTGGATGGTAATGAAATGGTTGATTCGCTGGCGAAGAATTCCCTAAAACTGCCTTCAATTGATGTGAAGTAGATCTAAGGTCAAACCTATCAATAAGAGTCATGTATGTAAACTTTGGCAGATTATTGGAATCTGTGATACTGGACAGCATCTGTATCAGATACAGAGTAGTGTTGGTCCATGCAGACCCATGGGCAGGAACACGGGAGAGAGAGCCTTTACTCGCATGAGAATGGGCCACACTGGACTCAATTGGTCGCTGAGTAGGATAGGCAAACATCCTACCGGCTTATGTAATCACTGTCAAAAACAAGAAACTGTTGAGCATGTGCTGCTTCACTGTACAGCAAATGAAAGAGAGAGAACTGAATTAGTCTTAGAGTTTCAAAATAATAAACAGGAATTAAATCTGCGGAATCTACTTAAGATCCATTCACAAGGATCATGTAAGGCTTTAGTTGCTTACCTACATGATACAGGATTAAGTAGAAGATTATAGTTAATAGCATCTTTGTAATGTTACACTGCAATCCCCTTAGAATATTATGGGTTCTGTTGATCTTCTGTCCGCGCTCACTCCAGTAGGTGGCGGTAAATGCACCTTTTGGCTGCCAACCGCCATTCAAAAGCAACACGACATCAGACATTATACCCGATGTTGGCTGTTTGTGGTTACATGAATTCGTCTGAGTGCTAAAAGTGGGAGAGAGGATTTGTTGGAAAATGGGAAAATATATAAGAAAGGTGGTGGAGGAGTGTGGTGGTCTGGGGAGGTAGTGCATCCAGTTCTTTGTGGACATCATCAGGCTTTGTAAATTACAAAAGACGTGGAAAACTGTTCCACCAAACTACTTGGTACTTAGAGCTTTTTTGGAAATGTAGTGGACTAGAAAGTATATGTCTTTCAAATGTAGCGGAGTCAAAGTAATAAGTACTCAACTAAATTATGACTCAAGTAAAGTACTCGAAATCTGCACTTAGGCAAAGCAAGGCAAGGCAAGTTTATTTGTAGAGCACAATTCGTACACAAGGCAATTCAAAATGCTTCACACAACAGGAAAAAAATTCATTAAAATCACAAAGACATGGCAGAAATCACAAAATCTTAATTTAAAAGTGCCATTTTCAGGCTATCAAATAGTTCAAGACATAAAAGAGAAGAGTGCAAAGAAAATCATTTCAGTCATATGCACAGCCAAACAAAACAGTTTTTAGTTTAGATTTGAACATTGCCAGAGTAGAACCTGTCTCACATCCTCAGGAAGACTGTTCCAGATTTTAGCTGCATAAAACTGAAACGCAGATTCCCCATGTTTAGTCCTGACTCTGGGCACCAGCAGGAGGCCGGTCCCTGAGGTCCTCAGAGTCCGAGATGGTTCATATGGCACTAACATGTCCGAGATGTACTTTGGTGCTAGGCCATGGAGAGACTTGTATACAAGCAGAGCTGCTTTGAAGTCTATTCTCTGAGCCACAGGGAGCCAGTGCAGAGACCTGAGCACAGGACTAATGTGATCGTATTTCCTGGTTCTAGTCAGGACCCGAGCAGCGGCGTTCTGGATGTACTGCAGCTGTTTTACAGCTCGTTTGGAGAGGCCAGTGAGCAGGCCGTTACAGTAGTCTAATCTACTAGAGACAAACGCATGGATA
Organism: Chaenogobius annularis; assembly: GCA_015082035.1. Classification (NCBI taxonomy): domain Eukaryota; kingdom Metazoa; phylum Chordata; class Actinopteri; order Gobiiformes; family Gobiidae; genus Chaenogobius; species Chaenogobius annularis. The sequence continues at coordinate 316,305 of BJKM01000131.1, read as the reverse complement.
AGTCTCTCCAAGTCTGGTTTAGACACTATACTTTTGATTTTGGCAATGTTTTTTAGATGGTAAAAAGCTGCTGATGTTATTGATTTGACGTGGCTGTTAAAATTCAAGTCTGAGTCCATTATTACCCCAGATTTCTAACTTGATTTGTAGGTTTTAGAGCGAGACTCTGGAGGTGACTGCTAACACTTTCTCTTTGTTTCTGTGGGCCAAAGACAATGATTTCAGTCTTGTCTGAGTTCAGCTGGAGAAAGTTGTTTTGCATCCACACACTGATCTGTTGGATGCAGTGACAGAGTGAATCCACTGGTCCATATTCACTTATGTACGGTACTTACGTAAATAAAATAAAATAAAATACTTGCTGACCACCTCTGCATACTATGTGCCACACATGATTACAAATAATGCTTAAACCAATTGTAAAAATGGTATACTAAATTCTATATGAGGATCACAAAACAGGGGAGTCCTGGCCCCAGAGGGGAGGAGCCTATTCTTCATGTTTTTAGTGGCCGGGGAAACCGGAGGAAACATTATGTGGGCACAGGGAGAACATGCATACTCCACACAGAAAGGCCTGTGTCGCCCTGGAGTCCAACCCAGGACCTTGTTGCTGTGAGGCAAGTGTGTGCCACCATACCGCTGTGCCACCATACAATTATAATTATACAGGTTGACTTTTGACGATACATAAATAAAGAACAAATAAAAAATATTTTATACTTTTATAAGCAGCCTTAACACTTAACACTGACCTACTGGTTTTACACGTCCAACTCACCACAAGAAATATCTCTTCAAATAAAACCGCATGTGTGATGACAAGTTTGTAGGGTTAAGTTTACACTTTGTTCACTTCAGAGAGCGAGATTAGGATAATGAATTAAAGATGTCGCCATGGAAAGAGAGAAAGAAAGAGAGAGAAAGATAAAGAGCAGCTCGTCTCTCGCTCGGGTAACGAGATGATTTCAATGACACTATAATGGGTTGTGTTCACGTTCCAGAATTAGAAGATGGAGGCCTGCCCTATATAGTAGGTTTTTCTCTGTCTTTCTCTTTCTCTCCTTTTTTTCAAGTTATTGCGTAAAACACATACTTTGAAGACGTACAACTACAGTAAGTGGCGAAAACACCAAAGAAGAAGAAGTTAGACGTACAACTACAGTACAACTTTCAGTTGGCTGCCAACTGCCATTAAAAGTAACAGACGTTTTTGAAAGAAAAACCTAAAATAGAATCAACAAACACTATATGGTTTGGCTTCACAAACTTGTCATATTAAACTCCTTTAAATGACAACAATCACATCTTTAGAGTTGAATACTGACACCATTTTCTGAAACTATTGTGAGAAAAGGATATAACTTTGGTTTATTTGTGCTGACAGAGAAGATTAACTTTGTGTCAGTTTTTGTTTCATGTGGAAAGGCCCAGTAATTACAGCAATATGAAGAATAAACCAGGTCAACAAATCTGACAGTAAAGCAGTGAATTCCACCATATAATTTTGACCTCCATCTTAATCTTAAAGCCCATGTGACGATGTTTTTCTAATTATAACATTGTTGGTGAGATAGAACCTGTGGTAAATAATAATCATAGTTTTAAATCAGTCAAGTTGCAGTGTGTGAAGAAGATGTGACAAATAAAAGTTGAAAATGTAGTAACATAAAGTAGAGCTGAGTTCTACAAAAGAATCCTTCTGTGAGGTCATCAAAAAGCGCCATTCCATCAAAAATACTGCGAAAATGTGCACACAACATATACATTTTTATAGCTGTTTAAACAATCATTTAACAAAATGCTGTCAGGTATAATTATATGTCAAATCATAACTATTGTATAATTAAATGGACTTTGGCCTTTGTTTACAAACTGGTTGCTAGGTAACAGTTGTAGAATTACCTCTAATCAAGTAGGTATTTGTGGAGAAAAGTAGAAAAATCTGTATAAAATGACAGGAAGAGACATTACACTAGGGACACTAATTCCAGACAAAGTTTATGCATAAATTACACAAAATAAACTACTTTTTTGACATTATAAACCTAATTCAACAACATAAAGGTGCTCTCATATATTTTCATTTGTCAAATAAAAAAATCAATATTAGATGAGGTTTTTTTTCAGTGTTTGCTGGGTAATTTCCAAGTGTGATGTCATCAATGACAAACAGGAAGTGAAATTATAAACCTAAAAATAAATTAATTAATTGATTAATAACCTAAATCAGTTCCGACTTTATTTTGCTTTCTTGGATCGGATTGTAGCCATGGGCTCATTTTCATCTGTTGGAATAATAATAATAATAATTGCTGAATGATTCTTAAATAAAATGTAATGATAACGAATGCAGCTGTATGGGAGCTCTTCCTGACCACAGGCTTATCACTGGACTGAGGGGTCACGGCAGAGTCCAGACAGTGTTACTTGACACACAGCAACAGATACTTTGTTTAAATATTCAGCAGTGGACGGGACGGTCCAGTGTCTTTTAACTAGCTAAACTCTCTTGATATGTTTCAAACCACAAAAGAGTTATTTTATTATATAAGAACTTGCATCGTTACGTTCAGCAGGCTTGCCACTCCACAAACGTGGCTTATAACCAAAGGTGGAAAGTAATAATGTATACAGGCAAAAGCGCTGTACTTTAGTTTTACTTTTTACTTTCTTCACCACATTTGAGAGCAGGTATCTGTACTTTCTACTTCCAGTTATGACATGCTTCCCTCACTGCCGATATTTGCCTCTATCACCATTTCACCAACATAATAAACAGTAAAAGCTGATGGACCGTGGCCTCAGTGGAAAACAGACCGTCTCACAAGCAAAAGAGACTAGCATGGCTAACAATCCAGTGAGGCCATGAGCACGGTTCCCGAAAGCCCGCCCCTGCTGCTAAGCCGAGCGCCATCTCCAGAGTGGATTCTCCAGGCCCGTCCCTATCTGAAGGGGAGGGCATAACTTTACAACAGCTGGCCCTTATGTCGTGTGAAATGCAATGTTACATGGCGTCATTGAGAGCTGAGGTCAGAGCGGGGAACAACAAAGTCCGACTTGACAGAATGGAAACCGACATAATGGAGCTGAAGGCGGGAGAAGGAGGCGGAGCACACATCGCTGAGGCGGAGCATCATATTTCGGACATTATGGATGAGTTATGGGAGCTGAAAGCAGCAGTAGTGACACTGCGGATGGAGAAGATGGATATGGAAAGTAAGATCCTGGATTCGCGGTAACAATCTGGAGTTCAACGCCCAGAAGACAGTGGAGATGATCGTGGACTTCAGGAAAGCCACAGCCCCCCAGCCCCCCCTCATCATGACAGACTCCCCCATCACCACCGTGGACTCCTTCGCTTCCTGGGCACCACCATCACCCAGGACCTCAAGTGGGAGCCCTCCATCAGCTCCCTCATCAAGAAGGCCCAGCAGAGGATGTACTTTCTGCGGCAGCTGAGGAAAGCCAAGCTGCCAGTGCAGATGATGGTGCAGTTCTACACGGCCATCATTGAGTCCATCCTCACCTCCTCCATCACCGTGTGGTACGCTGGAGCCACAAGAAAGGGAAAAACAGAGACTACAGCGCCCTCTGCTGGAGCCACAGCCAGGGACAAACAGAGACTACAGCGCATTGTGCGTTCTGCTGAGAAGGTGATCGGCTGCAGACTTCCATCTCTGCAGGACCTGTACGTCTCCAAGGCTCTGGGACGAGCAGGTCGGATCACAGCTGACCCTTCTCACCCTGGACATGGTCTATTTGAACCACTCCCCTCAGGCAGGAGGCTACGGTCCATCCGGACCAGAACCTCCCTCCACAAGAACAGTTTCTTTCCCTCTGCTGTTGGACTCATGAACACTTCAAAACACCTGTCACTTTAACTGCAATATTCAACCACTCACTGCACTGTCACTTTCTGCACGACAACTTTAAACTTAACTGTAAACTTGTGTACATAGAAATGCCTATTTTTATTTTTATTGTGTAGTAATTTTAAATGCATGCCCTTTTTTGATTGAATATATGTTGTTTTATTATTTCTCTGTGTTTTATGTTGCACCTTAAAGCCGAGACAAGTTCCTATGTTTGTGAATTTTGTTCATTGACAATGGCAATAAACTCTTTCTTTCTGATTCTGATTTGGAGTCCAGGTCCCACAGAAACAATCTCAGACTCATGGAAGTCCCGGAGGGTGAGGAGAGGGACAACACTTAAGGCATCCTCGAGAAGGTTTCCAGGACTAGAGTTGTGCGTTGGCTGCTGGGAAAAAATAAATGGATGACAGAAACCCAACCAACAATTAAGGACTGGACACATTTATGGGACTTTGGATTCAATGGGACAAATACACAGGACTACAAACTAAGGAATACATACAATATATGTGTAAAACTTTTTTATATTTAAATTAAAAAGATATTTAAAAAAATAAACAAAAGAACAGGACTGAAAGGTGCTGAAATGGCTGAGGGGTTTATCAATTACTATTTTTAGCACGTTCATGGGGACCTCTTGCCTGCATTTTATGAGTCCGGCTTTTGCCAAACTAAACAGACTTTATAGATAAATTATGACCAAAAAATAGAAGAATTCTTTACCAAGATCACAATTTGAATCTTTAACAATTAGCATAGTCTGTGTGAATTACTAAAGTCTATATGAAGGTTCTCCTGTTTTGAAAATAAAACAGGAGAACCTTAAAAGTAGAGCTGAGTTCTAAAACTGAATCCCTCTGTGATGTCATCAATGTACGACGTGCCATTGAAAACACAGACAGTTTAAACTTAATTTACACAATCATAACTATTGTGTCATTTATATGGATTTTGGCTCTTTACAGTCTGGTTGCTAGGTATCAGTTGTGAAATTACCTCTACCTATGTCATGTTTGTGCTCATGTCCAACCAGGATATACAATTATAAACTTAACAAAAATGGTCAAACTGGGGACAAATGGATAAAATGTTTAGTTAAATCTGAAATATAATTGTGTGCACTAGGTTTTAGTGAAATGTGTGTCTGACCTGTCATTTGGACTCATCAAAACTTTTATTTCATGATATTTCACCAGTGACATGTAAAAGAGAATGTTTAGTGTTACTAGATTCTTAGAGAAACACAACGTCAGAAATATCAACTCAACTTAGTTTCAGCCTTAAGCTCAGAGAACAGTTTTACACACTATCATCCATAATCAAACACCAAAAGCTTTACACACTCAACATCTGTCCCGTTGTTGATCTCCAAAGCTCATGACCATAGGTGAGGGTAGGAGCGTAGATTGATTGGTAAATCGAGAGCTATTTTAAGTGCTCAATGTATTTTAAGTGTTCAGTCAATCTTTGTTTGGGGGTTAACTTAAAGTAAAAACCTCCAATCAAATATCTTTTTAATATTCTGAAAATAATTTAGGCGTCTTTGTTCAGATCAGGACCAAAGTGAGTCTTCAAAGTGTGAACGCACCCTCATTTTACACAATCACCAGCAAACAACGTATAAAAGCCATACTAAGTACACCATAGCGTTTCTGGAGCTTGTCTTCAGGTGGACGTTATTACTAGTAGTTAGTAGTTGTTTTTCCTACAGAAGGAGGGTCTAAGGACAAGGGATACATTTTCTAAATTCCTGTGAAAGTGTTTAACATACTTCTCTATTATTTAATTGTCTCCCATCTAGGCAAATACTGTTGTGATTTTGGGGCGATGCATTAAACACTTCTCCAGTTAAGAGTCACTCTAAGAGCCTTCATAGCAAACTCGATGCGGCTGTGGAAAATCAATGAGACTAATGGTAAACCACTTGCACAAGTGTCCATCAAATGTGGCATATACCAAGGAGACGCCTTGTCCCCACTGCTGTTCTGCATAGGTCTGAACCCTCTCAACCAGATAATCAGAAAGACTGGCTTTGGATACCGCTTCAGGAATGGGACCATGATCAGTCACCTCCTCTACATGGATGACATCAAACTGTACGCTAAAAGCGAACGAGACATCGACTCACTTATCCATACGACCAGGATCTACATTGCTGACATTGGAATGTCATTCGGGTTTGAGAAGTGCAGTCGGAAGGTGACAAAAAGAGGGAAGGTAGTCAACACGGAAGGGTCCTCACTCCCAGAAGACATTGAGGATGGTTACAAGTACCTTGGAATACCACAGGCAAATGGCAACCTTGAAGAGGTAACATGGAAAGCGGCAACAGCCAAATACCTACAACGAGTAAAACAAGTCCTAAGAAGCCAGCTCAATGGTAAGAACAAGTCCCGGGCAATAAACAGCTACAGTGATCAAATGCCCTGCAGGAATAATAAGGTGGCCAAAGGAAGAGATACAGACCACAGATGTTAAGACGAAAAAGCGGCTCACCATGCATGGAGGGTTCCACCCAAAATCCAGCACCCTGAGACTGTAGGCCTCCTTCCTTACACTAGTCGTAAGGAAGGAGGCCGTGGACTAGTGAGTGTGAATGTCACTATCCAGGATGAAACATCCAAGGGTGCAAGATGCTGGCAGGGAAAGCATACATTGAGTGGCTGGCATAGTGTACAGGAACATCTGGGCGGAGTATGGACTGGAAACCCAAAGGTCAAAGTGGGAAACACCCCCAAAGGTGGTAGAGAATGACCGAGCCAAGATCCTGTGGGACTTCCAGATACAGACTGACAGAATGGTAATGGAAAACCAACCACACATTGTGGTTTGGATAAACAGCAGAAGAGAGCCGTTGTGGTTCTGGAGAAATACCAAGGGCTCAGAGAAGAGCTGGAGAAGGTGTGGAGGGTGAAGGCGAAAGTGGTGCCCGTGGTCATCGGAGCACTCGGGGCAGTGACCCCCAAACTTGAAGAGTGGCTACAACAGATCCCTGGGGAAAAAAAGGCATCTCAGTCCAAAGGAATAGCAAAGATGCGCAGAAACCTCAAGCTCCCAGGCCTCTGGTAGAGGACCCGAGCTTAGAATATGGGATGAGACCACCCGCGGAGGGTGAGAAGGGAATTATTTTTATTTTTTTATATATATGTAGGCCTAGAGGTTATTGTGTCTTGCACTAAGAGCGCGTGGTGCTGAATGAAGATTTTCCTATTCCGGGACATGTCTCTTTTTTATCCAACACAAAGTCAACACCTAACAATGCTACATTGTACGAGGACGAACAGATATTGGCAGAAAGTGCAAGATGAGCTTCCCCCGTGTCTGATGCGCAGACGCACGCACGCACACACCATGCGCGCACGCTCAGACAAATACATGCATGCATGCACGCGCACACACGCACGCACAGCAGATGACCGACAGCCGTTGTGGGCCTAATAGAAAACGCCTGACTCCACTGACAGGGCCTGACTGGAGGTGATCAGATAACTCTGTGCTCTGTGCAATCTTACCTCGAGGTTTACATTACGTTATGTTACTTAACGTGAGCGATTGAGCTCTTCTGACTGCTTCATACTCACCCTTGAAAACGTTCATACATTCTGAATTTCCAGAAAAATAAGTGGAACAGGATTTCACTGGAGAAACTGGATCCGCCTCAGAATGTCACAGAATATGAAAACGCCTCAGACATGCAAGTGATGTCAGAGCTGGTTTTACATGTTTAGGCTATTTTATAAGGCAAAATCTGGACAAATAGTCACAGAAATGTTGAGCCTACAATAGTATCCTTTTTGCCAAACTAACCGACATACACTGGCAATTTATTTCTTAAAACCGTTTGTATTTTTACAAAGATTATTTGTAGTAAAAGTAAATGGTGCTGCTCAATGTTCAAGTGGATTGCAAAAGTTAGAAATCTGGGGGTAATAATGAACTCAGACTTTAATTTTAACAGCCACGTCAAATCAATAACATCAGCAGCTTTTTACCATCTAAAAAACATTGCCAAAATCAAAAGTAATAAAAGTATAGTGTCTAAACCAGACTTGGAGTGACTTATCCATGCGTTTGTCTCTAGTAGATTAGACTACTGTAACGGCCTGCTCACTGGCCTCTCCAAACGAGCTGTAAAACAGCTGCAGTACATCCAGAACGCTGCTGCTCGGGTCCTGACTAGAACCAGGAAGTACGATCACATTAGTCCTGTGCTCAGGTCTTTGCACTGGCTCCCTGTGGCTCAGAGAATAGACTTTAAAGCAGCTTTGCTTGTATACAAGTCTCTCCATGGCCTAGCACCAAAGTACATCTCGGACATGTTAGTGCCATATGTATGACTCTGACATATGACTCTGAGGACCTCAGGGACCGGCCTCCTGCTGGTGCCCAGAGTCTGGACTAAACATGGGGAATCTGCGTTTCAGTTTTATGCAGCTAAAATCTGGAACAGTCTTCTTGAGGATGTGAGACAGGCCGCTACTCTGGCATTGTTCAAATCTAAGCTAAAACTGTTTTGTTTAGCTGTGCATATGACTGAAATGATCTTGTACAGATGTCCACATTAACCAAGGGGAAATAACGCTGATTGGCTGATTGATTCCGGTTAGAGAATCAGAGGAGACTGAAATAACTTGAGAATGTCCTTTCATTTGCAACAGCGTATGTGTGTGTGTGTGTGTGTGGCCGCGAACAGAAAGACAATAATTGCACAGTATATGCAATTAATAGAACTCGGGTTACATAAGTAACTAACATATGCGCCGCAATGATGGAGCTATTTTTAGCGCAAGCTAGTTGTCGGCGAAAATGGCAATAAAGCAAAGAATCGTGGCAGTTTAGGTGAATACAGTGCATAAACTATCAAAAATAAGGATAAACGTCTACAATATATTATTGAGAAACATTTAACACAACAAAATACTTACTTTTATAATAATTACTCACACAATATGTGGTGCTGCCGAATGGTTAGCTAGAACAAATGCAACAGTAAAAGAGGGACGTCCAGAAACGCAGAACTAAACTTTGGTTTACACAGCGATGTTGGCTGAGACATACCCAAGTGGCTTGGCGTTCAGGATGCCTTCCACCTCGATGAGTAGGGTGCGCAGGACCGGCTCAGGAACAACTTGCTCCTTTAGGATGACTCTCAGGGAAGCCTTTATAGACTTGACCTCCCTCTCCCACGTCCCTCCGATGTGGGGAGCAGCTGGAGGATTGAACCGGAACTTGATTCTCTGCTCTGTAAGTTGTTTGGGTTCATAGCTTGAAAGACCTCTTGAAGTTCATGACAGCCACCAGTGAAGTTTGCGCCATTGTCACAGAGTATCTCAAATGGCGGAGTCCAAGCTTTCGAGAAGATCTAAGTGAAGGCACCTTGTTGTAAATACACTTGAATAGAATACCCCATCTCTTTTCTTGGCGGCGACCAGTCTTCACAAGGAATGGACCAAAGCAGTCCACTTCCACAGAGTAGAATGGTGTTTTTTAATAGAGCCGCAGTCTTGCCGGTGGGAGATCTGCCATTCTTGGACTTTGGGGTTTGGCACGCAAAAACTGGCACTCACGGCAACCATACTGGTGTTTGCGGATAGCCTCACGACCTCTTAGGATCCAGTTCTGGCGTCGCAACTCAGCAAGGACACGTTCTGCACCCAGATGGTGGAGCAGTTCGTCACAGTCCTTAATAAGCAACTTGGTAATAGGGTGTCCTGAGTCTAAAACGATTGGATGGATGGTTTCAGTTTCAAGGTCAGGCACTCGTCAAAACCTTCCACCAACAAAGTGAGGGAATCGAGCCTGCTGTCTGTAGGAATTGGACGAAGAGTCTTGAGTGCTTTAACTTCTGTCGGGAAGGACTCAACTTGGGCTTGAACAAGCAGGGCTCTTTCTGCGGCAATGAAGTCTGAAGCTTAAATATTGACTTTAGGCGTAGCCGCCCCATGATGGGACTGCTCAGTGGCTCGAACTAGTTCTGCATAGGTGTGAAACTTACTGGAGTCAGGTAGCTGGGGGCTAGGTGGCACTGCAACAACTCCGTTGAAGGCACCCTTCTTTAGCTCGCGGTGATCAGGTTCAGCAGCAGTGCTTGGCATAGCTGGCCACCGGTCTTGAGTTTCAGAGAGGAAGGTAGGACCAAATCTCCACTAGCGATGACACAGCAGCTCTTTTAAGGTGAGGCCCCTGGTGATGTGATCTGCAGGGTTACGAGGTGAGTCAACATACCCCCAGCTTGTAAAGTCGGTCAACGTCTGGATTTCCGCTACCCACGTTCCAACAAACACCTTGTAATGGCAGGACTCTGATTGTAGCCAAGGGAGTACAGTGGTGGAATCGGACCAGCAGATGACTTGGTGGATTGTATGGTGAGCTCGGTTTCGATGAGCTTGACAAGTTGGGCTACTCTGTAAAGGGCTAGGATGAAGGCAATATGGACGTTACCTTGGTCATCAGTGGTTCGCAGGTAAGCGACTGAGCCGTATTCCCTCTCCGAAGCATCGCAGAACACATGGAGCTCCCTGGTCACTGTGGAAGTATCAGCATTTGGAGGGGTATAGGCTCTGGGAAACTGCACTTGAAGGAGGTTGGGGAGCTCTTCGACCCGGGCAAGCCATTGTTCTTTAAACTGTTGGTGTTCAATTGGGTCGTCCCAGCTGAGGTCTTGTTTCCAGAGGCCCTGGATGAGAACCTTTGCTCTGGTTATGAATGGTATTATGAACCCCAATGGATCATATTGGCTTGCAAGAGTCTTGTACAGGTTTCTCAGAGTAGGTTAAAGAGGCTCTGGTAAGTGGTGTCGATAACACATGGTATCATCAAGGCAGTTCCACTGCAGTCCAAGCGTGGGCACGTCCAGATTTGCGCTGTCATGGGATAGCCACAATTCACTGCTGACAGCTCTAGCTTCAGTGGGTAAGTGCTCGATGACTGAAGGCAGGTTGCTTGCCCACTGCCTGATCTCGAAACCACCTTCAGCGAGGAGTTGGCACAGTCCATCCACAACGGCCTTGGCATGAGCAGGGTCTGGTGTACTGTAAAGACAGTTGTCGACATGGAAGGCCTGGGTCACCTGATGAGTTGATTTGAGAGTCTTGGACATGGCGCTGCAGCGCATAGGTTGCGCAGCACGGACTGCAGGTGGTCCCAAAGGGCAGGACCTGCCACTCATAGATGTCGGGCTCCTTCTCGTTGCATATTTCTCCACAAGAAGCGCATGATGGATTGGTCAGCAGCAAGCAGGAGTACCTGGTGAAACATACTTCGAATGTCACCGCTGATAGCCACGCTGTGCGGGCGAAATCTGAGAAGCACACCCAGCAAGGTTGGTCCTAGGGTTGGCCCTGGAAGCAGTTGCTCATTCAAGGTTTGGCCTTAGTATTTAAATGAGCAGTTGAAGACTATGTGGTCCTTGCCGTTATGGTGCACAATGTAGTGCGGGATGTACCAGGACTCTGTGGACTTGCATGCTTCTTCAGGTGAGATCTTTGCAACATAGCCTGCTGCCTTGAGCTTCAGAATTTCAGAACAATAGGTGGCGGCCTTGGCTGGGTCTTTGGCAAGTCTACGTTCGGTGCTGCGAAGATTTTGCAGTGCTGCTTCTTTGGGCGCTTGAAGAGAGATTGGTGGAAAGCGGCGGAGAAGTGGTGTGGCATAGAGCAGAGTACCTTCTTTGTCTACTCTAACTGTAGATGTTTGGAGAAGATAGAGGGCTTGCTGGGCGAGCTTCGACCTGGTTACGGCTTAGTCAGAGTACGGCAGGGTGTCAAGTTGCCAGAGGCGCTGCAAGTGCTGGAGTAACTCTGTGTTGGCTGCAGCTGTAGAAGAAATATGCAAGCATTGGGTTGGACTGTGAGCTGTTTGGATAGGGGTCATGGGACCTTGAAGGCACCAGCCGAGATGAGTGCAGACAGCAACTTGGCCATCCGGGGAGCCTTGGATGATTGGCAGGACAGGACTGATGAGATGGCACATGTCGGAACCAATGAGGATGAGTGTATGCACACGGTCGACGACTTTGAAGTGGGATGCCTTGTAAGTGTCTGTGAGCCCGCTGGAGAGCAGCGATAGGGTAGTTGTGCTCTGCAAAGCATAGTCCATCAGCTGAGAACGCATTGGAGATGAGATATTTCTCATTGGGCTTGGAAAGAGGAGAGACTTGAAAGGAAACTGTCAGGCCCTCTAACTGTTTGACATTCTGGTGTATTGGTGATATATCTGTATCTGGTGATAAGACGATTGTCCTCTCCGAGTTGTCGTCTAGAATTGCATGTGCTTCTATCGCCTGCTTGCCATGGTGGATGAGGATCTTTACCACCTTTAACATCACTCGCTGTATACGGTTGGATCGGTCAAGGTAGACCTTTCTTGATGCTGGGCTCATTGTCAGGACGACATTGGAAGTTTCACGGATGGTGTCATAAAGTACTGTGAGAAGTGTTTACACACTTTGCAGGGCCGTTTGAGGTTGCAGCTCTCTACAGCGTGACTGCGGTCACATTTCCAGCAGCGGTTTCCTTCCTTGATCCACCTGACGATCTCGTTGGGTGTGAGCTTCTTGAAGTTATCACAGGAGTTCAGGTAGTGATCTTTGTTGTCACAATGTGGACAGTAGGGCTGTGACTTTGAGGCCGACTTGGACTGGGCAGGTTTAGGGTGAAGTGACTCTTCCTTCACAGTGAGGACCACAGGTGTGGACCGATCTCTGTAGGTTGTAGAGCTGAAGCTCTTTGTAGTTTTAACTGCGACCCACACATGAGTTCTATGCCGTTGTGTCCTTCAAGAGTTCTCAGCGTACCCACAAGGGATTGGATGGACAGAGCGAAGTCAAAACTTTTGGGATCAATCATCTTCAGTGCAGGAGAGTTTAGGACCACAATATCTGGTGCTGCCGAATGGTTGGATAGAACAAATGCAACAGTAAAAGAGGGACGTCTAGAAACGCAGAACTAAACTTTGGTTCCCCCTTAGTCTTTCTGACAGATCTTATTTGCACTCTTTTACGTCTTAAACTATTCTGTCATGTCTTAATTTGAATGCATTTTTTTCCTGTTATGTGAAGCACTTTGAATTGCCTTTGTGTACGAATTGTGCTCTACAAATATACTTGCCTTGTCTTACCACATATGCCAGACTCTTGGGCATCATTTGTGTTTGATTCCGACTTTGACATTATGCTGAATGTTCTTCCTTCTTTCATTCCCATTCACGCTACACTGCCCTGTCCAATAAAGCCTATTCACCTTATTACACCCCGCCCACTTTTCCCTCGCGATCGCCACTTTCGTTGTAATGGCACTTCCGGTCCAGCGGGAACTCCATTGGTTTGAATGTAGAACAAGGGAAAAGTCTGGCTGTTAAAACATGCTCTAAAGTAGATTGATTTGTGCAAAATGTCCAATGTTCATGTGACCAGCAAATCAACACTGCACCGATTCCCTTGGCGGCTTGAAAACGGCTTTTTAGTCTGTGTAGAACCTAACTTATTTTCTCTGGAGGTCGCAGCCCTGTGTTAACTAATACACCCGGAAGAAGGATTACGTCATATGGGGGCGCTCAAACGGGCTTCCGGAATAAAGTGATTAGGCCAAAATATCGTTTGATAATAAATTGCATTAAGGTTTACTTCATTTTGACCCCATCGCCTCCAGTCCAGAATCTGGAACAACACTGCAGGTTTGCGTCATTTGTTGTCTTTACCTTTACCTTTACCTTTACCTTTACCTTTACCTAGAGTGGATGCACTTGTTCGGTTAAATTGAGGAACACCTTGATTTTGTTTTCTTGTTTTCCACGATGTGAAGTGATCCTACACTGACATCTAGTGTTTGTTCAGTGGCACCACACCTCTGTGTTTGTCAAATCTGAACTCATCACTGTGTGGACTTAGTGTAACCTCAGTCAGGCAAATATGCATGGACTTATGTGGAGTCTGAAACACTGTTGAACTGTTTTTTTCTTGTGGTTAAAAACGATCTGTAATGAATGAATAACTTTGGATTGTTACACTGTCTGTTGTTATTATTATTTTAAGGATAATTTCTTCATTTCAGAACAACTAAAAATGATAATAGCAGGGCAAAGTTAGTGCTAGTGAGGCTAATGTTTCTATTCAAGGACATTTTCTGCCAAATTATTTGCAGGGTGCCCATTGCGTCGATCGCGATCTACCAGTTGATCGCTGAGCAAGTGCATCACATGGTGCGCACATGGAGGTCCCCAAAAGCCTGAGTGAACCATGAGTTACAATCAGTGCGATTAGACTACAGTTGTGAACACCGCGGCCGCTCAGCGCGAGCCGACAACACAAAACAGCGGAAATGCTGAACGCTCACATGAGGGAGCCGAGAGAGGAAAGGGAGTGAGGCCGAGGAGCAGGAGGAGGACACTGTTCACGCGACCCAAGGGAACGCTGACTTTTTCTACGTCTCAAGCCCCTCCTCCCAGCGTTACCATGGAGCTTGTCTTATTATAATAACTAATATTACAGCTAAAAAGAGCTTCAAGTGAGGTGATTATAAGATCAACCTTCTAATATTTAGTCTAGTTATTATTTTATTTTCAAAATAGTCCTCTGTATGAATGGGTCTAGTCAAGTAATTAACAGATTTTCTCTCCCCTGCTTTATGTTGCACGTCTATACATAATAAAATAGTATTAGGCCTACATTGTGTTTCTATAGCTGTTTATAAAGAAAGTGATATAAATCTACAGGTAGATCTTTGGGCTTTGCCGAATCTAAAAGCTTGGAAAAAAAGTGTGGGCAATGACAAAGGTCTTATTTGTCTAATACAGTGACTGAATTTGACTGTGGTGGACACCTCTAACACCACTCCACAGAAGTGACCGAAGGACCATACTAAGGGGCTTGAGACCATTTAACATCCTGGGCCCACCTGGGCTCTCCTGAGATGTTGGGAAACACTAGATTAAGTTTATTGCTGCTAATTTTGTATTCTTAGTTTGGTCCAACCCCTTATTTAGTCAATCACTGTTATTGTATAATAAAAGGCCTCATTGTTTGCTTGAGTTAGTTTTTGGTTTATCCTAGTGTAATGTCTCCCCCATGTGTTCGGTTTGGATTAGTCCTTTTGTATTTATTTCATTTTGACCATGTTTTACAGTATGGTTGCCAAGTAACTGTGACCTCTGCATGTCATATCTGAACCTAGGAAGTAAAAAAAGGTACACTTTGAAATTAATGGTGAATGACGCGCACGTAAGGAATGACAATTCCACCCCAAGGTGGCGTGGGGACGGCTCAGAGCTTTCAAATGATGTATAGTAGGTGGTTGCAGTGGCAACGGCTATATTGTTTTTGTTCATAATATTATCATAGTTTATTTATTAGGCTCGAGCGCCACAAGCTAGTGAGAGGCCTACTAGTCTCGCCAGGCCGTTTGTGTGCACGTAGTGCGCACAAAATTGAGCGCAAAGCACTCACCCGCTTTCAAACACTCACTAACGCACTCCTCCACTCATGCACTAATTAGTATGCACGTAGTTAGTTTGTGTCGTTATCTTTAAAGGAATGTTAAAAAACGCTGAGTGAGCAATTTTCCCACACATTATACTTTTCCGAACTCCTCCTCAGGCGTTAGCCCGACCAAGCTTAAATTTGGTGGACATCTTCTTAAGGAGTGGGCATCAAAAGTTTTATGGACCAAGTATCCAAGTTTTATGGACAAGAGCTACGGTGTCTGTGCGGTGAAGCTGCAAAGTTTCTGCTAATTTGTGCTTAATGTGTCGCCGTCTGTTTTGTTTTTTTGGACGAAGCTCAACACACCAACAGGCCCAAATAAGAAAAGGACTGAGTAAAATGCAAGGAGCAGAGTCCGAAGCCCGGCGGCCTGCGAGGGCCGTTGGATGCCGCTTACGGCTCTAATTAGTATTGTATTCTGTTGCTTGGTCCAGTCAATTACTATAGTCCTTACTATACTTTCACATCTAGTTACATTATAATTATTAAGCATAAAACTTGTGAGTGGAGGATGTCATGTTCGTAGCACCATTTCTTATCTATTTATCATTAATAAGCTTTTTTTCCTACTTTTCTCACCAATACTGTGCATATGATGCCAAGATCAAGTACCACAATGTATTCCTTTGATTTTAGGAAAGTATTCTGAATAGGCTGCCTTTAATACTGATATTGGGCAGCTTTAGAAGGCAGATTTTTGTTGTAATACAATGAGTTCTTAAGTCTAGTCATTGAGAGAAACAAATCAGGTTTCATTTGTGAATTTATATTTCATGGCAAAATCCAATTCAGGACAAAGTGACACCATCACATTCTAGAACATGAACACAACATATCCATGGATATTCCATTCCATATCATCTATTCCATTCAAAATGTATAATATTTAGTTTTAAATTGTTAATCGCTATGGCAGCGGTTTTAACTTCTCATTATTCTGAAACCCATGGATACCACCAAACGAAAAAGTAACTGTAACTATATAGTTACTCAAAAATAGTATTTAGAATATGGCTGTATTTAGTTCTTTAGTTTAGCTTCCCAAACACTGTGCTTCACATTGTTATTCCTCTCCCCAAAAGACAAATCAAGCTGTAAAGCTGTCAACAGGTAGTTCCACGGCTCTTTTTTTCTTTTTCTCTTTTACATTATTTTTATTAATGTATTCCTATGTACATTTTACACTGGTTCAAACAGTATGGTGGGTTTCCAAGGCAATGGAATACATAAATGAAATATGTCTTCTTTTGCTCCCACCTAAAGTCATTATAATCTGAAACTGGCTCACTGGTGTGAAATATACAATATATTCACTTAAAGTTTTTTTTAGTGTGAAGGAAGGTCATTATATCAGAATCAGAATCAGAATCAGAAAAGATTTATTGCCATGGTCAATGAACAAAATTCACAAACATAGGAACTTGTTTTCGACATTAAGGTGCAACATAAAACACTGAACAATAATAAAAACGACATATATGAAACATATATGAAATCAAAAGGGCATGCATTAAAGTTTACTATAGTATAAGATCAAAATAGACTTACTATGTACACAATAATTTGCAGTTAAATCTACAGATGTAGTGCAGAAAGTGACAGTGCAGTGAGTGACTGATTAAATTCAGTCACTATGTGTTTTATGTTGCACCTTAAGGCCGAGACAAGTTCCTATGTTTGTGAATTTTGTTCATTGACAATGGCAATAAACCCTTTCTGATTCTGATTCTGATTTCTCTGAAATTGTGGTTAAAGTGGCAGGTGTTAAGAAGTGTCCATGAGTCAACAGCAGAGGGGAAGAAACTATTCTTGTGGCGGGAGGTTCTGGTCCGGATGGACCGTAGCCTCCTGCCTGATGGGAATGGTTGCAATAGTCCATGTCCAGGGTGAGAAGGGTCAGCTGTGATCCGACGTAAAGGTCCTGCAGAGATGGAAGTCTGCAGCCGATCACCTTCTCAGCAGAACACACAATGCGCTGTAGTCTCTGTTTGTCCCTGGCTGTGGCTCCAGCGTACCACGCGGTGATGGAGGAGGTGAGGATGGACTCAATGATGGCCGTGTAAAACTGCACCATCATCTGCACTGGCAGCTTGGCTTTCCTCAGCTGCTGCAGGAAGTGCATCCTCTGCTGGGCCTTCTTGATGAGGAAGCTGATGGTGGGCTCCCACTTCAGGTCCTGGGTGATGGTGGTGCCAAGGAAGCGGAAGGAGTCCACGGTGGTGATGGGGGAGTCTGTCATGGTGAGGGGGGGCTGGGGGCTGTGGCTTTCCTGAAGTCCTGAAGTCGGAGATGTACTTTGGTGCTAGGCCATGGAGAGACTTGTATACAAGCAGAGCTGCTTTAAAGTCTATTCTCTGAGCCACAGAGAGCCAGTGCAGAGACCTGAGCACAGGACTAATGTGATCATACTTCCTGGTTCTAGTCAGGACCCGAGCAGCGGCGTTCTGGATGTACTGCAGCTGTTTTACAGCTCGTTTGGAGAGGCCAGTGAGCAGGCCGTTACAGTAGTCTAATCTACTAGAGACAAAACGCATGGATAAGTCTCTCCAGGTCTGGTTTAGACACTATACTTTTGATTTTGGCAATGTTTTTTTAGATGGTAAAAGGCTGCTGATGTTATTGATTTGACGTGGCAGTTAAAATTCAAGTCTAAGTCCATTATTTCTAACTTGATTTGTAGGTTTTAGAGCGAGATTCTGAAGGTGACATCAAACACTTTCTCTTTTGTTTCTGTGGGCCAAAGACGATGATTTCAGTCTTGTCTGAGTTCAGCTGGAGAAAGTTGTTTTGCATCCACACACTGATCTGTTGGATGCAGTGACAGAGTGAATCCACTGGTCCATATTCACCTGCCGTCAGTGGAACATAGATCTGAGTGTCGTCTGCATAATTGTGATAGGACACATTCTCGCTGCGTATCAACTGACCTAACGGCAGCATGTAGAGGTTGAATTGAAGGGGTCCCAGGATTGACCCTTGGGGCACTCAACAGGTCAGGGGCATCTGGTCGGAGACAGTAACCAATTTCAACAAAGTACTTCCTGTCTTCCAGATAGGACTTTAACCAGTTTAGAGCAGTGCCAGTGATGCCCACCCAGTCCTCTAGTCTCTGTAAGAGGGTCCCATGATCGACAGTGTCAAAAGCAGCACTCAGATCTAACAGAATTATGACTGAGGCTTTGCCCGCGTCAGTGTTCAGGTGGATGTCATTTGTCACCTTGACAAGAGCAGTCTCAGTGCTGTGATGAGGTCTAAAACCTGACTGGAAAACATCAAATGAGTTGTTTATTAAGAGGAAATCAGTGAGCTGTTGGTAAACAACCTTTTCAAGGACTTTGCCCCAAAATGGCAGATTAGAGATGGGCCGGTAATTACTCAGTGCTGCAGCATCAAGACTGCTCTTCTTTAGCAGAGGCTTTATGACCGCAGTTTTCAAAGACATTGGGAATGTTCCAGATTGAAGTGACATGTTAACTATTTGAGTGAGTGGTGCTAACAAACTGTTCAGCACAGACTTTAGAAATCTGGTGGGTAACACATGGAGGCAGCATGTAGATGAACTCAGACTGGTGATGATCTCCTGGACAGTTTTGTCAGTTACAGGTGCAAAGTGAGTCAGCTCTAAGTGTGTAGGTGGTTTGAGGGTTATTTTTTGCATTGTAGAATTTATAGCATTTTTAATGTCCTGAACTTTGTCATTAAAAAGAATAATGCAAACTCATTACACTTGGATGTGGAAATGAGTTCTAACGGCAGCTGAGCTGGAGGGTTTGTTCATCTGTTTCCTGTGGCAAACAGGACATGCGAGTTGTTACTACAGCTTCCAATTATTTCAGAAAAAATCTTTCCCTATATCCTTCCCTAGTTCTACATAAAATGAGGTTGTACATGTACAACTTCTCTCTGTAAATCTCTTTTTGAACCTGGAGCTTTGACTTGCGCCATTTTCGTTCGGCCCGACGGCACTCCCTTTTCAGTGCCCTGACTGAATCATCATTTCTCCATTGCGCCTTCTGCTTCATGGTTTGGGAAAAACAGACAAGGTCAATGAGACACAGAAATGATCAGACAGAGCAACATCGACCACATTGACGTTTGAAATATTAACCCCCTTTGTAATTAGAAGATCTAGATTGTGCCCTCTGCTGTGGGTGGGGCCACTCACGCGCTGAGTAAGACCGAAAGTTTCAAGGACAGCATGAAGCTCTTTAGCGTTTCTGTCACATATATTATCCACATGAACATTAAGACATAAGCCAATTACAGGAGCGCAGGCATCTGACCCCAAAGCACAAATTGCTTCAGTCATGTGGAGACCACAAGAAATCTTAATGCCCCCAATAGAAACATTTTGGCAAGGTGTAAACAATTCATGTGCTACACCTACCTGTGAGCCTAAGGGCTCCCCACATGAGCTGTGGCTCTGCAGCTCAGTGCATGCTAGTTTCCTGGCTGCCAGTTAGAAGTTAAACACACTCTCCGGCAAACTGACCAGGCTTTTGGCACATACGGCATATTAACAGATACTGAGGTGAACTCCACCCTTGGGGGGCAGGGACCTATGGCATTCTTTAAAATGCCACTTCGGGCACAGGGAATATGCAAATGAGTCGATAAGATGTATCTAGAAGATCTATCTTGTTTGTTGTGTGTTAGAGTTAAAATTGATATGGTGATCTTATCAGCCAAACTGTGAAATGTGTGCATTTATATGACCAGAAGCAGAAGCTGGGTGATCCAGCTGAGACGGGCCTGTATGTCAACGTTCTGTAACTAACGCCTCCAGGGGTTCAGCTCTCCAGAGGGACACTGGGACAGACATGGGCATGAGGTGGATGAGGGCTGCTTGACTCCTTGACAAAAAGGCCATTGCACTGATCTACAGATGAGGCCAATTTGAAGAATGTTCTGGATCAAAATGTTGTTGTAGACTTGAAAAGTTGCAAAATGTCCTTTGGTTGGGTGTGTGTGTTGTAGTTTAAAGCAAAAATTGTATCTAAAGATGGGCACAGAATTGACACATAGCCACACAGGAAAACATGTTCACAAGACAGTCATAAACCGTTAAATGACCATGCAGAACAACATTAAAATTGCACCCCTGCTCATAGAAGATGTGGAGGACCTATTCGTATTTGGATTTATGATAGCAGGATTCCTCATAATTGGGCTCGGAGTCGCACTAGTCTATCAGAAAATTGGGAAGACAGAAAAATTCACCATTACATACATTTATTTTGGGTTTTCATTATCGGGGTATTTTGCTCAGTGGGAGGGGCAAGTGAGTAATAAAGGGAGCCACTTTTGGCCTGGGATTGAGTCGGGCACCGTTTACAGTGCAGGTAACAGGGGTGCTGAGGGAGAGAAAGAGAGTGGATAGGTAAAGTTAAAGCTGAACTTTACGTTGGAACATTGTCACGCTGTATATATGTATTTTTGGACACTGCTCTTTTTCACTGTAAATATTTGCACCATTGTTGCACTTGGAGATTGGCACAATAAATAGCACCTGAGCACTTGGAAATTCGACTTTGCCTATTTTTGAAGAGAGTTCCGCCACAGCCATACTGAAGCCACATACAGAAATTTGTCTGTACATTCCACTATTCTTATCTACTTGTTATCTTGTTTGTGACCCATCCCCGAATATCCACTGAAAATTACCATCACGTTTGACCTCCTGTACTGTATTCAATATGTGTTTTTTATCATTGTATGCTTATTGCCGAAACGGTTTTTTTCATTTTCCAAGAGTTCAAGTACCCCAGTAGATGTCGTGCGAAAGCCAGCAGCCCCGGTGGCTGGTGCTCTTTATGCGTGTCTTTCCATGTCGCATCTGTCATCAAGTCAAGTTCCTATGTGGTGAATTTTGTTCACTAACAATGGCAATAAATATATCCTGATCCCTGATTTCCTGATTCTGACTTTAAAAACACGAAGCCTCTGCTAGTGCCAGAAACATCATACAGCTCCCCGAAGGAATATTCATTTCCAAAAGGAGGGTGGTGCTATATAGTAATGAAAAGCTTAGTGCCCGGCAATCCTTTCACCATGGCAAAGCGGAGGTCCTCCACTTTCATGCTCCCACACATCTGGGACACACCTCTCCTGTGACCACTGGGCGGCAGGAGGCGTGGCCAGTCAGATCTGACAGATTGGCCGCTTACGGGAAGACCACGTGATAAGTGACACGTCACAGCAGTCGGATGACACTTCTGAGGAAGGTGACAGATGCTCTATGTAGTTCTGTACTATACATTTTCTATTTATATTAAGCTATATTTTTTAAAATGTTACTTTTTGCATGCCATTATCAGAGTTTGCATTTTACTATAATTCAGCATTTTGTGTCACACCATATTGAAGAAGCAAATAATAAAAAAAATAAAACAATTTGCTAACACTCAATGAATTGTTTTTGGTGATGAATCTTATATCGAAATTCTAAATCATCATCTATCACTATGTCGATCTAGAATCAGTCAATCCATCGTATGAATATGAGCTTACAGTAGTGATTAATTAGATATATTTAGTTCCTACATATAAATTTCATTCTTACTTGCCTTGCCTTGCATTGCCAATATCACTTACTCGGTGATACACTTGTTTTAATTCTTGTATAATGAAAATGATCCTAGCTCACTCACTATATGGGAAGTTCAAAATGTGGCCCTATTGTGCCTACCTCAAGTCAGCTCTGCTTCTATATATCAAACTCTAAAGAACTCTCTATCTTCTCTCCTCGAGAAAAAAATAGAAGTCAAAAATATTTTCAAACATGTTGGTCACCAACCAGTTCGGAAGCTGAAAGCTCCATGACTATACTTGATAGTGAATTTGCTGTTCTTTTTAATGAAAGTTTAAGTTTGACTGTAGTCTCCGAATTGCTTCGTAGCTGTCTCCCTATTTCTGTGTGATTCTCAAAGAGGTTGCTAGCTATATGAATAATGATGGAGAAATCATAAATCTGGAAGAACGCAAGCAAAAAGACACTCAAAGAAAGACTCTTTCATCCGCATTTCATTTCTCTAGCACATAAGCTTTATGTGACTCAATAACGCCACTTTTCTTAAACATTGAGTATCGGCATTTACAAAAGAAATATAACGTCATATATGCGTGTGAAACTAAAAATTAATACATATAAATTAAACATAAGCTGAATTACAATGAAGTAAAAACATTAGTTGATATTCAACTATATGATGAAGTGAAAAAAATAGAAATGGATCACAAATTAATCCTACTATCATTAGCACAACAATATTCCAATGCTAAATGACACGACTTGAGCAGTCATACAGTGCATAGGGAGTCTCATTGAGATACAATATGTCAAATCTTGTAAAATCAAATCATGTAGTAGATATTCGAAACCCCAATTGTCTTATACACTGAGTTTTTAGGTGAAGTCTTGTGGCATAGTCCATGATGCTGTGCTTAAAACAGAAATCATGTTCAACAGATCCCCCCACTTGAAGTAAAAAGTGTACAATTTGGTATTAGGGTAACGGATCGGGTGTTGATTTGTCCGATCGACCATCATCTCAGATAAACATGATTGCCTCCTTACCAGAAAATTTAACCAACTTAACATAAGAGATAGCTGCTGTGTACAATTTTTAGAGAGAATACTAGTTGTGAGGATCCATGAGTGTGATACTGGCATGATGGAAACTGGTTTAACAGTGAAATAAAAACAACATATGAACTTTTAATTCCAAAACGCGTAATGGTCTTCACATCTGTGATCTAGTTTAGTAGAAAAAGCTACACTCTTAATGATTTAATTTATATTGGATATGCTGGGTACTTGCATTTATTCTCTCGTGGGGCAACTGAGTATGCATAGGTTACCGCCGATACTGTCAACAACAGGGCGGAGCCTCTGTAGAGAACCAAACCACGCTGGTCAAGTGGTGCGATGGCATATCCTCTGTGAGGCGATGCTCTCTGTGTATAGGTTCGTCAGCGTCTGTGTTGGCCCATGAGTGGTGGTGGCACCTGTGATCATCATGCTTTGGGTCAACTGACAACCATCTCGTGTTTAAACAAACTAAGAAGAATCCAGAGCACATGCAATGTAAAGTGTTAAACAATTTGTACGACAGTGATTTGTCAGACAAATTTGAACACAGGCTTCTAAAAATCGAGTACTGCCACAGCATATGCTGACAGCGCTTTCACACATAGTCATTTCAATATGTGTTGAAAGTATTTTTTAGTCAGTAAGTGGAGATGTCATCGACGAGTTGTATGTACATAATTGTCTGCTGTAAAAAAAAAAGCACTAAGTTATAGCTCATCATAATGGTCTCGTAATGATAACTATTAATTACTTATTATATGACACCTTATTATTATTTGGAGCAAGATGTGAAGTTGTGTATTATCTGATGAAACTGTTGAAACTATACCTATAGCTATAATTAGTTGCCGAAACTCAGTCGTTTGCATCAGACTCCACATAAGCAAGAGGAGCCAATGAAAACCCAATCCTGAAAACTTCAACTGTTTAAATTTGAGAACTCAACTATGAGGTATTCATCACAAAATAGTATGAACATCTTATTATTGGTGTTCGAGACTATCAGGATTCACTCTCACAGTCCATGTCAAAAACCGAATGCTTCATCCTCCGCATTAGAATTAACAGGCTTACTTATCATTGGCATACCATGGCACATCTAGTTCATCTTCCTAATTGACAAATCTCACTAAGGAAACACAATTAAATAGTCTGTGATGCATAGATCAATTCATGTTTCCGATTTAGCGTAGCTTACGGATTAGAATCAAATAGAAGCAAGAAGAGCACTATGAGATGAGTAGGATGACGTCGTGGACTGAGGAAATCATATTTCGGACAAATCATCGCTCTTGTGTTACTGGCTATCTTTTCAGTCCCAGCAAATCGGCCATGTTCAATATAAGTGACACTAAATAAAAATATATGAAATTTAGCATATTCCAAACGTACATAATAACAAAGTATAATGGTAGGGAGGAACTTAACTATAACATTTGAATTATGGAATTGTACTGTAGCCTAAAAAGTCAAACTAAATCATAAAGGCGTATGTCCTATATGCGAATTTGGGATACAATTAACTTTACTTATATTATTCAAGAATGTTTCAATCCAAGGAAGTCAATTCTACGAGGTAATAGTGTGAATCGTTACTCGATCTGGTAAGATGTAAATATGAGAAAACTGAGGCTATTACGCAGCATTATATAAAAATTAATACTATGGTAAGCCACAATACGTGATATGGTCTGAGAATGCTTTACTTATTATATTAATTTATGGTGGCGACTAACTGTGGAGATGCAAAGGTTACAGAATCAGGGCTGCTCGTCACAGCCAGGATACTCAAAAGCACTATTAAAGTCATTGCATCAATTCTTCCGCTCCTAGTTACTGCTCTACTATGCGGAAGGCTCACTCTAGCATCTTATAATGGACGACTTTTTAATTGCTATTTAAAAGGTCCATAATCTAAGCTATCTTATGATTATACTGTACTACTCTTCACACTAATTGCTGCTCAGTAATCCGATAGTTCTGATTTATTTATAATAACGCGTTGAGTTATCAGCATGTAATTATCTTGTTTTAGAGCGATCGAGGGACATGCTTTCAACACGGCAGGTTCAGTATCGTACTATATTAGACAAAGAGCTATAAACTGTAAATTCAATTCCACAAGTGTACTTTTCAAATCACGTGAACGGTGTTATCCGTGAAAGTTTATCCACCTCAGGTTCTGGGTACGCATAACTCCTCATGCCGACATGAATGCCCAGCTAGATGAGGAACTGTTGTTTGTTGAAAGTGTGGCACTAGCTGGTCCACTTAGTGACTGAGGAGGATAATCTCCTTCTCCTGGTTACGTTAGTATTCGACCCAACCACCTATTTTGTTAGGAATGATTTGTTTGAAATAAATGTAGGGAAGCTATGTAATTAACGACGGTGGTGAGGAGATTTGTATTTTAGATGTAAACCAGTTTTAAAGATAGACAAGCGCGGCCTGGATTGTTCTCGTTTATGTGTAGGTCGGTCTCTTTAAAGCGTTCTTTTGCATAATCATCCACGACAATCCCTACTAGATACATAGGTTAAAGTTTCAGCTGATGTGCAATCATTTTTGCCCAACCTTGTCCTTGAAGGGCAGGCTTTTACGTGCTTATAGTATGGCATTCATTGTGGTAATCTGTCAACATAAAAGATCTAAAGCTCAGTCAAACACTTTACTTGCTTGTTTTTTGATATTTTATGATAGGTTACTGTGTTTGAAGGAAAGCTAAGCGTCAGGCTCGCCCCCTTGTGTTAGTTTCGTTTTTTGCTCAGTTTGTGTTATAATAACTCTTTATCGTTAGTTTTAAAAGTAACGAGTTACTGCTGAAAATAGCCCACTACTGGGGCCGCATAAAAGTACTTTTGAATATAATGAAGTCATTTTATAGTAATTCACATTTGCTTTCTCTGCTTTTGTCTGGAGTTGGAGACACAATTTAACGGTTTAATTCTTTGGAAATTGCCAATCTATCATGTGTATTATTTTGAATAGAACTTTTTGCTAAAGTGAAGGCATCTACTTTTATAGCATCTTGACCTTCTAAAATGCGACATAATCAGAAAATCTGGAATGATTGAGAAGGAGGCAAAATAATAAAGTGGATTTTTAATCATTGATATTGGATAGAGTCCTTAGATTCTCAAAATATGCTAAAATTGATTTCTTTTCAAAAAATTTTAGTATGTTGTACCAAAAAGTCTTATATATGGTATCCTTGAAATGCCATTCACTTACTATTTGAGAATTTACTGCAGTGTCTAAGTATAATATCTAAGTTTAGATTGCGTATCTATTCCAACTACAGAAAGACACCAATGTTTGGCGTTAGCAAGTTTCTTACGTCATCATCACCTACGACTCCATTCATATACTTGTCATTATATAAAAAGTATCATTTCTTATATGGGTGCTTATTTAGTCTAGTCAATTTTGTAAGACTAGATAACGATGAAAAACTGATGGATCGAGAAGAGTATTCAAGTATCATTCGAAGTTTAATTTATGTTCCTATATAGGCTCTCAAAATAAACCCATAAAACTGATACATTCCATCTATCACTCGTCAGAAGGTTATATGTTGTTATTACTTAATTGTTGCTCATAGAGCAACCTGATGCATATATGCTAGTATATATTTGTGAATGCTTGGACTACTTCACACCTCTTTTATAGGAATAATGACTGCGCAGCGCTTTTTGTTCAAGGAACGAACATTACGTGTGCAGATCAAATCACGATATTGGATCCTACACTCACATCGTGTCCATCTCAACTTTCTAATGTTTATCTTCATTTCCACAAGAACGATATGTTTTCTCAATGATTATCCAACTTGTTACCGACACGCCAACATATTAGGAAGTTCGTGTTAAGACTCAATCGTGACCGGGCCAGCGTCACAATGGATAACTGTACTAGGAGCTCGATAAGAGTTCTGGCCCGCTCCTACTAAAACATCGACGTTGGATACCATGCAATTGTGAATGTCTGGTCTCACACATAGGAGCGTGGCCTAATTTTTGCCTTTCCGAAATGGTTGCATTTACGTGTTTGTCAGCGCGCCTTTCTCCTTACTAGTCGGAGCACAATCGTCAGACACTGCCTGTCGGAGTCGCTACAGCACGCGCGATGCTCATAGATGAGCCGCTTAAAACGCAATGGTGTAGTAGGATGGTGGCTTGCAGTTCTAATTACAACTTTTTATAGCATGACCTGAAATGAAAAAGTCACGCCTTGATGTCTGCCCGGGCCGCCGCTTGTCTCTCGCGCCTGGGTCTCTTCGAGTTCTCATGTATGGGCGCAAGCAGGCATCTGGACGGCAGATGAGTGAGGCCTGCTGTCAAATTAGCTGTACGTAATCTGGCTTCTCTGGTGTCTATTTTCGAACGACCGCACGAGTAGCGAGTCATCTTGGGACACAAAAGGTTTATTCATTCTGCTCTTACACCAGCTTAGGTCGAGCGGCATTTTATCTTACCCGTCACAAAGTCAATCACTTCGAAGCACTATCATAAAACTGGAGGTGATCCAAGGTGGTAAAAAATACATATTTAATATAAAACGTATCATTATTTTATCAAAAGACAAAATAGGGTTATAATTCCATTTGGGAGACGCGGCGGTTGTCTGCTTCTTGTTGTCCTGGCTGCGCTCCACGTATTCAAGCACTTAGTCACCAATGTGAATTTCTCGGATGGGACAAGAATATAATTGTTTGTTCTTTGAAGAAGGAGGAAAAGTCAAACACTGATTGGATCATGCCCTTTGACTGATTATCAATACAGCAAAGTGATACTTGGGAATTCGAGGAAAGTATCTCTTGTACAAGTACTTCGAGGCTAGGTACTATTCATATCCAACTCTCTCGCGGATCAGGCACACAGAGAAATACAACAGGAGAAATCGTCAGATCCAACAGGGAGAGTAGGTTTAATTACCGTCAAATAACCGCAAGGAGCTTGCGAAAAAGACTGAACCTGGAGGAGTGGATTATCGAACAGTTAACGGAGCTCTACGACTGTGAGGGTGAGACACGGGGGTCCGCGGGGGTCCACGGGGCCGAGGAACAGTTTGCTTTGTCACTATGAGTGAATGTTTTCCCTGCCACCACAACATTTCCTCAAACTGTTGCTAGTGAAACATCCTCTTGTGGCGCTTGTGGCCGTGCGTGGTGCGTGGCGCGTGCTGTGTGCTGCGTGCGTGAGCGTGGTCGAGCCCGTGTCAGAGCCGTGGTCAGAGCCGTGGTCAGAGCCCGTGGTCAGAGCCGTGGTCAGAGCCCGTGGTCAGAGCCCGTGGTCAGAGCCCGTGAGCCGTGGTCAGAGCCCGTGGTCAGACACGGCGCGTACAGTGGAGCCATGTGCTTCTTCAGTTTAACTTCACGGCCATTGTGACGTGGCCGGTCTAAATGTGGCTCTTCCAGCGCTCCAGCCGCTCTGACCGCGGCGCGCTCTGATTGGCTGACTCCCTCTTAAAGCTCACCAGTGAATTCAAGAGCTAACACCAGCTCTGAGCTCTTCTGAATGCTCGGCCTGCAAGTTTGAAGAGGATTGCCAAACAGGATGACACCTAAATAGACTGAAAAGCTAAACAATAGCCTACAATGCGTCGTTCTGGATATACATTTCAAATGAAGACTTCAGGCTGGATTAGGCTGAATTATACCTCCATAAAACCTGTTTCAATTAGAAATGACCATATCATTATTGCCATGATTAGGGATGCAGCGATACTGATATCTGCATCCATAAAGGGAAAAATGCTGGATTGGGTATCGGTTTCAAGATATCGGTTCAGTCGATATCCCGGTCGGCCCTATAATTGTATGTTATGAGACTTATTTACTGGCGGATGTTTGAATTTTTGTTCATACAAGGTCATTCTGTAGTTACAACACAGTTAAATCTGTTAAAGCTAAACAATAGGCTACTGTGTGCATTTTGTGGATCATTGTCCCAATCCCATTTTCATGCAGTTATCATTCTCTCTCATTTGGCATAGCTGCCCATGCACTGCTCAGAGGCCTCATTTAGAAAAGAGTGCGTACCAGAAAGGACAACATTTCACGGCCGCATAAAAACCTGCGCAGCACACCTGTACGCACTTCCCTCTTCCTAAATCCCACCCCACCTTACACAACATAAGTGAGTGTGAGGGAGGATCAGACACTGAGGGAGGGCATCAGAGTCAGGTGAGTGTGAGGGAGGTCAGGTGAGTGTGAGGGAGGGCATCAGAGTCAGGTGAGTGTGAGGGAGGGCATCAGAGTCAGGTGAGTGTGAGGGAGGGCATCAGAGTCAGGTGAGTGTGAGGGAGGGCATCAGAGTCAGCTGAGTGTGAGGGAGGGCATCTGAACAGAGGAGCAACGATGGGAAACTTTCAAACTGCGTGACTGGTCTGCGTGCATGAGGCGAGTGTGAAGGGTCCGTCACCCATGTGACTGTGCGGACCCTCACAAAGATCGTTAAACACATTTTTCAGTTGGTTTTACTGAATGAACGTTTTCGTTCATGGCTTCATTTGACCAAGCTGCCACGTGTGTCGCTGTTTCACCCCGCCCACCTCTTCTCAAACTTTGCGCACATTTGCGCACAAGTATTTTCTTTATGAATCACACTCCTTGTGTGGAAAAATGCATACGCACATTGTGGGCTTCGTTTTATGCGTACCGGGCTGTATAATTGAGGGCCCAGGTCCTTAATACTTTAATCGATTGAAAATGTTTTGGACACATGTGCTTTGATACTGGCATTGTTATAGGCGACATTAAATGTACAATCACATCACAATTGTGTAATTATTCACAGTTATTCATGATGTTAAATTCCCTTTTCCTAATACATTAAAATACAACTTTACTGAGCGAAGTAAAGTTCATGAAATATTTTTGCTTAAACGGTCACCGTAGATTGTGGATGAAAATAAAAACTAAAATATAGCCGCAAGCGGCAATGATCGGCCCTCGCTGCGCTGGCGCCCGCAACGCAATTTTCCTCCTTTTATTACGCCGACTGCCGAACCTGTGGCGCTATCGCGCTTTCCCCCTTTGCTTTACAAACAGGGGCATGATTGTGTACTGAAAATGTTTTGATGGCCCACTCCTCTTTGTGGTCCCCAGTCAAAAGGTAATCTTTTTGAAATTCTTGGCAAATTGACACAAACCATAACACTTACAATACAAAATTGGATAACTATTCATGTTCCACTCCTGAAGATGAGTCTCGCCAAATTTTTGCTTAGTTGGGCTACCGCCCGAGGAGGAGTTCATTAAAGTATAAAGTGTAATTATGATAAAATTTGCGATTTTCTGTCATCGCTATGGCTACGCAGTAACAAATATGACATGGGTCTGATTGGATTTTTTTTATCAGGACCCCGACATTTTATTTCATGTCAAATTTCATAACATTTCCAAAAACTAAATATTATGTTCACCATATAAAATTTAATTTCACTCTGTAGGAGGTGCTATCGCGCCAAATCAATGTATTTAACTTCAAGTAGGTTTAGGGCAAAGGGTTTAACAACTGATTCAAATTTGATGCAAATCGGACTTTGTATGCGCAAATGGCAGCATATTTAAAATTTGAGAAATTTCTGAAATTCATGCAATAGTGTGCGGCTTCGCCGCACAGGCACCGCGAAAGATATCAAAATAATTTGGGTAACTTTTGATGTCCCACTCCTCAACACCATTTTCACCAAATTTCAGCTTTTTCGGGCTAACGCCCTAGGAGGAGTAAAAATACAACGTTTGGAAAAACTCCCGAGTCATGCTTAGCAAACTTTGATCCAATATGGCATTTGGTTGGGCGGACGGCATTGTCGTAATAATATTTTTTACTTCTCTTGTCACCATCTACCACTGCGCCATTTCCTCATTCTACGATCAGATTTTTCTTGGGCCATTTCCTATCTCTCAATGCATTTTTTCAACATTTGAGGGTGCTCACGCGCCAAATTTTTGAATTTTAGAAAAAGGAGATTGTAGAGAGGCACGATTTTTAGAGGTGTGCTAATTTTCCTCAATGTTCACTTAATGAAAAATAGGGGGGTTGGTCCCAAGAAGAAGAAGTCCGCTGGGCTTTGGACTCTGCTCCTTGCATTTTACTCAGTCCTTTTCTTATTCGGGCCTGGTGGTGTATTGAGCTTTGTCCAAAAAAACAAAACAGACGGTGACACATTAAGAGCAAATGAACACAATTGCCAGGACACCGTAGCTCTTTTGATGCCCCATTCCTTAAGAAGATGTCCACCAAATTTAAGCTTGGTCGGGCTAACGCCTGAGGAGGAGTTCGGAGAAGTATGATGAGGAAAAACTGCTCACTCACCGTTTTTTAACATTCCTTTAAAGATAACATGTTTATGGTTAGTCAGGGGGCGTGGCTACAATAATATTTTTTTGTTTGTCTTCACAAGCTGAATGTGTGTACGGAATTTCTTGGCTCCACGACAAACTTATCTTCGGGCCATCTCCCATAGGCGCAATGTATTTTGACTTTTGTAGGCTTTTGTCTGTCACGCAATTTTTTTATTGCATTGTGCCTAATAAAAAACAAAAGTCTTCGCCGATTGTGAATGTTGGACAAAGTTTGGTGAGTTTTTGACCATGTTCAGGGGGTCAAAGCTAATGCTGTGCACAACCAGTCCAAATGAACACAATTCTCAGTCAACTTTGCAGCTCCGTCGCGCAAAGACCGTAGCACTTGGAATAAAATTGTTTATAACTTTTGATGCCCCGCTCCTGTAGATGATTGTCACCGAATTTAAAGTTAGTTGGGTTTACGCCCAAGGAGGAGTTCCTTAAAGTGTCAAGTGAAAGAAATTTGGTCATTTTAGAGGTTTGGCAATGGTCCCATTGGGATAACGATTTCTGTCATCGCTACGGCGACACAATACAAAATATTACTTCGGCCGCCTGGATTTTTTTGATCGTTATGCCAAAATAGTGTTGTGTAAAATTTCATGGAATTTGGAAAAACTATATAGCGTAGAGGCCAGTCTAAAGAGAAATTGGGAGCAATTTTGTTAATGGTAAAATGTTTAGATTTGTGGGACAAATTTGCTGCTCTGCCGTAGAGACACCGTAAATCGTATGATAATGGGAGCAATGTTAAAATTTGCCAAATTTCGTTGTCCAACTTTGCGGCTGCGCCGCACGTAGACTGCAAAAGTTATCCAAAAAATGTTGATAACTTTAGATGCCCCACTTGTCTAGAGGATGTACACAGATTTTGAGGCCAGTGGGCAAAACGCCATTGGAGGAGTTTGTGAAAGTTCGATGTGAGCAAAATTGCTGACTCTGCGTGTTTTCATTTTCAATTCAAGATGGCAGCCATATGATTAGTCAGGGGGCGTGGCCACAATAATATTTTTTGTTTGTCCTCGCGAGAGGAATGCGTGTCCCGAATTTTGTAGCCGTACGACAAAGTGGACGTCGGGGTGACACCCATAGGCGGAATGTATTTTGACTTTTGTCGGTGGTGCTGTCGTGCCATTTTTTAACACGCCCATAAAAAATAATTTTTTTTTGCCGATTCAGAATTTTGAGCAAAGTTTGGTGTTTTTGAGCATGTTCAGGGGGGCAAATTTGAGCTCAAAGAGCAGAAAAAACTTCCGTAGAACAAAACAAAATTATGAAAAAAAATTATAATATTTTGAGCAAAAACAGTATAGCCGTTGCCACTGCAACCACATATCATACGCTCTCTTCATTCACCATCCCGTCAGGCTACCCCACCCACTCCCCATTTTAGCAGATACAAGTATGGCTCATGCCTGCGGCATGGACTCTCAAGTACAGCACGATGCCAGGAGTGTTGTGAGTGTTTGCTTCGTGCTGCTGTTGTCAACAATGAGTGAATGGGCAATTGTTGACTATTTTTGTCATAGCAGGAGTAAGTATGCATGACCGATGCCTCCGGCATTGACGTTTTCACTGGTCGGGCCAGGGGTGACATTGTGATGGAGCGCTGCGGTTCTCAACCATTGTTGACTATTTTTACTATTGCAGGAGTAATCGTGATTGCCACGGCAATCGCCACTGGCGACTTGGTACCAAATATGCGCGCGCAGACAGTTGCGGCCTTCGGCCGCGTTGTAGGACCAATATGCCCTACGCCCTGCTGGGGCTTGGGCCTAAAAATATTCCGATGCAAAAACAATGTTTCCCATTTTTCAAATATCATAAACTATACAAGTGCTCGCGCTTTCCTACGTCATGGTGTGGGTCCCTGGTCACTGACGAGCACTTTCGTTAATTTTGAGTGGGCTCCGCCTACTTTCTGTTATTGGCCCTCTATACAATAATAGTGTTAAATTTTTGTCCTGAGCTGCCGTTGATCTGAACAAATCTGCCGTGTGTGATCAGTGAGTGTTGGTACAGTGAATTATTTATTGTAAAGATTGTGTGAGGTTTAGGGCAGCGGTCCCCAAACTGTGGGTTTGGCCCCAGAATGAAGTTACATGTTTAAATCCAGTAGATGGCAGATTATTCAGCCTATTTGAGCCTTTAATTGCATAAATGTGTTTTAAATTAGCAAATTCGCATTTTTAAAAATGTCATCGTAGTCGACAACGGAAAATAAAAGTACTGTTACTTGTTTTTGTCAACTTAACGGGCTGTATTTATAGAAATTATACTTTAAAATACCTCTACATCCCTGTGATGGGGTCATGCATAGTTGGGTCGTCAAGCTAAACAAAGGATCTGCTGAATCTTTGACGTAGGGCTATGCTAAACTATTGAAATATCCTGATACAGTATTGATATCGAGGGCTGCTGTATCGATATATTGCCTTATATCTTTAGAAAACGGAAATTTGTTTATGCAAAAATTTAACATATTTACAGTTTTGATGAGTAAAATAGGTGTATTTCATGTTAACTTTGTGCAGGTAGTTAAAAGAAATACTGTTGTTAAATTGTATTTGGTTCTTAAAAATAGTGATGTATTGCCAAATATCATGTGCAATATATTGAATATTGCCTGTGTCGCAAAATCATGATATTATCGTATCATGAGCCATATAGCATGTATTGTATCAAGTTGTGAGAGACCCTGTGATTCCCAGCCCTACTTTGAAGCGCAAAAAGTGCTATTATAGACATGAGTTTTGAGTTGTTTGTGGTGCACCTCTGCAGCTGAGGTGGAGACAGCCTTCAGGGTGGATAAGCACCTGAGCTGGCATTGACCCACATTCTATTCTAAGATGAACACCTCCTCTGAGGCAACTCAGGATAAGGGAAAGTAGTCTTTAGGCTTGTTTCCGCTGGTTCACTTTGGAGCGCTTTGTTTAAAGGGGGTAGAGGTGTTTAGCGGAGGAGGAGCTAAGCACCAGAGCAGTGGCCTAAGGTAGTGGCCAGCGCAAGCTTTGGTCCCGGGCCGTATACAGAGCAGGCACTTCCACGCTTAAACAAGCGCTGGAGCTTTAGGAATACTGTCGTGAGATACTGTCACCTCTGAAACCCCATGTAAACACTGGCCATGCATTGCCAGCACTCGCTCTCCCACCAAATTGAGTTTTTGTCTAATTTTACTCTCCAGACCACGCTGCATCGATAGTTGTCTTTGGTTTCATCCATGGCCAATCAGAAAGATTGTCTGCCACAGAAACACATTGTAGTCCATGTAAAAACTCTAAAATGTAAAAAATTTGTCTCAACTTCAATTAGTCCCTCTCAAATGTCTATGTTAAAGTACAGGGAGCCAATGCAAATGCTTAAGATGTCATGAATTATGACAGATTTTACAATCATCATTGTGAAGAATCTTTAGATTAAAAGTCGATGCAAAAAGTGTCAAATTGAAATCATAATAAAGGTTTGGTCATGTAGTAGACAGTATCAACAAAAGATAGTTGTACATTATGAATGAGTCATGGTGTAATGATCGTGTTTATATTATAAAACTGGGACACAACTAGTTTGTACTCCCATTGATTTATACAGTGTAAACTTTCACCAATGAGACAAAACGAGCTTAAAATGAATTGTTTGTATTAAAAAAAATGCAGATTTTTCACTATTAGAGCTGGTGTCCAATAAGAGTCGATAGAACTCCAGTGTAAAACTGAAAATTCACAAAAATGTATACATCAGCCATTACAAAAATAAACATATTTTTAATTCCACTAAAGCCCAGGTCACTAATAGGCGGACTCCGGTCTGGACACTCCGTCCAGATCCGAACCTCTGACACAGAACTCAACAGCATAAGCCCCTCATTCACAGAACGAGCGGTGCAGCCTCCCCGAGTGTTAGTGATGAGCGGCTTTTAAAAAATGGTTTCAAATTCCCCTCTGCTCTTCTCCCTGTACACAAACTGCTGCACCTCCAGCCACGACTCCGTAAAACTGATCAAGTTTGCGGACGACACCACCCACATCAGGCTCATCTCGGACGGGGATGAGTCTGTCTACAGGAGGGAGGGGGACCGGCTGGTGTCCTGGTGCAGCGGTAACAACCTGGAGTTCAACGCCCAGAAGACAGTGGAGCTGATCGTGGACTTCAGGAAAGTCACAGCCCCCCAGCCCCCCTCATCATGACAGACTCCCCCATCACCACCGTGGACTCCTTCCGCTTCCTGGGCACCACCATCACCCAGGACCTCAAGTGGGAGCCCTCCATCAACTCCCTCATCAAGAAGGCCCAGCAGAGGATGTACTTCCTGTGGCAGCTGAGGAAAGCCAAGCTGCCAGTGCAGATGATGGTGCAGTTTTACACGGCCATCATTGAGTCCATCCTCACCTCCTCCATCACCGTGTGGTACGCTGGAGCCACAGCCAGGGACAAACAGGAACTACAGCGCCCTCTGCTGCAGCCACTGCCAGGGACAAACAGAGACTACAGCGCCCTCTGCTGGAGCCACTGCGCAGGGACAAACAGAGACTACAGCGCCCTCTGCTGGAGCCACAGCCAGGGACAAACAGAGACTACAGCGCCCTCTGCTGGAGCCACTGCCAGGGTCAAACAGAGACTACAGCGCCCTCTGCTGGAGCCACTGCCAGGGACAAACAGAGACTATAGCGCCCTCTGCTGGAGCCACAGCCAGGGACAAACAGAGACTACAGCGTCCTCTGCTGGAGCCACAGCCAGGGACAAACAGACTACAGCGCCCTCTGCTGGAGCCACAGTCAGGGACAAACAGAGACTACAGCACATTGTGCGTTCTGCTGAGAAGGTGATCGGCTGCAGACTTCCATCTCTGCAGGACCTGTACGTCTCCTGGGCTCTGGGACGAGCAGGTCGGATCACAGCTGACACTTCTCACGGTCCATCCGGACCAGAACCTCCCGCCACAAGAATAGTTTCTTTCCCGCTGCCAGTTCACTCACGAACACTTCTTAAACTCCTCCCACTTTAACTGCAACTATTCATCACTCACTGCACTGTCACTTTCTGCACTACAACTTTAAATTTAACTGTAATCTTGTGTACATAGTAATGCCTATTTTTATTTTTATTTTATACTATAGTAATTTTAAATTGTTTCTTAATGCATGCCCTTTGGATTGAATATATGTTGTTTTTATTATTGATCAGTGTTTTATGTTGCACCTTAATGCAGAGACAAGTTCCTATGTTTGTGAATTTTGTTCATTGACAATGGCAATGAACCCTTTCTGATTGGATGTGAAGAGAACAGCACTGCCTTTTGTTTGTGTATAAAGCTCTACTTTTCATTTTGCTTGATTATTTATCAAGTTTATTGCACATCAGATCAGGTATTCACAGTTTGAGGTCTCAGGACATTTTTATCTTACAGACCCATTGTTTTAACACAGAGACAAGAAAAAAGGCTTTCAATAACTTTGCTCCCTCCCTGTGGAACAAAACACAGAGACTTTTAAAATTAAATAATTTTATGCCTTTTAATGATTTTAAAGCACTGGTCAAGGACTACCCGCAGTGCAGATGCACTTTTATTTAATTTGATCTCATATTGTATGTATAAATGCGTTTTAATGAATTGGTTAATTTTTTTTAAATGTTTTAAGTGTTTCTCCAAGCCAAAGGATTCTATCAACATTTCAAAGATTTTCATGGGATCATCTTTTACAATTTGGGGAAAAAACTTTATACCTTAATAATCCACTGGGGATGGAAATTGTGAGAGTCTGGAATAGAAACATTCATTTTTATAGTTTAAATCTTTTGATTTAGACTTAAGTATGGGCTCAGAGTCCATTGTGAGATATCGTCTTTTATAGTGGAGACAAGATGAGTATAGTTTTTCACTAAGATTGTTGATGGTTCTTTTTGAAGACCACACCTAAATATTTAAAGGATTCCGTTTGCCATTTAAATGGGTAAGTCTTTCTAAACGACAAAGGTTGCCAGTAAGAGAGAATTTCAGGTTTTTTTTGTACATTTAATTTGTATCCAGTCATTGGACCAATATCATGAAGGAAAGGCATCATATTATGTATAGAAATGTCTGGTTTGGTAAAATATAATAGGACATCATCTGTGTAGCAGGCAATTTTATGTTTATAAAATGTTTCTGTTCGTCTAATATATTGGGCCAATTGTTCCATGTACAAAGCGAACAACAGGGGAGACCAAGCACAACCCTGCCTCAACCCTCTTTCCAAAGTCAGTGAGTCTGTCAAGTGACCGTTAATTTGAATTCTTGATGTTGGGCTGTAGTAAAGAGCCTCAATATTTTTTTTAGCATTAAATAATCTTTTTAAAATTTGGTTAGCACTTTAAATAAATGAGGCCAGTTAACAGCGTCCAGACTTATTATTACAGCTATGTTTTGTTGTTTTTGTATATGGGTCATTATGTGTAAAGATTGTCTTATGTTAGCATGTGTTTGTTGTTTCTTTATAAATCCTGTCCGAGCATTGGGAATTAAATTTGGGTGTATTTGTTCCGTTCTTTTGGACATCAGAATCAGAATCAGAAAGAGTTTATTGCCATTGTCAATGAACAAAATTCACAAACATAGGAACTTGTCTTGGCCTTAAGGTGCAACATAGAACACTGAGCAATAATAAAACAACATGTATTCAATCAAAAAGGGCATGCATTAAGAAACAATTTAAAATTACTATACAATAAAGAAAGGCATTTCTATGTACACAAGAGTTACAGTTAGATTTACAGTTTGAGTGCAGAAAGTGTCAGTGCAGTGAGTGGTTGAATATTTGCAGTGACAGGTGACAGGTGTTTTGAAGTGTTCATGAGTCCAATGGCAGAGGGAAAGAAACTATTCTTGTGGCGGGAGGTTCGGGTCCGGATGGACCGTAGCCTCCTGCCTGAGGGGAGTGGTTCAAATAGACCATGTCCAGGGTGAGAGGGGTCAGCTGTGATCCGACCTGCTCGTCCCACAGCCCTGGTACAGGTCCTGCAGAGATGGAAGTCTGCAGCCGATCACCTTCTCAGCAGAGCGCACAATGCGCTGTAGTCTCTGTTTGTCCCTTTCTGTGGCTCCAGCGGACCACAAGGTGATGGAGGAGGTGAGGATGGACTCAATGATGGCCGTGTAAAACTGCACCATCATCTGCACTGGCAGCTTGGCTTTCCTCTGCTGCCGCAGGAAGTACATCCTCTGCTGGGCCTTCTTGATGAGGGAGCTGATGGAGGGCTCCCACTTGAGGTCCTGGGGATGGTGGTGCCCAGGAAGCGGAAGGAGTCCACGGTGGTGATGGGGGAGTCTGTCATGATGAGGGGGGGCTGGGGGTCTGTGGTTTTCCTGAAGTCCACGATCATCTCCACTGTCTTCTGGGCGTTGAACTCCAGATTGTTACCGCTGCACCAGGACACCAGCCGGTCCACCTCCCTCCTGTAGACGGACTCATTCCCGTCCAAGATGAGCCCGATGAGGGTGGTGTCGTCCGCAAACTTGATGAGTTTTACGGAG
>BJKM01000131.1:0-272500 GCA_015082035.1 Chaenogobius annularis | reverse complement strand
AACAATATGGACAATATTGACATTTTACACAGTTAATTCATCATGTGGACAACGTCTCTTTAATAAAAGAGCAAAGTCTTTTAGCTGAGTTTTAGCTATCTTGGGAGAGAAAATGGCTCTTGGGAGTTTTTTAAAATCCTGTTTCAAATTGAAAGTGGCCATTTTAGGAACATTTTCTTCCAACGTTCAGAGCATGAAGCCTCTGCTTGTGGCAGAAACATCATAAAACCCAGACCTTCAAGAAGGGTATGGTGAGCTATCTCGCAACAAAAAGCCTAATGGCCGGCATTCCTGTTGCCATGGAAATGCTTGGAGGTCATCTGCAGGTCGCTACAACCTAAACTATTAGTTTATTAGTTTTATTTATCATTCTCAAGAGTTTGTGAAACTTGTGAAAGTATAAATGTGAGCCAGGTTAACTTCAACCTCCCTTTTAGAGACTATTAAGAGAGATATAAACACAAAGTGATTCGTTTCCACAGTTTTGATGGGGCAGAGAGCACATGTCAATGTTGACCAATCAAATGTCAGAGCACACACACAGCTCCACACATGTCCGCTCTGCTGCTGATCCTGGGTCAGTTTTTCTGTCCAACAGGAAAAATAATGTGTACTGTGACTGCGGAGGTTAAGTCTGACTTCAGATTAGACCAACAGCGAAGCGCAGCAGGAGGGGCAGAAATCTGGCACTTCAAAATGATCGTACATTTGGGGATTTTAATCATTGACCGTACATCGTACATGGCTCAAAATGAATGTACAAATACAATCGTTATCGTATATCTGGCAATCCTGCTTTCAGATAAAAACACCCCTGGACGAGGTTGGGCCGAGCCTCAAACGCATCACTGATGAATTTGTTGTAGGTGGAGAGGATCTTTAAATCTCAGAGGGCCTCTTCAGTGAAGGAGGCCATCTTTGTGCAAAAAGAGAACACCCCTAAAGGGCAGAGTTTTTAGGAAGTCCTTCCGTTTTCTGCAGTCTCTGGTCTGGGGCTCATCTTCCAGCCTGTCCCACCCCTTCACATTACTGCTCCAGCTGTCTGCACTACCCCCTCAGACCCCCACCTCTCCCTCTGGCCTAGGTTCATATCCAAGATGTGCTTCTCATTCAGAAATCATTGACTATGAAGGAATATTATTACCCCACCAGTATCTGCCCAAAAAGGACAATAATTACAAGGAATCAGGGGTTCAAACAACTGATTAACAGAATGAGATGTAAAAGATGATTATGTCCAGGCTGCTTATCCAATCAGAAAATAACACATGGCACGCAGCTCATTGCTCCTTTGTTTCCCTCGGTGAAGTATAAAGTGGGCAGTCCATGTACAGTCTGCTCAAAGCCCCTCGCACCCCAATAATCCCACTATACAATGTCTCACAAGTGCCTTTTGGAGTGTAGCCCACGTTTTGGGCATGCCGTGCTCCACTCACAGGAGACAGGTGCAGAGACAGCTGGTGTGGGCTGCAGCCTCTCTCAGTGACCCCTAGTGTACCAGTCCATACAGTCCTAACTGACAACTGTCTGCGAAGGAAAAATATTAGACATGTATTTTTTCACTCATATTACGGGTTAATATATTTAGAATGCAGAAAAACAATCAACACAAAATATATAATTGTAACAACACCATGCCTTTAAACAAGCCGTCTAGTTTGGACCTCTTTTATGTAAAGCCTTGGCTGTAAAGATTTGGGAACTCTAAATTGAAGTTCCGGCTTTGAGGATTACTATGAATCACAACTCAAATATACCTAGAGAAACATGCATTCTTACTGTGAGCGGGGTTGCATTTCCACAGATCTTACCTGTATTGTCCTGTCAAGTGGGACAAAGTATTTCACACAAAGTAACACCAAAGAAATACAGTATTTGTCTCTCCAAGTACCACCGAAGCTAAAGCAGGTCTAAAGCAATTCAGCAATTATTTGAACTGTATCTGAAGGAGCCACAGTTTGAGAAGCATACACATACAGGATCTGAAGTGTCTTTGTTCTGATCCCCCTCTTCCACTTACCCTTGTGCTACATGCTTTTCTGCCATGTAGCGCCCTCCAGTGGTCAAATGTGGTTCAGCTCTGGTCAGACTACATCACGTCATCCTAATCTTCAACACTTGGACGTCACGACAAAGACAATGGAGGATATTTTGTGGAAGCAGTCTTCCTTCATTTGGTTTGTGTGTTTGTGTTTTGCAGGAGGAGGCCATTCCAGAGCTTGAAATCGACGTAGATGAATTGTTGGACATGCCCAGTGATGTGGAACGGGCAGCAAGAGTCAAGGTACTGACCGTGTGAAGGAAAGTGTGAAGGACATGAGCGTGCATCTCTGACCAGTGCTTTGTCTGACTGTGTTGCAGGACTTGCTTGTTGATTGTTTCAAACCCACTGAGGTAAGCAGCGTTTTCAAAATCGTAGTCTTTAATTGCAAATGACTCGGGATAAGAAACTATAAACCAGTCACAGCTCGTGCATGAGACCTGGGACACGTCTACGATATAATGACACTAATGCGCACGCGTCTCCTCACGTCTCCTCACGTCTCCTCACGTCTCCTCACGTCTTCCGCGTCTCCTCGCGTCTCATGCGTCTCCTCACTCTCCTCACCTCTCCTCACGTCTCCGTCACTCCTCACGTCTCCTCAACGTCTCCTCACGTCTCCTCACGTCTCCTCACGTCTCCTCACCTCTCCTCACGTCTCCTCACCTCTCCTCACCTCTCCTCACGTCTCCTCACCTCTCCTCACCTCTCCACATGTTCTCCTCACCCTTCCTCACCTCTCCTCGCGTCTCCTCACGTCTCCTCGCGTCTCCTCGCGTCTCCATGCGTCTCTCACCTCTCCACACGTCTCCTCACCTCTCCTCACGTCTCCTCACCCTCTCCACACGTCTCCACACCTCTCCTCACCTCTCCTCACCTCTCCACACGTCTCCTCACGTCTCCTCACCTCTCACACACGTCTCCTCGCGTCTCCACGCGTCTCCTCACCTCTCCTCACCTCTCCTCACGTCTCCTCACGTCTCCTCACGTCTCCTCACGTCTCCTCACGTCTCCTCGCCTCTCCTCGCCTCTCCACGCGTCTCCACGCGTCTCCTCACCTCTCCTCACCTCTCCTCGCGTCTCCATGCGTCTCCTCACCTCTCCTCACGTCTCCTCACGTCTCCTCACCTCTCCTCACCTCTCCTCACCTCTCCACACGTCTCCTCGCGTCTTTCCGCGTCTCCTCGCGTCTCCACGCGTCTCCTCACCTCTCCTCACCTCTCCACACGTCTCCTCACCTCTCCTCTCCTCACCTCTCCACGCGTCTCCTCACGTCTCCACGCGTCTCCTCACGTCTCCACGCGTCTCCTCACGTCTCCTCACGTCTCCTCACGTCTCCTCACGTCTCTCACGTCTCCTCACGTCTCCTCACCTCTCCTCACGTCTCCTCACGTCTCCTCACGTCTCCTCACGTCTCCTCACGTCTCCTCACGTCTCTCACACGTCTCCACACGTCTCCTCACACGTTCCTCCTCACGTCTCCTCACGTCTCCTCACGTCTCCTCACGTCTCCGCACGTCTCCGCACGTCTCCGCACGTCTCCACACGTCTCCTCACACAGTCTCCTCACACACGTTCACACACGTCTCTCACACACGTCTCCTCACACACGTCTCCTCACACACGTCTCACAGTCTCCTCACACACGTCTTCCTCACATCCACTCTCCTCACACACGTCTCCTCACTCTCCTCACGTCTCCTCACACACACGTCTCCTCACACACGTCTCCTCACACACGTCTCCTCACACACGTCTCCTCACGTCTCCTCACGTCTCCTCACACACCTCTCCTCACACACGTCTCCTCACACACCTCTCCTCACACACGTCTCCTCACCAACCTCTCCTCACACTCTCCTCACGTCTTCTCACACACGTCTCCTCACGTCTTCTCACACACTGTCTCCTCACGTCTTCTCACACACGTCTCCTCACGTCTTCTCACACACGTCTTCACGTCTTCTTCAACACGTCTCCTCGCGTCTCTCGCGTCTCCTCACCTCTCCTCACCTCTCCACGCGTCTCCCACGCGTCTCCCACACCTCTCACCTCTCCACACCTCTCCTCACCTCTCCTCACTCTCCACGCGTCTCCACACCTCTCCTCACCTCTCTCACCTCTCCACGCGTCTCCACACGTCTCCACGCGTCTCCACGCGTCTCCACACGTCTCCACACGTCTCCTCCACACTCTCCTCACCTCTCCTCACTCTCCACGCGTCTCCACGCGTCTCCCACGCCGTCTCCACACGTCTCCACACGTCTCCTCACCTCTCCACACCTCTCCTCACCTCTCCTCACGTACGTCTCCTCACTTCTCCTCACACACGTCACTCAGTCTCCTCACGTCTCCTCACGTCTCCTCACGTCTCCTCACGTCTCCTCACTCGTCCTCCACACGTCTCCTCACACACACGTCTCCTCACGTCTCCTCACGTCTCCTCACACACGTCTCCACACGTCTCCCTCACACACGTCTCCACACGTCTCCTCACACACGTCTCCTCACACACGTCCTCACACGTCTCCTCACGTCTCCTCACGTCTCCTCACGTCACGTCTCCTCACGTCTCCTCACGTCTCCACACGTCTCCTCACGTCTCCTCACACACGTCTCCACACGTCTCCTCACACACGTCTCCTCACGTCTCCTCACGTCTCCTCACACATCACACACGTCTCTCCACACGTCTCCTCACACGTCTCCTCACACACGTCTCCTCACACTCCTCCTCCTCACACCTTCACACGTCTCCTCACGTCTCCTCACACACGTCTCCTCACACACGTCTCCTCACACACGTCTCCTCACACGTCTCCTCACACGTCTCCACACACGTCTCCTCACACACGTCT
Organism: Chaenogobius annularis; assembly: GCA_015082035.1. Classification (NCBI taxonomy): domain Eukaryota; kingdom Metazoa; phylum Chordata; class Actinopteri; order Gobiiformes; family Gobiidae; genus Chaenogobius; species Chaenogobius annularis. The sequence goes on along the minus strand of BJKM01000131.1, from coordinate 267,601 downwards.
CCTCCACACGTCTCCTCACACACGTCTCCTCACACACGTCTCCTCACACACTCTCCTCACACACGTCTCCTCACACACGTCTCCTCACGTCTCCTCACACACGTCTCCTCACACACGTCTCCTCACACACGTCTCCTCACACACGTCCTCTCACACACGTCTCCTCACACACGTCTCCTCACACACGTCTCCTCACACACGTCTCCTCCACACGTCTCCTCACGTCTCCTCACACACGTCTCCTCACACACGTCTCCTCACACACGTCTCCCTCACGTCTCCTCACGTCTCCTCACGTCTCCTCACGTCTCCTCATTCTCCTCACTTCTCCTCACACACGTCTCCTCACTTCTCCTCACACACGTCTCCTCACGTCCTCCCTCACGTCTCCCTCACGTCTCCTCACTTCTCCTCACTTCTCCTCACACACGTCTCCTCACTTCTCCTCACATACGTCTCCTCACGTCTCCTCACGTCTGTCCCTCACATACGTCTCTCACCTCTCACGTCTCCTCACGTCTCCTCAGCCGTCTCCTCACGTCTCCTCACGTCTCCTCACGTCTCCTCACGTCTCCTCACTCTCCTCACGTCTCCTCACGTCTCCTCACGTCTCCACACGTCTCACACGTCTCCTCACGGCTCCGTCTCCTCACACACGTCTCCTCATGTCTCCTCATGTCTCCTCACATACGTCTCCTCCATACGTCTCCTCACGTCTCCTCACGTCTGTCTCCTCACATACGTCTCCTCACGTCTCCACACGTCTCCACTCGTCTCCACACGTCTCCTCACGTCTCCTCACATACGTCTCCTCACATACGTCTCCACACGTCTCCACACGTCTCCACACGTCTCCACACGTCTCCTCACGTCTCCTCACGTCTCCTCACGTCTCCTCACGTCTCCTCACGTCTTCTCCTCACATACGTCTCCTCACATACGTCTCCTCAATACGTCTCCTCACATACGTCTCCTCACGTCTCCTCACGTCTCCTCACGTCTCCTCACGTCTGTCTCCTCACGTCTCACATACGTCTCCTCACATACGTCTCCTCACATACGTCTCCTCACATACGTCTTCCTACACGTCTCCTCACGTCTCCTCACGTCTCCTCACGTCTCCTCACGTCTCCTCACGTCTCACGTCTCCTCACGTCTGTCTCCTCACATACGTCTCCTCACATAACGTCTCCTCACATACGTCTCCTCACATACGTCTCCTCACGTCTCCTCACGTCTCCTCACGTCTCCTCACGTCTGTCTCCTCACATACGTCTCCTCACATACGTCTCCTCACATACGTCTCCTCACATACGTCTCCTCACATACGTCTCTCACACGTCTCCTCACGTCCTCACGTCTACTCACGTCTAGTCTCCTCACATACGTCTCCTCACATACTCGTCTCCTCACTCCTCACGTCTCCTCACGTCTCCTCACGTCTCACGTCTCCTCACGTCTCCTCACGTCTCCTCACGTCTCCTCACGTCTCCTCACGTCTCTCTCCACACGTCTCCACACACTCCACACGTCTCCCTCCGTCTCACCTCACGTCTCTCCACACGTCTCCACACGTCTCCACACGTCTCCACACGTCTCCTCACGTCTCCTCACGTCTCCACACGTCTCCACACGTCTCCACACGTCTCCACACACACCCTTCCCTCCCCCACGAGCAGTCACATGCTGCTGGCGCTGCTGTTTTGCTCTTTTGAAGTTTTGTAGTATTCTGTAAAATGACATTAAATATCTATAAATGTTTTTGGGGAATAAGTTTGGATATTTCTTGTCTACATTTGATTTGTTCAATCAAAACAAAGAAATAATGAAATACTACCTTACTCTCCTCTAACAGGACTTTATCTCAGCGTTGTTGAACAAAATCCGAGGGATGCAGAAGCTGTCTACGCCTCAGAAGAAATGATGCAGCCTCAGCCCAGCTTCTTCTTCTGGCCTACCATTGACTCTTCTATACCATTGTGTTCTCTTTTCAGTGGCCTCATAAACACTGCAAAATGTTCTCTACTTTTTAAATCCACTCACATTTTAGGGGTTTAAAATACCTGGTCTCTTCAGTGTGTCTGGTATCTCAAAAACCATAATTGCCAACCGAACCAACAAAAGCTAAACTAAACTAGACTAAACTAATTCTTGGACCTGTTTAAGTATGATTTAATGGGTCTATGATATGGGGTCATTTTTTTCCAAGAACATTTGCTACAATGCAATTTGAAGAACCTGCATCTGGGGAGAACATGTAAATGATGGACCCCTGAACATAAAGGGAACGTTTTATGGGTTGAATGGACCGTTGGAATCTGGGGGTGGGACGGTTCTCACACATACTCGTACTACTTTCTCTGTAGTTAGAATAGAAGTAGCTTTAGTGAAGACTGTGTGGATACTGTTTTTTGTTTTGTTTTTTAAAATCAGGATTGGCTTGGCATTACAATTGTTTGCTCATTATAAACTGTGCCTAGTCATTCTCAAAAGTTGTTAGCCACAATTGCAGTAGTTCCAACAGTTTGGTGTCTAATCTGTTGTTAGCTATCCAGTTATCTTAAAGGTACACTATGTTACTCTTCTGATGGGTCTGCTTTTCCATGAAGATTTTATCGCTTTGCCTGGAATGGTCTACAAAACATATCTATCCTGCATTTATTCAGTTACAGGTGTTCTATTCCTGTAAAATACCTTAAAAACATATATTCTTACTGTGAGCAAGGTCACCTCTCCACAGATCTGACATGCAACTTGGCCTGGTGGTGCCACCTGCTGGTGACAAGCATGTATTGGGTCCTCCACCCGGAAAAGTTACAAAGTGCACCTTTAAAAAAAGATTCTGTCTGGACATTGGTTCAAGATGAACAAAAAGCCTCACACTTTGAGTAGAATACGTCGGGGCTCTGGGTGTGGATGTCCAGCCCGTTCTGTGTGTGTCCACTGTCTACTCATGCTGCTGCATATAGACCCTTTAAAATGCTCTGTCATCACAATGTTCCAAATTCCGGAATGCAGGCGACAGGAGGCAAATGTGGGATACCATACCACACAGTTTCAACGATTACCCACACTAGATGTAAAGGCAAATTGCATCATTTAGAATTTCCAAGTCAGAAATATCAGTTAGTTTGGTTTTCTATTACAAAGAATGAACAAATATATATTTTGTAGCCACAAAAAGTATAATTTGATTGATTTGATTTCATTTTGACTAAATATTTGTGGATAAAATGAAAAACGATTGCGAGGTTAGCATTTCTGTAAGGTTTTTGTGAAACCTAAACATCAGGATCAAGTGTCTCTCATAAATGTGGTTGAAGCAGCTCTGATATCACATGTATCCGAGTGCTTTTCATAGTTTTCACTTTTTCCTCCAGTCTGGAATTTACAATATATTTGTTTACAATCTTTTAAAGGGTCTATAGTTCATAAAGTTTACTAGAATGAATGTCCTGTTCCTCTTGCTGTCACTTAGTAAGTTCAATGTTTCCTTGGGTGCCTTGTGCATTCCGACACTGGCTCTGAGTAGGAAGATGCTTTTATGTTTTAATGCACTATGTCACTTTTTTCTGCTTGTCTCCACTGCTTTTTCCACAGTGAAGCATTAAACCAATCTTTTCTGCATTATTTATTTAAAAAAGAAATACCTGGATAAACATGCACGGTCAGATCTGTGAGGGGGCTCGCCTCTCCACAGATCTGACCTGGACCTTGACCTGGTGGCTTCAACTGCATGTCTCCATGGAGATACATTTAATGCCATACTGTGGAACATTCTAGGCAAAGCAATAACCTCCACTAGAAGAGTTACATAGTGCATCTTAAAATGTGATTTCATTCTCACCCTCGTCCCTGATTCTTCCAATGGTTTGCTTTGACGTTGTTCTTTGCTGTGTAGGAAGTGCAGTTATTGCTAATCTTTACACACGTTTTCAATAGTCATATTCCTTCAGCCCCTAGCTTCTGTTTCGAAGGCCTCTTGCTGTCGAGAGAAATTTGTCTTGTTTTTCTTGAATATTGTTTTCTTGTCTCTTTCAATTGCAGTTTTTAAGTGCTTTATTACCAGTAAATAACTTGTTCACTCATTTATTTTCTTAGGTCCACATTTGTGTTTGTATTTTTTACTTTTTGACCAGCACAGACCGTCTGTTCCTGGACCAGAGTCAATCAGACTCCAGCCAAAACAGATTGGATTCACATGACATCACCAACCATAGACATATAATTAGACATGGCGTTCGACTCTCATGTTATCTCCCATTCACTGTAATGGAGTGGGATCAGGAGCGTCTACATTTTAGAACTCCAGAGCCAGTCCCTGGGATTTTTTCCGATTCACCTTATTCCGAAGATTAACAAAACAATTAGTTTTGTTAATCTAATTGTTGGCCTTGCCTAAGTTTCACCTGAGACTATTTTTCTTTGTAGCCTTACTGCCCTATAATGGACCACTATCAGAGGAGAAGACGAGAAGCTCCAGATAGAAGTATTTTGACTCTAACCACCCACTACAGCACAAGCTGGGGGTGATCAGGACATTACAACTCAGAGTCCAAGTAGTACCCACCAACTCAGAGGGCAAGAGGAAGGAGGAAAAACATATCCGGAATGCTCTCTCAGCCAGTGGTTACACCACTTGGGCTCTCAACAAAGTTTATAGAGCAAAAAAGCAGGACAAAAGGGACAAAAGGGAAAGGGAAACCAGAAGGAATGGCGTCTATATCCCTTATGTGTCTGGACTGTCAGAAAAACTACAACATTTTTAGACCACACGAAATTCCTGTTTAGTTCAAACCAGGAACACGTTAAGACAAAAACTGGTTCACCCTAAGGACAAGATGCCTACACAAAAACAGAGCAATGTAGTGTATTCTATCCAATGCAGTGAAGAAAGTTGTAAAGAGCGCCTGTCCACATGTGTAGTGTATTCTATCCAATGCAGTGAAGAAAGTTGTAAAGAGCGCCACATAGGGGAGACTAAACAGCCACTGCACAAGAGGCTTTATCAACACAGAAGACACTCGAGTTCAGGACCCCAAAGCGCTGTGCATCTTCATCTTAAAGCCACAAACTACTCTATTGAAGACAGTGAGGTGGAGATTCTGAGCAGGAGAAAAGATGGTTTGAAAGAGGAGTTAAGGAGGCCATCTTTGTTAAAAAAAGAGAATCCCTCTTTAAGCAGAAATGGAGTTTAAGGTTGAATTTACTGAGAGAGGCTCTGGTAATTCAGATGCTCAGCAGGGAGGAGGGGCTATAGCCAGCAAACAATAGGAGTTCTATGACCCATTACAAGGCTGTTGGGGGAACAAAGAAGTTTCAGGTGAAACTTGGGCAGGGGTCCCGCTGGGTGGGCAGGGCTTACGCAGCTCAGAGTAGGATAAATATCTGAGCTCTTAGATCAGATCCATATAGTGAGAATGATGAAAGTCGAAGCGTCTTGTTTTTCCAAAACAGTGTCCAGATGACTACAACTGATGCTTTTTCTTAGACTAACCTCCAAAAAACACAAGTTCTGAATAATCTCGAGGGTTTGAGCTGGTACCAACCCATCGACCACATTTAGGTAAAAAGTGTGTGAAAAGTCACTGACTGTGTAAACCTTTTTATGTTTTAGACAATTAGTATGTAAAACTGTCCTCTGAGCTAAAGGCTAACGGATTTTGAAGTTGAGATTGTTGAATGTTGTGCTTCTATAAGAATCTAGTGACACTAAAGATAAATGACACACTTCATCATCATGACTTTCATATGGGGATTGGCGAAGAAACATTCGATTTGATGTAACTCCAGAGCGTCAACAAAGTGGTCGAGTCTGAACAACAGGCAGAGAAAGAGGAAATTTGTGTTTATGAATGTCTATGATCAGATGTGCTCAGGTCAGAAATCTGTGGTGAAATTTGCCTCTCAACAGCCATATTTGAGATGATTGACCTGGTTTATTGTTCATATCAAGGCGCAAACAATCTGACATAAAGGTCAACGTCTTCTCTGTGGCCACAAATTAACTAAGCTGAAATATTCGGCTTTTTGGCTCACATAGAGCTATACTTGTCCCTCCATCTGAAAGGATAACATCAAATTCCTGAATGTTGTGAATCCAGACATGTACATGTTTTTCTGCTGCTTCCTCATTTCCTCCCTTCAATCAACTTGTTTTTCCTTTTTTTAAATGTATAAACGAACGTTGCCTTAGGTATTATTTATGTTACACAAACCAAAAACAGGAGGCAAAAACACACATTATGGAAACCCACTGCCACTTGTCACTGAACATCTGCAGAGCATGTGGTCTTTTATTTTTTTTGTATTTGAAATTGAGATTTATTATTGTTGTTTTTTTTAGAAGTATTAGGCCTTAATACTGATTGTTCTATTTAGAGAGTCACAGTTTTTTGCATTTACCACTTGAATACTGTTTTTATCGTATACATAACTTTTGATCATGGTAGGATTATAGGATTATTATTGTAAACTAGAGGTGGGTCCAAAAAGAATGTCATTTTTAAAATCAGATCATAGTTTTGCCATCAGAAATTAGCTCAAATGTGCCGGTAAATATCTTGCTTGAGCTTCACAAAAGGTAAAACTGACACTAAACAAACCACAAAAGTGCAAAAATAGAAATCCTTAGAAGAATTACGTCAAGATTATAGACAATAAATCACCCACCTCTAAATTTCAACAAATAAAATCCAGTCAAATACAGGTGGTTCAGATCTTCTGTAAAACCTTACGAGGCATTAAAACTCATGGATTTGATTGGATTTTTATCATTCACAATCCAGCGTTGGATTTCAGCTTCTTAGACTGTTACTGAGAAGTCTGTTTTTTACTGTTGGGGGGGATTTTTTTGTGTAGGCTACTGTTGATTGTAAATTAAGCTACGTGAGCTAAACTGTGCATTAGCTAAAACAAATGATGTTTTTGAGAATTAGATCAAAACTACCAATGTAGCAATATCAACAACAGGTCTTTGCCCAATTTTGTTACACTTTTATGCAACTTTAATAAAATTTGACATTCGTTGTTGTACGTTTTTTGTATATACTCATGTTTTATTTTCCGAACGACTCTTGGTGCGACATGGAGTGGACAGAGCTTTCCTAACACCCAATACTGAAAAATATAAATTCTACATTTCCCGAATAGTTTTAGAATGATATTGACAAGACCACGGGGTCATATTAAAGAAAGTACTATTATTTTGTGTTGAAAATTACATTACAAACGTTTTCATTGTGGCATTGAAATGGGTAAATGCCTTTTCCTTAGTATCGTTCACACTTGAACAAACACCATATAGAATTTGGAAGTCTACATCAGGCGCCCTCTGCGCCATCCGTGGTATTCAGAAAACTTCCACTCGGCGCAGAACTTTGCTTATCTCTGAACAAACTGAGACCCTGCTGTAAGTTCTGCACAAAGTCTGGAGACACAGGGAAAAGATGACACTCGTGGAGAGGAGCAGAAGTGAAGAGAGTTTCAGGAAATGGTCAGCAAATACACCTTTTAGCCCAAAATAATTGTATTCAGAGAGATTATCACATTCATTTATTGTTTAATTCATTTTTTTATTTTCATAATTTAATATATATTATGAGATTGTTTTATTCCACTCATCAAACAGCCGCTTGAGGATAGAAATCGGAAGAGTCTGAAAAAAACATAATTTTTTAGAGTTTCAATCCTTTAAAGTAGTCTTGAGTATAGGATAAGCGTAACATTTTCAAGAACTTTTTTATAGTAGTAAAGAGGAGTGTAATTTTTCACCAAAATGGTTGACAGTACCACACCTAAATAGCTAACATATTCTGTTTGCCATTTAAATGGATAGGTATTTCTAAAGGTCAGACGGGTTCTGCATTCCAAATTGATATGCAAATGATATTTTTTCTGATTTTGCCAAATAGTCAAAATGAATGACAGTCATCCCAATTTTCAAGTCATCAACATTTAGAGTACAATTTGAATGTTATTGAACAAACCTCCTAATGATTATAGTATTCTTTTCAAAAATGAAAACGTAAAATGCACCGTTTCAAATTATTATCCACAACAGAGTTTCAAACCATTTTACTGTTGTAACGAACTGAAAAAGGGCATTTGTTAAATTAGAATTGATTTCTCTACTTCTTTTTAATTTCCTGTTGTGGATTTGAGGATTCCCCTTCCTGGCATGTTTTACCTCCAGCAATTTTAGTTTTTCTTGTAGATAATTTAGCTCTTTTTTCCCTTTGTTTCTTTTTTGCGGAGGCTATAATTTTTCCTCTCAAAACTGCTTTGGCCGCATCCCAGAGGATCGGCAGGGAAGTTTCACCATTGTCGTTTTCCTCCAGATAAGTCTTAATATTGATTCCATTTTTTCTTAAACAAATGATCTTTAAGCAGACTGGCATTGAACCTCCAAAGTGTGTTTCTTGGTGTTTCCTCCAAGTCTACAGTAATTTAGATAGGCGCATGGTCACTTAAGTCTATTGTGTCTGTCTTTATGGAAAGTAAAGAAATAGTGTATTTGGAATAGATTGTATGTGAATTAGAAAAATGGGTATACTGGAGTGCATTAGGGTTCATCTCCCTACCCATCAATCACCTTAACGTCAAAACAAGTTCCTATGTTTGTGAACTATTCAATGACAATGGCAATAAACCTTTTCTGATTCTGATTTTGATTCTGTCTAATGTAGGTTGAATGCGAAAAATTCAATCATCTCCACAGATTAGTGTTCCCTCAGAGTGGTTTACAATAGAGTAAAAGTCTTTACATTAATAGTTATTTTAACCTGTACATATATGCCTACTTTGTCTTTCCATTAAAACTTTGTTCAAAAGCCATTCGCCATCAGTATTACAACTCCACTCTTGTGTTTGCTGCTGTATGATAAATAGTACGATTTAAAGAAAACAAAATGTGGTTAGTTTTTGGTGTTCTATATTGATTAAATGTTTTTCTTATAAATATATAATTTTTTTCTCATTAATGTAAAACTACGTTTGCTACTCGTAACACTTCCAATACCATTGTATTGATTTAATTGATTTTCGAACGTTATTAAACCCTCTGGTCAAACCCAACACACAAACACATGAACCACAGAAACAGGAAATAGATGAATAGATAAAAAGGAAAACATAACAGTTAGTGCGGAAAACATACACTAAACCCAAAACCAGATCATATAAAAGATCGCACGAGGGAAGTCCATTCCTAATGACGGGCCCCCCGAAAAACTCCCTGGCTCCTTGAACCAATCCTCACAAAGAACTAGATACATCACCTCCCCAGACTACCACGCTCCTCTGCCAGCCCCAGCTTATTTTAAATTGTCTCACAAATCCAATCTTCCACATTTGACACTCAGATGAACAGATACAACCAGACACAGAGTTCACGTACAGCGCAAACAGCCAACATGGAGCACAAAATCTGATGTCAATAACAAACTGGAAACGGCAATGGCAGGAAGCCATAGCGAGTGACTGCCTAATGCAAAAACAAAACACACTTTTTCACACGTCTATATACTCCAGGGCTCTGGGACTAGCAGGTTGACCCTTCTCACCCTGGCCATTGTCTATTTGAGCCACTCCCCTCAGGCAGGAGGCTACGGTCCATCCGGACCAGAACCTCCCGCCTCAAGAATAGTTTCTTTCCATCTGCCGTTGGACTCATGAACACTTCAAAACACCTGCCACTTTAAATGCAACTATTCATCACTCACTGCACTGTTACTTTCTGCACTACAACTGTAAATTTAACTGTAATTCTTGTGTACATAGAAAGGCCTATTTTTATTTTATACTATTGTAATTTTTAATTGTTTCTTAATGCATGCCCTTTGGATTGAATATCAGAATCAGGGGAAAGGGTTTATTGCCATTGTCAATGAACAAAATTCACAAACATAGGAACTTGTCTCTGCATTAAGGTGCAACATAAAACACTGAGCAATAATACAACAACATATATGAAATCAAAAGGGCGTGCATTAAGAAACAATTTAAAATTACTATAATATAAAATAAAAATAGAAATAGGCATTACTATGTACACAAGATTACAGTTAAATTTAAAGTTGTAGTGCAAAAAAGTGACAGTGCAGTGAGTGATGAATAGTTGCAGTTAAAGTGACAGGTGTTCATGAGTCCAACGGCTGAGGGAAAGAAACTATTCTTGTGGCGGGAGGTTCTGGTCCGGATGGACCATGAGAAGTGTCAGCTGTGATCCGACCTGCTCGTCCCAGAGCCCAGGAGACGTACAGGTCCTGCAGAGATGGAAGTCTGGTCACTGGCTGTGGGCTCCAGCGTACACACGGTGGATGGAGGAGTGAGGAGGACTCAGTGATGGCGTAAAACTGCAACCAATCATCTGCACTGGCAGTTGGGCTTTTCAGCTGCCTGCAGTCAGGTAATCCTCTGCTGGGCCTTCTTGATGGGGACTGATGGGAGGGCTCCCTTGAAGGTCCTGGGTGATGGTGGTGCTCCAGGAACGCGGAGGATCAGGGTGGATGCTGGGGGGAGTCTGTCATGACGAGGGGGTGGGGGGCTGTGGCTTTCCTGAAGTCACGATCACTCCACTGTCTTTGGGCGTTCTGAACTCAGGTTGTTACGTGCAGCCACGGACACCATGCCGGTCCACCTCCTCCTGTAGACAGACTATCCGTCTGAGATGAGCCCGATGAGGGTGGTGTCGTCCGCGGAAACTTAAGATCAGTTTTACGGAGTTGTGGCTCGGAGGTGGCAGGCGGTTTGTGTAACAGGGAGAAGCAGGAGGGGAGAAGTACACCTTAGGCCGCTGTGGAGCTCCTGGTGCTATATCTGAGTGTCTGGAGCAGTTTCTTCCCCCAGGCACGCAAGCGACTGCCTCCTAACTCGTCGCGAGATGAAGGATCAGTTGAGCACCAGGCTCGGAGGTGGGACGTGTTGATGCTAGGGTAGGTCTGTTACTGGAGAGAGCAGGGAGGATGGGCTGTGAAAGCGAGAGCTGAAGTCCACAAACAGGATCCTGGCGCGTAGGTTCCCTGGAGAGTCCAGATGCTGCAGGATGAAGTGGAGTGCCTGGTTGAATCAGTGTCGTCTAAGCCTGTTGGCCTCTGTACGGCGAACTGAGGGGTCAGCAGGGAGGAAGGTGAAGGACTTGAAGTAGGGCAGACCAGGCGTTCAAATGAATTCATGACTACAGACGTCAGCGCCACAGGCCTGTAGTCATTAAGTCCAGTGATCCGGGGCTTCTTGGGGACAGGGACAATGATGGCAGACTTGAAGCAGGCTGGGACCCCAGGGAGGTGTTAAAAATGTCTGTGAAGACTCTCCTGCGCAGTGTCTTAATGTGGTGGGAGAGACGCCGTCTGGTCCAGCAGCTTTCCGGGGATTGGATTTCCGAAATAGCCTGTGAACATCCTGTTCCTGAACTGAGAGAGTGGTGGGGGAGGTGGGGGGGACCAGATTTGGGTTGGTGGAGGTGGCCACCGTGGGGGAGAGGCTGGTCACATCAAACCTGGAGTAGAAGGTATATGTTGTTTTTATTATTGCTCAGTGTTTTATGTTGCACCTTAAGGTCGAGACAAGTTCCTATGCTTGTGATTTTTGTTCATTGACAATGGCAATAAACCCTTTCTGATTTAGATTCTGATTCTGATGACGATGATGTCACAAACCTCCAACATCCCGCAACATCATCAACATTCCGCCACTTTAAGAGAAATTGTAAGAAAAAATGATAAGACCGAGGAATACCGAAAGCAAGTCCAGGATCACACGAGAAATATCTACAAACTGAACTTTGAATGACAAAAATTGGACAAGAAATGCGACCTGTGAAAGTTAAGAGAGAAGGAAACATCCAATGTTCCAAGACGAATCCTGCAAAAATGACAAGGCTGAGGATTACCCAAAAGCAAGTCCAGGAATCACTAGTCAATTATCTACAAACTGAACTTCCATTCTATTGAATGCAGTCACTCAATAAAATACACAAGAATAATAAGTGACTGCATTCTAGAACACAGTCACTCAATAATAATAATAAAATACACAAGAACAATAAGTGACTGCATTCTAGAATGCAGCCACTCAAAAAAACACAAGAACAATAAATGCCTGCATTCTATAGAACGCAGTCACTCACTAATAATAAAAATAAAAAACACAACAATAAGTGCCTGCATTCTAGAATGCAGTCACTCAATAAATCAAGTCATAATCATCAATCTCTTCAATTTAATAGAAACGTATTGCCATGTGACCACAGCCTGAACTCATATACCCCACGATGGTGGCTTCATCTCTTGTTGCTGTTCACTTCTCTGTTATTTGCATTTTCTGAGGAGCACTTCTGCCTCTGCCTCTCCTGGTGTTCTGAGTAGATGTTTTATACCTTCAAAAGTCCCCAGAAGAGTCACTGGGAAAGAAAACCCATGCCTCAATGTTCTCTTCTTGAATTCCTCACAAATGTGGCAAAACTGTTCTCGTTGTTGACGAATCTCGTATGGGATATCCAGGGTGAAGAAGTGATTCTGATAAGTATTCTTCACCCCGGATATCCCATACGAGATTTGTATGTACTGGATGTCAGTACATACGATGTCAGTACATACAAATCTGGATTCGTTTGTACTGGATGTCTCCTTTAACTTTTTCAGGCTTCATGACGCATTCCTTCACATGACATTAAGAGACCTCATAATCAGGCCTTGTGGTTTATCAGCTGCTTGTCTTTTTTGGCCCAGGCAATGTGCTCTTTCTATTGTAATGGGGGGACTGCAACTCCAAACCCCGAAATCAGCTCGGGGATGTGCTGATTTTCAGTGTTGTCCCCTCCTCCCTCCAATAGTCCCACAAGTTGTATATTGTTCATGGGGGACCTGAACTCCAAATCCAGGATCTTACTTTTCACATTCTTGACCTCCTTCCACAGCGCCACCACCTCAGCCCTCAGCTCCAGTAACTCATCCATACTGTTTGAAATACGTTGTTCAGCCTCACCGATACTTGCTTCGTCTGCTCCTCCCACTTTCAACCCTTTTATGTCAGATTCAATTTTGTCAAATCGGATTGTGCCATGCCCTGCTCCCATTTCCGCTTTCATTGATGTTATGTCATGCTGCATTTCACGCTTCATTGTATGCATCATGAGGGCCAACTGCTGTAAAGTTATCTCCTCTCCTCCTTCAGTCAAGGGCGAGCTTGGAGAGTCTACTTTGGGGACGGTGCGTTGTTTACCGGCGGGGAGTGGGCTGTCGGCCCGGGTTGGAACTGTTATCCCCATTAGCTTGTGAGGTCTGTTTCCACCTGTAGCATCTTGTGTTTTCCGTGTTTATTCATCTGTTGCTCCTCGTTTTTGGGGATTTTGTGGGTGAAACTGTTTATTTTTAAAACAGCCGCAAGGTGAGTGCTTATCTACTCTGACATCATAACCGTAAGTCACTCACTTTTAAACAGAAGTTTGCCTAAACACTGAGAAGGGCTGTTTATTCTACTCTTTATTCTGGACAACACATGGCACATTTGAAGCCACTCGTGCACTGGTAGTGTATACCCGATAGTAACCTTTGAAATTGTGGGGCCAGCTCTCTTCAGGCCAGCTCCTCCCGTAGTTTTGGGCTGATTCCTCACCTTTCTTTTCATCATTGATCCCCCACAAGGTGACATGTTGCATGGAGCCCCAGTCCGTGGGAGATTGACAGTCATCTTTAGCTACTTCCATTTTCTAACAATTTCTCCAACAGTAGATTTTTTTCACCTAGCTTCTTGCCAATTGCCTGTAGCCCTTTTCAGCCTTGTGGAGGTCTACAATTTTGTCTTTTGGCAGCTCTTTCTGCTTGCCCATGGTAGTAGTTGGACTGGTTGTGGGGTGGCCAGGTGTCTTTAAGCAGCTAACGAGCTCAAACAGATGCTACTCATTTAGATTAATAATTAATTTTCCTTGTGTCTCGTGCTTCTTGGACAAGGGCACGAGGCACGAGGCGCTCGGTGTGCAGCCACTCTTCAGGCTGCCACCTCCTGTGAGGGGGCCGTTGTTTTGTTCCTTAATCTTGTACATCCGCCTCTTCCTGGCGAAAAACCTTTATGTAATAAAAATGTAACTGTGTATAAACGCACGGTGCGCTGGCAACAAGCACTTAAAAAAATAATATGATTATCAGAATCAGAATAGGTTTATTGCCATTGTCAATGAACAGAATTCACAAACATAGGAACTTGTTTTGGCATTAAGGTGCAACATAAAACACTGATCAATAATAAAAACAAAATATATGAAATCAAAAGGGCATGCATTAAGAAACAGTTTAAAATTACTATAGTATAAAATAAAAATAGGCTTACTATGTACACAAGAATTACTGTTAAATTTACAGTTGTGAGTGCAGAAAGTGACAATTTAAGTAAATTGCAGTTAAAGTGACAGGTGTTTAAGAAGTGTTCATGAGACCAACGGCAGAGGGAAAGAAACTATTCTTGTGGAGGTTCTGGTCCGGATGGACCGTAGCCTTCTGCCTGTGGGGAATGAATCAAATAGTCCGTCCAGGGTGAGAAGGGTCAACTGTGATCCGACCGTCTCGTCCCAGAGCCCTGGAGACGTACAGGTCCTGCAGAGATGGAAGTGTGCAGCCGATCGCCTTCTCAGCAGAACGCACAATGCGCTGTAGTCTCCCTGTGTTTGTCCCTGGCTGTGGCTCCCGCTTATCACACGTGATGGAGGCGGTGAGGACTCAATGATGGCCGTGTAAAACTGTACCTTCATCTGAAAAAGTACACAGCCCTGTGGAGCTCTTGTGCTGATAGTCCGAGTGTCTGACATTCTTCCCCAGCCACATGCACAGCCACCGATCCATCAGGAAGTCAGTGATCCACCTGCAGGTGGAGTCAGGCACGTTGAGCTGGGAGAGCTCATCCTGGAGCAGAGCAGGGAGGATGGTGTTGAATGCAGAGCCACAAAGTCCACGAACAGGATCCTGGCATAGGTTCCCGGGGAGTCCAGATGCTGCAAGATGAAGTGGAGTGCCAGGTTGATGGTGTCGTCTACAGACCTGTTGGCTCTGTAGCCGAACCTCCTCCCTGCAGAGGGTCCAGTAGGGAGGAGGTGAAGGACTTGAGGTGGGGCAAGACCAGGCGCTCAAATGATTTTATGACTACAGACGTCAGCGCCACAGGCCTGTAGTCATTAAGTCCGGTGATCCTGGATTTAATGCAAATAACAAATGGTTGCCCTTTAGGTACAACATCATTTTTGGTAAGTCCTGCCTGTGTGTTGCATGTATTTTAAGCCACGTGATTTTGTCATTCAGTTTGCTTTGCCTTACTTGTTTATTTGTTTATTTTGCATGGCGTGCAGTGCTTTGTTTGTCCCTTTAATTTACATTTGCCCAACATCTGAATTTGAAACAAATTTAACTAGGCCTGTTTTAACTCTTGTGATATTTCAAGAAAACAAATGTATTTTGTAATATCCATCACTCTTTATTGTCCAGACATGCTCTGCCTTATTGCGGTTCAATCGTAGCTTTAATTGTGGTCCCAGGGCCCCATTCCCTGAGTGGCATTGTTGTTCATTTTAGGTCTCCTATCCACCGCTCATGTCCCACAAGAAACCAACCTGAATTTACAGCCACGCAGAATGAGAGGCAATCTAATCTTCTCAGGGATTCACTAAGTATCCATGGACAATGATAAAAAAGCTGTTAAGCTCAAAAGCTCAAACTTACGTGCGCATCACTTTCCACCACGTACACCGTTTAGGACAGAAACTCCAACTCCACCCTGACCCATCATGATCAAATTTGAACATTTCAAACAAAAAGTACTGGTTCAGCAACAGGTAGGTAAAAGGGATTCATTACAGACTCAATGACTCAATTACCAATTTCCACAGGAGATCATTCCCCATCCGCACGACAATGATGAATTATGGTCATCACAGTATGTAACACTAGCTAGGTGTTGAAGAGTAGCAAGCATGCTCCAATAACAAAGCAAGTCAGTCAGTGTGGGTCCAACAACCTTAAGGCACCTTTAATTTACAATAAAAAAACCATCAGAAGTTTAGTTGGGATGAATTGGTGTTATTGCAATGGTGAGGCGAGGTGGGGAGAGAGAGGCATGCTACTAGTGACAAAGAAACAAGATTCAATTAAATTAAATTTATTTTTGCTACAGTGGAAAAAACAGAATAAAAACAGAATAAACAGTGTTCATAGGGACTTGGAAATGTCCCAGCATCCCCTGTCCTTAGACAGTTGTCCCAAGCTCCCCTGTTCTTAGACTCTCCATCTCGGCCAAGAAAAACTACCAAACCCCTTTGGGAAACCTGGAGATGTTCCACAGTGAAGGAGAGATCCGACTCCCTCGGACCTCGCCTCAATTTGCAGATAGAGCTGGACCCACTCAGGAGGAGAACCAATTCTTCGAGGCTGATGAAGAACCGTTCATGTGGAGTAGAAACCGTTTCTCCAGGCAGACCGTTTCTCCAGGCAGCTGAGGAGCATCTGGATCCACAGGTCCTCGATGTGCCTGCTCCACTCGCGTTGTAGAAGTGGGGGAAAAGAGGGAAAAACGATGAACAAATTGCAAGTGACATTAAATATGAAATATTGTTTGATAGAAAAGTAGTAAGAAGCAGAGGATAGTGCTCAAGCTGCCATACTTCCCCCAGTATAGTTGCTCCTAGGGCAGCATAGCTGGGAACTGTAGGTTTTATTTCTGTTCTAACTGGCCTGACCATAAGGAGGAACCAAAGAGGAACGTTTAAGGCTGGTCTTAAATTGCAGAAGACTGTGTAGGCCTTTTAACATGGACAGGAAGCTGATTCCACAACACAGGAGCTTGGTACCTAAATGCTCTAACCTCTATGTGTGCTTTTTAGAGACTCTCGGGACCACAAGTCCAGCATTGAGAGCGAAGCGCTCTGTTGGATGATAAGGTACTATAGCATCTTTGAAGAAGGCATTTTGGAAGAGGATTTTGAATTTGATTCTAAACTCAACAGGGAGCCAGTGAAGAGACTCGAGCACTGGCGTAATGTGATCCCTTCTTTTAATTCTGTTAGTAATCTTGCCTTCTGTATTTTGAACCAGTTTAAAGCTTTTTATATTGAACCAGTTTAAAGCTTTTTATAGAGTTTTTTAGGACACGCAGCGAGCAGGGAGTTACAGTAGTGCCAATCTAGATGTTATGAACGCATGGACAAGTTTTCAGCATCGCTTTTAGGCAAGATTTTTCTGATTTTGCTATATTGCGCAGATTACATTACATTACTGTCCAACGTCAGCAGCTAAGAGTGCTATTATTAAGATTATAAGAGTTTTCTTTTCTTTTCTTTTTTCTAAGTTATCTTTTTTTACCTTTGTTATGTTCTGATGGTTATATGGAAACTAGTTTTACAGCTTGGGCTTGTTCAGGGCTAATAGTGGGAGTAATTTCATCTAGTTTATCTCTAATTATTTATTTTATTGTTAAAAAATAGAAGAAATCATCACAGCTGAGAGTAGTTGGGATGAGGGCTTTACTGAGCTGTGACAGTTTGTTAGCTTGGCTACAGCGCTGAAAAAATCTAGTGTTATTTTTGTTGACTGCTATTTAATTTAAAATAGTATCTGGTTTGGGCTTGCAGAGTAGCTTGTAGGACATTAGGCAGATTTTCCATGCTTTTGGGATTCCTCCGTGTGGAGGCGCGTTTTGGCCTAATGACCTTCTGCTTTAGCAGACGTGCAACTAGAGAGACTTCAGAGAATTCATGAAGTCGACAAATTGATCACTTACACTGGGACTAAGGCCGTTCTCAGCAGATCACATGACATGTCGCTGAATATTGGCTCTATTATTTCTTTGAACTTTGAGATAGATTTTTCCGATATTTCCTTTTTCATTATTTATTTATTCTGTGGGGTGGATATCTTTAAGAAAAAAACTGAAAGGTAATTAGGAAATGATGCTGACAGTATAGGGTTTGAGGGAAGACAATGAGTCACTAATCTCTAATCATATGTTGGAACAAGATCTAGAGTGTGCTTGTGACTGTGAGTTTGGTTTATTTACATTTTGAGCAAACCAATGCTATCTAACAGGGCGTTGAAAGAATTACGGAGAGATTATCGTTCACTTTCACATGGATATTGAGTCTGAAGCTATCGTACTTTTCTCCAGTCTCACACCAAGTTTGATATAAAGTCTGAGAACTCTGTTAAAACTCTGAATAGGACAGGAGGTCGGTAGAGACACGAAACAGGACTCCTTTTTGGTTTCTCCAATTGGACATGTTATTGATCACATGAGGCTTTCAAATTGAGCGAAATGCATTGTTTTATTTTGGACTCAAGAGTACAAAGGTAGGCTTGAGTGTGAGATCACTGCCACACCACACCTCTGCCTGTGCTCCTGGGGTCTGAAAGTTAACATGAGTGGGTGGGTGGATCATTTAGTCTAATAATCATTTTGTTGAAGCCAAGTTTAGTTAGAGCTATGTTACAATCATTAATTAATTATTAACTAAAAGCGACTTTTATGCTCATTTATTTGTTTTTTCTATATTTGTGAGCGCTGTTTTTATAAAGTTATTTGGTCTGGTCTGAAAATAGCTTTTCTGAGATTTTACTTTTTGCTATCGGTCAAATTCTGAACTAGGATGGATTAAAAACAAAGAAATCATTTCATAACAGAAACACCCAACAACAAGTGCCACATCACCAATAACTATAAGTTACTCACTTAAATTCAGCCCAATCCGCCCCAGCAACCTAAGACCTACACCAACTTCAGGGCTATTATAGAGTACAGAGTAAAACGTACAAAAACTATAAGAACGGAACCCAGCAAGGCAAGGCAAGGCAAGTTTATTTGTAGAGCAAATTCATACACAAGCATTCAAAGTGCTTCACACAACAGAAAAATTATTAAAATCACAAAGACATGACAGAAATCACAAAAATAATAGTTCAAGACATAAAGAGAAAGAGTGAAAGAAAAGCATTTCAGTTATATGCACAGCCAAAAAAACAGTTTTTAGTTTAGATTTGAACATTGCCAGAGTAGCGGCCTGTTCTACATCTCTGGAAGACTGTTCAGATTTTAGCTGCATAAAACTGAAACGCAGATTCCCATGTTTAGTCTGACTCTGGGCACCAGCAGGAGGCCGGTCCTGAGGTCCTCAGAGTCGAGATGGTTCATATGGCACTAACATGTCCGAGATGTACTTTGTGCTAGGCATGAGAGACTTGTATACAAGCAGAGCTGCTTTGAAGTCTATTCTCTGAGCCACAGGGAGCCCAGTGCAGAGAACCTGACGCAGGACTAATGTGATCGTATTTCCTGGTTCTAGTCAGGACCCGAGCAGCGGCGTTCTGGATGTACTGCAGCTGTTTTACAGCTCGTTGGGAGGCCAGTGAGCAGGCCGTTACAGTAGTCTAATCTACTAGAGACAAACGCATGGATAATCTCTCCAGGTCTGGTTTAGACACTATACTTTTGATTTTGGCAATGTTTTTTAGATGGTAAAAAGCTGCTTGATGTGATTGATCTGAACGTGGCTGTTAAATTCAAATCAGAGTCCATTATTACCCCAGATTTTAACTTGATGTGTAGGTTTTAGAGCGAGACTCTGGAGGTGACAGTTACACTTTCTTTGTTTCTGTGGGCCAAAGACGATGATTTCAGTCTGTTGAGTTCAGCTGGAGAAAGTTGCTTTGCATCCCACACTGATCTGTTGGATGCAGTGACAGAGTGAATCCACTGGTCCATATTCACCTGCCGTCAGTGAAACATGATCTGAGTGTCGTCTAACGGCAGCATGTAGAGGTTGAACAGAAGGGTCCCAGGATTGACCCTTGGGGACCCCACAGGTCAGGGGCATCTGGTCTGAGACACAGTTACCAATTTCGATAAAGAATTTCCTGTCTTCCAGATAGGACTTTAACCAGTTTAGTGCAGGCCAGTGATGCCCACCAGTCCTCTAGTCTCTGTAAGAGGATCCATGATCGACAGTGTCAAAAGTAGCACTCAGATCTAACAGAATTAAGACTGAGGCTTTCCCGCGTCAGTGTTCAGGTGGATGTAATTTGTCACCTTGACAAGAGGTCTCAGTGTGTGATGAGGTCTAAAACCTGACTGGAAAACATCAAATGAGTTGCTTGTTAAGAGGAATCAGTGAGCTGTTGGTAAACAACCTTTTCAAGGACTTTGCCCCAAAATGGCAGATTAGAGATGGGCCGGTAATTACTCAGTACTGCGGCATCAAGACTGCTCGTCTTTAGAGAAGGCTTTATGACCGCGTTTTCAAAGAAATTGGGAATGTTCCAGATTGAAGCGACATGTTAACTATTTGAGTGAGTGCTAACAAACTGTCAGCACAGACTTTAGAAATCTGGTGGGTAACACATCGAGGCAGCATGTAGATGAACTCAGGCTGGTGATGATCTCCTGGACAGTTTTGTCAGTTACAGGTGCAACTGAGCCTGTAAGCACAGTGCAGTTAATATTAACAGTTTCATACATACCTTTAAAACACTGGCCTGTTAAGACCCTTTAAAATGCATAATACAAAAGTTACAATTGTTTTGCTCACCAGAAACCACCATGTGCTCAGGCCTGCTCAGGAAGAGAATGCGTTCACCTCTGACCTTTAAAGTCTCGCTCACATGACTGAGCTTACCCTGCCACAAGTAGATAAACTATATTCACCTTATTCCGGAAGTTGTCCTGGGCGCCTCCATCCGATGTAATCCTTCTTCCGGTTGTGTTAGTTAACACTAGAACTACCAGGATTTTAGAACTACTCGAACTTCCAAGCTGTCAATTTGACGGTTGCGCCCTGGCGATGACGTAATCAAAAGAATGTTGATTATAACACGCTAAAAATTGGTCTATTTGCCTCTTTAATGAATATTATCATTATTCAGAGTACTGAAGTTGACCAGCCTCAGCAGAGGAAGGAAGAAGAGGAGGAGGAGGAGGGGGAGGAGGAGGAGGATTGTTTGCGATAGCGAAGCCGCTGTTACAGAGAATATACGCATATTCATTCATTGATCTGGACCCACCTTCCTAAAAAAAAGCCAGCCAAATACTATAACACAGGATTTGTAAAGACCTTGAATATTGTCGCCGTTGCCAAGAATATGCCTCTCACGTGCG
The DNA here is from genome assembly GCA_015082035.1 of Chaenogobius annularis. NCBI lineage: Eukaryota > Metazoa > Chordata > Actinopteri > Gobiiformes > Gobiidae > Chaenogobius > Chaenogobius annularis. The sequence goes on along the minus strand of BJKM01000131.1, from coordinate 246,481 downwards.
ACGATGTTACCGGGGCAGCTGAAGCAACAGGCGCTTAGTATATTGATCTCGACCGCCTAAAATGCCATAGCTATATAATAAAGTTTGTCATAGATACCTTGAACATTTCCAATTGATCTACTGCCGGTGAGATTTGGCCGGCTTCTTTTGCAGGGGCTTGTTCTTCGTCCTCCTAATCGCTTCCTGGTTCGGCTGACCTGCCCAAAACCCACGAGTCCTCAAGTCTGACTCGCCTGACTCGACCTCCCGAATCAACCTCATCAATGTTTAGAAGCATTGCCAGGGCCTCTTGTACGGTTAATCGCCTCAAATCCATTTTACCTCTGGCTTTGCAGTGAGTGACACTAAAGGTGACGCAACGCTCGCGCTGCACTGTCATCCACAACGTTATTATTGTTATTAATAGAGCCGTCAAATTGACGGTCGTGGGAGTTAGAGGTGGTGTTGGAATAATTGTAAACATTTTATCTGTCTTTTATACATTCATTAGTATTGTATTACTTTGTGTGTTTAATAAACTGTGAGACTGTGTTGCAGAAGTTTCTAAACTGCGCTAAACTGCTGATTGTGACCAGCAGCCTGTCAGACTTTGAAACTGATGACCAGTAAGATAAACAGGAAATTTGCACTCAGACGACTTGCTGGCAACCTGAAGTTCAAACAAAGTTCAACAGCGTTAAAAGGATATTTATCTGTCAACTGCCGTTATCTGTTCCCCCCACCCTTTTGTAAATATTTCATAATTCTGCATAATTCTACATAGTTCTACAACAGAATCCTTCCACCTCTGTGTCAAGTGTAATCATATGTCCAATCAAAACTATTATATCATTTGAATGGACTTTGGCTCTTGTTTACAATCTGGTTGCTCTGTAACAGTTGTAGAATTATCTCTACCTATGTCATATTTGCTGGCTAAATGGTCAAATCTTAGATATAATCATATTCTCTTTGTCTTACTGAACAGTGTAGTCTAATGGAATTCAACCTCTAAAGATCTATTGCATCATATTAGAAGAGCTTAACATGGAACACTCGAGGAGTTGGCTCAGACAGAAAAATATAAATAAATCAAACCTAAATTACCTTGAGAATATGCACAAGCTTTATTACAGGAAACACACCTTACAATCAACACAAAACACTTAAAAAACAAAACAATTCAACCACTGTTCTTCCCCCTGCTATAAAAAAGTGTGCATCTTCATAAACAATAAAATATAATTTAACCACCATAAAACCACTTCAGATCCATAAAGCCGTTTTATAATCCTTAACATTTCAATCAAGAATATTCCAATCACAATTGGCAACATTCATGGTCCAAACTCTCCTTTTTTTCAAATTCTATTCTCTTTCTCTGTCCAATAATTATAGGAGGAGGTTATAACGTCAGGATTTTGGTCTTGGTGATGGTTGGAGGCTACAACACCCACTCCCACTCGTCTAATGTCCACCAAACCTACTCCCGGATTGACCTCTTTCTAACAAGTAATTCAATCATACCAAATATCAGTGAAACAAAATTCACCCTATCAATATTAGTGACCACTCACTAGTCACTCACATGGAACAAACCTGCAATATCAAGACACCCCTCCAGATGGCGTTTCAACACATCTCTTTTAAAGGATCCAGAGTTTGACAGCTCCTTCCTTGAAATAAATGACTCCAAAGTCATCAGCTTCATTGCACTGGGAAGCATGAAAAGCGTTATTACGGGGAAAACAATTTCATAGTCAGTCTATTTTTTAAAAAAAAGATGTCCAACATGAAGAAAAATAAAAAAGAATTCGACATTTTACATGCAAATAGTCCATCAGAAACCATCCATGAAGAACTAAGAAAAAAATAATTCTTGCTTAGTGAAATAATAACCAAAAGAAACCAATTCCTTATTCACAGTTTTTGTTACGAGACCTTTCACCACAGTAATAAATCCACTAAATATTTGGCTTATCAAATTGAAAGAAATAAAGAAAAAACAGCTATAACTTCTATTCGGAACTCAATAAATGATTTTCCCTCCATCCCCTGATCCTTTTTTTGGATCAGTTTGTGGGCTCTTCACATGTTATTGGCAAGAGCTCTTTTTCCCCCCTGCAGTTAATTAGTTTTACTGTTATATTAATCTAAGCTTTGTATTTGTGTGTTCTCAACCAGAGAACTTTAGATTAGCAAGAGCAATCTTAATTCTAGAAACTGCAATGGCAACAAGCCATTGCGAGTGACGGCGGACGTCAAAAAAGTTTGAGCGAAAAATTCCCCAAAAATACCAGAAACTATTGACGGACCTCAAAAATTACCCGAGAATGAAAACTACAAGTACGAAAAAAAATCTATAAAAACAAACCCAAGAAAGAAAACCTAAAAAGAAAATTAAAAATGGAAACTTACAATTACTAGAATTCTAAAAGTACTACAATGTAGTACTACTAAAACAAAGTAGTACTACAACATAGTAATAACATTGTACTAAAAATACCGAATAGACTGCAAGTACTAGAAAAACAAGCACAACATTTTTTAGAAATACTGTTTAACTGTAAAAGAGAACACAGAAATAATATAAAACTACTATAAAAGTACAGTGCTTTTACTGTGAAAATCCCCAAAACATTATTTTACAGTGCTTTTACGGTGAAAATCCCAAAAGTTGTTTAACAGTGCTTTTATTGTGAAAATCCCCAAAACATAGTTTTACAGTTCATTTATTGTGAAAATTCCCCAAATGTTGTTTTACAGTGCTTTATTGTGAAGTTAGTACTTAATGTACTTCTACTGCATTACTGCAATACTTGGGTCCTGAGACCTGGGGCTCTGGTCTAGACTGCTTTTGGACTTTGTACTAGGATTACTAGAATTCTCAATGTACAAAATGTACACGTAGTACTTGTACTACAACAAGTACTATAACAAAGTACTACGATGTAGTTCTATTACAACAAAGTACTACAACATAGTACTACAACAAAAGGCTGAAAATACTGAATACACTGCAAGTACTAGGATTACTCGAATTCTAAAAATGCAAAAATGTACTAGAAGGTAGTACTACAATGTAGTACTACGACCTACAACATATTACTAAAAGTACTGAATGAACTACAAGTACTAGGATGACTGGAATTGTAAAAGCACAAAAAGAAATCTACAAAAAGACAAACCTGAGAAAGAAAACCTAAAAAAAACCACCCCTGGAAACTCACAATAACTAGAATTCTAAAAGCACGAAAAAGTACTTCAATGTAGTACTGCAACGTAGTTATGAAAATACAGAATGCTCTGCGAGAACTAGGATTACCAGAATTATAAAAGTACAAAAATATACAAAAAGTAGTACTGCAACGTAGTGCTACGATGTGGTACTACAACAAGTACTGTTATATATGAAATACTGCATATACTACAAATTACTGCATACACAAATACAAGTACTAGAACTACTCGAAAACAAATCTACAAAACTACAAACCTGGAAAGAAAACCAGAAAAAAAACGTTAATTACCAGAATTCTAATAGTACAACGAAAGTACTACAATGTAGTAGTAAAATACTCCATGTACTAGGATTACTAGAATTCTAAAAGTACCAAGAAAATCGACAAAACAACAAACCTGAGTAATAAATTCTTAAAAAAAACACCCCGGGAAAACTATTACTAAAACCCCGGAAAACAATTACTAAAATTCTAAAAGTATGAAAAAGTACTACAATGTAGTACTGCAACGTAGTACTACAACGTGGTACTGCAACAAGTACTACAATATAGTACTGAAAATACTGAATGCACTGCATTACTAGAATTATAAAAGTACAAAAATGTAATACACAACGTAGCACTACAAATACTGCAAGTACTACAAGTACTATAATGACTAGAATTCTAAAAGTACGGGATATATCTACAACACTACAAACCTTAAAAGTCTTGAAAAAATGCTTACAAACTACTACAAAGCTTAAAAGAGCTTAACACCCTGACGTGGAAAGCGACAAATCTTGCCAGTCAAAACAATAGGAAAAATTGCAACTTTGACGACAACTTCTGAAAAAACGACAAAAGAAAAAAATACCAAATGTAATACCAAGAATCACACAAGAAATATCTACAAAAAGAACCTTGAATGATAAAAATTTGACAAAAAATGCTACCCGTGAAACGTGCCGAAAAAAAGTGTGCCTATAATAATAAAGGAACTACTAGGACAAATAGTGACGGCACTCAATGATTAATAAAATGGCATCTGAAAAATTAAGAATAGCATCCTTCAATGTTAATGGAATATTGAGCCCAGTTAAGCAGTCAAAGGATGATAGCAAAGATGAGAAGAGAAAATAGATATTATATACCTACAAGAAACCCATTAAATGATTTAGAACACCAAAAAATAACATGAACCGGTTGTAATAAACTTTACTACTCCTCATATAGAGGCAAACATAAGAGGGGTGTGGCCATATTCATCTCAAATAGAATAGCCTTTGAACCAAGTTTTGAACACAAAGATAAAGATGGCAGATTTATACTGGTCAAAGCAAATATTAATGGAAGTGTGTTTACTTTGATAAATGAGGTCCCTGAGGACCTGGGACTGGTCTCCGGCCTCCTGCTGGTCAGGACTAAACATGCGTTTCAGTTTTATGCAGCTAACATCTGCAACAGTCTTCCTGAAGATGTGAGACAGGCCTCTACTCTAGCAATGTTCAAATCTAAGCTAAAAACAGTTTTGTTTAGCTGTGCATATGACTGAGAGGATTATATTTGCACGCTTCTCTTTTATATCTTGTGATTTTATGTCTCACTGATTTTAATGCAGGAATCCAGGAAGCGACCCCACTTTCTATTCTGAAGTTATAGATCTGATTGCAAACCACTCGGAGGGAACCCTTGTCTGTGGCGGCAACTGGAATTGACATGTTCTGCCGACATTAGATGTCTCAAGCTCACAAAGTACGGGTAAATCTACAAATAATAATTACAATAATAAACAATACAAGGTTAATCAATATTTGGAGAGGAATGAATGCATATATACACACTCCTTTAACCCACATAAGAAATACTAGAATAGACAATTTTTTTAATTTTCAATAAAAATAGGTAAAAAATTACAGAGGTAGCCATAGGTACAATAGATCTAAGTGATCCTGCCCCTACTTACATCACTGTAAATTTGTAACCGAAATGGAAAAACACACTGGAGATTTAATGTAAGTCTACTAGTGACCCTAATTTTTTTTTTTTTTTTAAATGTCAAAAGACATTTGGAAGCTAAAAATACAGAATACAGGAACCCTCAAATGCTACAGGATATTAAAACGGTAGGAGTCAAAATGAATGACCTGGGCTCACGATATTATTAGTATTTTTTTTAAAAAGCTCTTTACCAAACAAAATTCAAAATTCTCTAAATTACTATCTTGGAAGCTTAAATACAACAGGCAGAGAGAACAATTTTTGAAATACGACAGCCAGAATCACCAAACAAGTACAACAAATGTTTTGAATCCTTTTACAAAATACTCTTCACCAAAATACCACAAAACAATGAAGAAGAAATGCGATCTTTTCTTGATACCCTCAATTTACTTGGCATGACCCAAGAGCAAAAAATAAATAAATTAGGTGCTTGAATAACATCTACTGAAATTCAAAGTGCAATCAAAAGACTAAAAAACTATAAATCTCTGGGGAGTGACGGGTTCAACTCAGGGTGGATAAATCTAAAGTAAATTTATTTTAATTTAGTTTTGTCAACTTTTAACTGGGCCCTTAAAAAAGTTTAGATCCCTCCAAGTTGGAACGAAGCCATCATATCCTTAACACCTTCCTGCTTGCTTTGTACTTCGAACCACTAGCCCAAAATATTGGACAATCAGAAACAGCCCCGGTGTTACAATTTATGGGAAGTAACATAAAATCACATGCCACACAGACGATGTTCTATTGTTTCTGACCAAACCAGAGATTTCCATTCCTAAGGTGCTGCATTTCCTTGATAATATTAGCCTAATGTCTAGATACAAACTAAACATACAAAAAACTGAAATACTATCTCATTGGTGACCCCCTTTGACTTTTAGAAAGACCTATCAATTTAGATAGCAAACCAGAATCCCTCAAATGTTTAGGTGCGGTTCTCCATCAGGACTTGTCATTGATTTGAGAGAAAAACTATACACCTCTTTCTTCCTCTATCAAGAAGGACCTTGAACAATGTAATCTTATTGCATATTTTAGTCTAAGCCCAAGGGTTACATTTATTTAAATGAATGTTTTGCCCAGATTTCTCTGTCTGTTCTAGACACCGCCAGTTTTCACCCCCAAGCAGTTGTTTGATGAGTGGACCAGAACAATCTTTAGATTTATATGGTATGGTAAAAAAAAAAAACCCTCAAATCTGATTCAGGATCCTACAACTATCAAAAGAAAAGGGTGGTTGGGGCCTTTATTTTAGCTATAAAAATAAAAGAAAATATTGAATGTAATGTTTTCCCTGTACAAGCCCTACTTGCAGATAACAAATGGCTAGTTAAAACATATACATTCAATAAAGATGTTAAACTGATCTTAAACTGGTTGGCCTATGACCAACATTTTTAAGCCAAACAGCATCGACATGAGATTAAAGATATGGATAACCAAAACATGTTGAAGGAGTCCTTTGGCCTGGAAAAACAGGATTTTTATAGATATTTACAAATTAATACAAAAAGGAGTTAATCAAGACATAAAACACATTCTTCCAACAAAACTCTCTCCAAACATGTGACTTTGTAGTCCTCCACAGGGATGTACAGACATCTTCCCACTGTCAAAACATGACCACTCTCTTTCCCACTTTTTTGAAAATATATTTAGTACAGTGGCTGTCCAGATTATAAATGCATTGATATAATTTAGATACAATTCCCCTTGAGAGTTCCGATTTATAAGCCTTGATAAACATCTCAATCAGAGGGATACAATGGTCACCACCTTACTTAATTTCTTGTTTATTATAACTCATTATTTGTAGAAACCTATACAAGTCCTATTTCTCTAAACCAAAGGATTCTTTCAACTCAAAACTCTTCAGATGATTCTCCTTTACAATCTGGTAAAAGACCTTTATATCTTTTGCTGTCCAGACTTTCTTCTTGAGTCTGTGCTGTTAGCTGAGGAATTTTGATCGTAAACCAGCCATTTTAAGATTTTAACATCTTTGTTTCGTTTGTATGTTTTTGTTGGAATAATTGTAAAGATTTTATCTTTCTTTTATACATTCCTTATTATTGTATGATTTTGTGTGCTTAACAAACTGCTTGTGAGACTATGTTGCAGAAGTAAACTGCTGATCTAATCCAATAGTTTGTTGAATTCTCGAACTAATGACCAGTAAGAAAAGTAAGGAACTACTACTTAAGATGATTTGCTTGGAATCTAAGGTCAACCAAAGTTCAACAGACAATGGATGACTTGTATGTGCACAGCTTCCGCCATGTGTTCCCTATCCTTTAGGGCGGAGCTGATCATGTAATTAGGGTGTCCCTTATTCTTAATAAAAGAGGAGAGCGGACAGATGGATGCTTAGGAAGCGCAGGTAGACGAAAGTCGTGGGTTACGTTGAAATATTCCTCTGCCTGTCCGTCCTCCTCCGGAGAAACAAATTTGATTCCCTTGTCTTTCTTCTCTGTTTGTTAATATGTGGGTTTGTGTAGATTTTAGGTTTGTGTAGATTTTTATCAGTTTTGATCAGCTCCCTCCATGTTGTAAGAACAGACTTCACCCAAGGGTTCTCCACCTCCCCCAATGACTCAACCGCCTGCCATCTGCCAGTAAGGCCTGTACAGGAACTCCCGGCACAACTTCAATCTCAATATTCTTCCATTGAGCATCATATTCGGGGTCACACCAGTACAGCAACGCTCTGATTTGAGCTGAAATAAAGCAATTTTTCAAACAAGGCAAACCCCACCCTCCTTTTTCTTTTGATAATTGTAACGTTTCGAATTGAGGAGTTTTTTCCCTTGATCTCCATTTTTTCCTTGATCTCCATAATTGTTGTTAGGTCTCTATGGAGGACCACACCTAAATATCTAAGAGATTCTGTTTGCCATTTAAATGGGTGAGTCTTTTTAAACTAGAACTCCAAGGCCGTCAAAGTGACGGTTTTCAGAATTGTACGTCTAATTACTCTGGTTACGTTGCTCTTTCAGATTCATGGGCTCTTGACTTTTTCTTTACCGTTGTGTATATCATCCCCATATTTCAATTCAAAGAAATAAAACGTTAAAACGAGTTCTGAGTAATTCTTCCTCTAAACATCATGTGTCAAACTCAAGGCCAGATGTGGCCCGCCAGAGACGTTTTCATCTGGCCCGCCGAACATTTCTAGTTTATAATTAATCATTTCCAATAGATATATCGCGTTTTTATCGCTAGAACTACAATTCCCACAATCCTTTGCAGCCGCGGCCCCTCCCCCGCGCTGTTCGGCGCTGCTGTGTGCGAGGCTGTTGGGCTCGACACACGTGAGGCGACAAACAACAGCGACCAGCGACACTCATCGCAGCAGGTTTAAAATCGAACACACCGGCATCGATGACCTGTAGCGCCCGCTTCACACGTCGCGCTCTGCTCCAGGGCAGATCGTGGAAACACGAGGAATAAAGAAAAGAGCCGGTTTTGTGGACGTTAGAGCTGTGCTAAAAGCGGCGTTAATGTGAAGCTAACAACAAGAAAACAAACTTCTTTGCTGACAACTCTGTGAGGAAAACATCCAATCCAGTGCAAAACCTGGGCAGATCATGAGCCACAGGTAAAACACAGGTCAGAGTGTAATAAAGTCTGAACATGACAGAGAAGCTGCTTTGAGCTCTTATTTGATTCACCACATGAATCATTTGTCACTAAAATAAGCTTAAACTGTAAAAATAGTGAGCTCATATTGAGTTTGTGCAGCAATATTAACATGTCTGTGATACAAACATTTAATATCAGAATCATATCACACGTCCATGTTCCTGTTCCTGCTGCTGCATGAATATGGACTCACTCTTTCACCTGCTGCAGATTTGTGCAACGTGTCACATGTTTGTGCAACAGTGTCCACATAGAACTATTACTAGGCTATATAACATTTGTTATATTTTTTATTGTTTTATTTTTTACATTATGTTCGGCCCGCGACCCAGCCTGAGCGTCGAAAAGGGGCCCCTGGCCCAAAATGAGTTTCACACCCCTGCTCTAAACCATGCCCGTCAATTTGACGGCTCTATTAAAAACACCAGCACTTTGTACGCTCCACAAACTACAGTCTGTTAAATGGAGAGAGGAGCCGGTGTAACCGTGCCTTAAATCCCCCAAGGACGCTTGAAGGGAGGTTAGGAGAGCGGGTGGAGGGAGAAGGGAGACGATGGGTCGAGGAAGAGGTTTAGACGCGGGTTGAAGGAAGAGGTTTAGACGCGGGTCGAAGGAGAGGCCCACGGAGTTACCAATCCTAAAAAGGTACAATATTTTGGAAAATTAAACCCTAATATAAAAGTTCAGAAGCGTGCGCAACAAGATACATACCAATGCTTGAATCTGCGCACCATGTGCGCCTGGGACAAGCCAACAAGGGCTGCCGTAACCTAGAGCACCGACGCTATAAAGCAACAACTAATTAGGAAGCTGAAGTTGTAAGATTGCATTTAATTTAGACGAACGCTGTTTCCCAATCTTGACGTGAACGAGGCACCGCGGCCAGGAGGAAACCCAAAGCGCACAGAGCTTTCCCAACGCCACCCACTACAAACAGTGCCAGTTTAGGGCGCTTTGAATTTAAATACATTTGTGAAAAACGAGACTGCTTACCGGAGCGTTCAACCTGAAGAGTGTGCTGTACGAGCCACGCAATGATGTTCCAGGGTTGAGCAAAGTTTGGTAGGTGTACGGTGTGCAAACCACACTAGTTAACACACTGGCACAATCGCTGGCTTTGAGCCAAAACTTTGGGTTTTTCGGGCGATTGCTGTGATTGTTGCGGCGCTCGTGCTGCGTGCACAGCTCCCAGATGGCGGGTGATGTCAGAGGCGAGAAAGGGGTCAATACAGGTAAGGGACCCACTTTTTAAAGGCTCAGGTCCCAAGCCATTGGCTGCCAGTGGTTGCAAGGGCCTACTGCCACAACAGCAAAGCTAAAGGTAAATGGATTTGAGGCGATTATCCGTACGAGGCTCTGGCAATGCTTCAAAACATTGATGAGGTTTCATTCAAGAGGTGAAGGCGACTCAGACTCGAGGACTTGTGGGTTTTGGCGAAGAACTTCCCTGGTAACATCGCCACACGTGAGTGGCATATTCTTGGCAACGGCGACAATATTCAAGGTATTTGCGAATCCTGTGTTATTATAGTATTTGGCTGGCTTTTTTTTTACAGAGATTCTGTTTGCCATTTAAATGGGTGAGTCTTTTTAAACTAGGCCGTCAAAGTGAAGGTTTTCAGAATTGTACGTCTAATTACTCTGAATAATGATAATATTCATTTAAGAGGGTAATAGACCAACTTTTAGCGTGTTAGAAGAATCATTCTTTTGATTACGTCATTGCCAGAGCGCAACCGTCAAATTGACGGCTTGGAAGTTCTAGTAGTTCTAAAATCCTGGTAGTTCTAGATGAAAAAGGAGGTCATTCAGTTAGTTACAATAATGTATTATCTAATCAGTATATTTTAAATACTTTGTTCTCGGTTTCAGATATAAAAATGTAAGGAGTCTTTTGAGTTCATTAGTGATAATATTGCTCGCTCTCGATGCTCATTAGTAGTTTGAAATAAACTACATCACACATGAACCAGACGATGCAGAACACAGGCACCATGGGCATAGGGCATGCAGCCCACACAGGAAGGCAGAGCAGCGACAGAAAGGCAAGGCAGCGACGGGCCGGTGGCTCAACCCCGAAGCCTGAATATGAGAAATTTGGATTAGCTCAAAACAAATAGTAATTCCTATGCACCGTACCGTGGCAGAACCTACTTCATGTAAAGGCTTGTGAACCATAGCCGGCTCTGACACTTCGGACCCCAGCTTCAAAAGATGCAACAGCCACCAAAGCGACGGATAAAAAGCGCCATGAAGCGGTGGGTCATGGAGCTCGCCACACTACAACAGTACAGGAATTATGCAATGGCTATAGTGTTAGATTGGGAAACAACGGTTTGAATATCTACCTGGCGCACCGAAGACAGGGCGTACACAGGACCGGAGGCAGAAATATACGAGTCAGAGAGAGAAGAAGACAACTAGAGAGGCTTTTATACCCTTAAGCGCTACCTACTGGACCTAAAGTTGTGGCAAAACCCCATACTGCCACACCAGTAAGTGAGAATTTCAGTCTTTTGTACATTTCATTTGTATCCAGACATTGGACCAACTTCTTGAAGAAAATGTATCACACTGGGTTTGTAAATTTCTGGTTTGATCAAATACTATGGAACATCATCTGCATAGCAGGCAATTTTATGTTCTGTCCCATCAATTGTAACACCATGCATTGTTTTTGATTGCCTAATAAATTGGGCCAATGGTTCCGAATACAAAGCAAACAGGAGGGGAGACAAGGTGCAGCCCTGCCTGACCACCCTTTCAAGAGTCAGTGGATCTGTCAGATGACCATTGATTTTAATTCTTGATGTTGGACCATCGTAAAGAGCCCCAATATTTTTTATAATTAGATCATCGATTTGAAATTTGTTTACTTGAAATAAATAGGCCAGTTAACAGAATCAAAAGCTTTCTCAGCGTCCAGGTATTATTATAACTGCTCTGTTTTGTGTTTTTGTTGGCTCTTTATGTATAAAGATCGTCTTATGTCGTCTTGTGTTTGTTGTTTGGTAATAAATCCTGTCTGCTCTGTGGATTAAGATTGGGAGTATTTGTTCCATTCTTTTGGACATAATTGAGGTGTAGATACAATATTCAGAATAGAAATGGGTCTGTATTAGGCACATTCCAGTCGGTCCTTCCTCTCTTTAGGTATTGAGGATATGATGGCCTCTTTCCAACTCGGAGGGGCTGAGTTTTTTTAAGTGCCCAGTTAAAAGTTGCCAAAAGGAAATTAATAAGTGTGTCTTTTAAAGCTTTATACCACTCTGAGGTGAACCCATCGCTCCCCAGAGATTTATTATTCTTCAAACTTTTGATTGCGCCTTTTTTATTATGTTCTTCTGACATAACAGGGTAATTGAGGGTGTCCAGAAAGGAATTTATATCATCTTTGTCATCTGGAGTTTTTTAAAAAAGGATTCGAATGCTGATTGAATTTGGTCTATTACATCACTTTGCCTGTCCCGTATTTTAAGAATTGTTCTTTCAACTTGTTGTTTTTAAGTTCCCAAGATAGTGATTTAGAACATTTTGAACCATTTTCATAATATTTTTGTTTGGTAAAACAAATTTCATTTTCTAAACTATTTCTTGTGAGGTCAGATAATTAATTTCTTCTCTTATCTTTTTAATTTCTTGTAGCACACGCTTTTTGGCATGGTTTTCCTCCAAAAATGAACAATTTTCTTGCAGATCATTTAGCTTTTTCTCCCTTTGTTTCTTTTTATCGGAGGCTATGTCTATAATTTGTCCTCTCAAGACTACTTTGGAAGCGTCCCAAACGATGGGCAGGGAAATTTCCCCAGTATCATTTTCCTCCAGATAAGTCTTAATTTTGTTGGACATTTTTTCTTTAAACAAAGGGTCTTTAAGCAGACTGGCATTGAACCTCCACAGTGTGTTTTTTCGTCTTTCCTCCAAGTCCACAGAAATGTAGATAATGTAGGAGCATGATCACTTAGGTCTATTGTGCCTATATCTGCTTCAGTGATTTTAGATCTGTCTTTATTGAGAATAAAAAAGTGGTCTATTCAGGAATAAATTGTATGCAGACTTGAAAAATGAGTATACTGGCGTGCCCTAGGGTTCATTTCCCTCCATATGTCAATCAATCCTATAGTCTTCAATAAGAGACGGAACTTGTTGTTAATTGTTCCTCCAGTGCCTCTTGAGTTCGACATGTCCAGTGTAGGCTGAATGCGAAGATTCCAATCGCCACCACAAATTAGGGTTCCCTCAGAGTGGTTTACAATCAGGTCCATGACATCAGCATAGAAAGTGATCTCACTCCCTGGTGGAGCATACATTTAAAAGAGTGAAAACCTTTCCATTGACATTCCCTTTAACCAGTACATATCTGCCTTCTTTATCCTTACATTCAAAAAACTGTTCAAAAGCTATTCGGTTTGAGATCAATATTGCAACTCCCCTTTTATGTTTGCCTCTGTATGATGATTACAAGGATTTAGTTACTTTTTATGTTCAGTGCCATTCAAATGTGTCTCTTGTAAATATTATTTCTAATCTTTCTATTCTTTCTATTCTTTCTATTCTTTCTACTCTTCCTCCTTTCACTTTTGTTAACATTTTAGTTTGTTTGTTGGGATCATTATGCCATTCACATTGAAGGATGCTACTTGTAACACTTCTGATGCCATTGGGTTGATTGTATTGATCCCACCGTTGCCAACTTCTGAATATTTTTTGTCTCTCTGACTAAATCTGCGAAACAAGTCTGAGAACTGAGAGAAGACTTGAGAATGACTCTTGGATGAGAGTCGAAACGTTTTATTTTTCTAAAACAGAGTCCAGATGACTGCAACTGATACTTTTTCTACAATGGAACATTCCTGGACGAATGAGGGATTACAGCGACAACATTATCATTATTATTATCATTTTTGTTATAGTTACTATCACTGTAATTGACACTATCGTGGGCCCCTGTTATAATTTACAAAAAGTAAAACAGTTAAACACAAAGTTAAACAGTTCAACACAAAAGCACAGGCAAAGTGAGACTGCAGAAACTGATGACAGAAATAAAATTAAATAACACCAATGCATTCACACATTCATTCACTCATGGTGGACAGACACAGATAAGAGACAGAGATAAGTTTGTGCACACGCTGCTGATATTTGTGGTTACAAACATGGACAGCAACTCATTAATGTGAGATGTTTTGAATTAAGCAGATCGGGGTGGTTATTGGAGTCCCTGACAAAGATTTTTTTCTGACAGATGCAGGAGTTTGTGGAGTGAGACGCTTAAGTTAGAATCAGAATCAGAATCAGAAAAAGGTTTATTGCCATTGTCAATGAACAAAATTTCATAAAAATAGGAATTTGCTTCTGTGATTCGGTGCAACATACAACAATGAACAATAATAAAAACAACATACAGTATATAAAATCAAAAAGGGCATGCATTAAAGAAAAACAATTTAAATTTACTATAGGATAAAACTAAAAAAAGGCTTACTATGCACACACAATTTACAGGTACATTTACAGATGTGAGTGCAGAAAGTGACTGACTGATTAAATTGTAGTTAAAATTTAAGAAGTGTTCATGAGACAGAAACTATTCTTGTGGCGGGCGGTTCTGGTCCGGATGGACCGTAGCCTCTTGCCTGAGGGGAGTGGCTCAAATAGTCCATGTCCATGGTGAGAATGGTCGGCTGTGATCCGACCTGCTCGTCCCAGAGCCCTGGAGACGTACAGGTCCTGCAGAGATGGAAGTCTGCAGCCGATCACCTTCTCAGCAATGTAGTCTCCGTTTGTCCCTGGCTGTGGCTCCAGCAGAGGGCGCTGTAGTCTCTGTTTGTCCCTGGCTGTGGCTCCAGCGCACCACACGTTGATGGAGGAGGTGAGGACTCAATGATGGCAGTGTAGAACTGCACCATCATCTGCACTGGCTGCTTAGCTTTCCTCAGCTAGTCACTTGCGATGTGGTACAGGGGTAGGAGAGAGGGAGTCACATGTGATGAGGAGCAGAGGAAGGAGAGAGGGAGTCACGTGATGAGGAGGAGCGAGGGTGTCACACGTGATGAGGAGGAGAGGGCGTCACATGTGATGAGGAGGAGGAGGGGAGGAGTGCGGGAGTCACATGTGGTGAGGAGAAGGAGAGAGGGCGTCACATGTGTGATGAGGAGGAGAGAGGGAGTCACATGTGAGGAGGAGAGAGGAGGTGCAGGAGAATGTGATGAGAGAGGGCGTCACATGTGATGAGGAGAGAGGGATCGGAGAGAGGGAGAGGAGGAGGAGGAGAGAGGGAGTCACATGAGTGATGAGGAGGAGAGAGGGTCACATGTGTGAGGAGAAGGAGCACATTGTATGAGGAGAAGGGCGTCACATGTGATGAGGAGGAGGAGGGGGTGCGGGAGTCAAGGTGAGAGGAGGAGGGCGTCGAGGACATGTGATGAGGAGGAGGAGCGAGGGCATCACATGTGATGAGGA
Source organism: Chaenogobius annularis (assembly GCA_015082035.1). NCBI lineage: Eukaryota > Metazoa > Chordata > Actinopteri > Gobiiformes > Gobiidae > Chaenogobius > Chaenogobius annularis. The sequence goes on along the minus strand of BJKM01000131.1, from coordinate 231,167 downwards.
GGAGAGGGAATCACATGTGATGAGGAGGAGAGGGAATCACATGTGATGAGGAGGAGAGGGAATCACATGTGATGAGGAGGAGCGAGGGTGTCACACGTGATGAGGAGGAGGAGAGAGGGAGTAACATGTGATGAGGAGAGAGGGAGAGACATGTTGATGAGAAGAGAGGGAGTGACATGTGCTGAGGAGAGAGGGAGTCACGTGTGATGATGAGGAGAAGGAGCGAGGGGAGTCGCATGTGATGAGGAGCAGCAAGGGGAGCGAAGGCGTCACATGATGAGGAGGAGGAGCGAGGGCGTCACATGTGATGAGGAGCAGGGGGAGCGAGGGCGTCACATCGTGATGAGATGAGGACGAGGAGCGAGGACGCCACATGTTATGAGGAGGAGAGAGGGCGTCACACGTGATGAGGAGGAGGAGGGGAAGGAGTGGAGCTGATGGTGGGCTCCCACTTGGTGATGGGCCTTGGTGATGGTGGTGCCGAGGAAGCGGAAGGAGTCCACGGTGGTGATAGGGGAGTCTGTCATGGTGAGGGGGAGCTGGGGGGCTGTGACTTTTCTTCACTGTCTTCTGGGCATTGAACTCCAGGTTGTTACCGTTGCAACCAGGACTCGAACTGTGCAACAGTTTCCGGTCGACTGCAGCGTGGGGGGCTCTGGGCTTGAAGAGGCACAGAGGCGGGGTTGTTGTCAGAGAACTGGTTCCTCAGACAAGTATTGTACTGTGATCTAGCTCTCGTCACCTCTTTGCTAAATCCATACTTCGCATCTTTGTAGCGCCCCCTGTCTCCAGCCCTGTGCGCTGCCTCCTTCTGCTGCCTTAACAGCCTCAGTTTAGGTGTGAACCAGGGTTTGTCATCGTTGAAAGTGACTTTGGTTTGTGTTGGTATGATGCTGTCCTCACAGAATCGAATGTATGACAACACAGTGTCCGTGTACTCATCCAAACTATCTGTGGCAGCTCTGAAAACCTCCCAGTCTGTAAAGTCCACACATGTAACTCCTCCTCTGCCTCATTGGTCCACTTCTTAGATTTCCTCACTGCAGGTTTGGAGAGCTCGGGCCTCTGTCTGTATGTGGGGATCAGGTGAACCATGGCGTTATCGGGCCACGGCACGAAATGCATTGCTGAGGGTTGTGTAACAGTGATCCAGCGTGTTCTGTTCTCTTGTCGGGACTTTAATAAACTGTCTGTACTTTGGTAGTTCGTGGCTGAGATTCCCCTTGTTAAAATCATCCAGAATAATACACAAGGAGTCTGGGAAGGTCCGCTCCACACTCAGAATCTGGTCCGATGTGCGCTGTGCCACGTGCACGTTTGCGCTAGGTGGAATGTAGCGGCCAGAATGAACGAGGCGAACTGACATGGAGAGTAGAATGGTTTCAGAATCAGAATCAGAATCAGAAGGGGTTTATTGCCATTGTCAATGAACAAAATTCACAACATAAGAACTTGTCTCTGCATTAAGGTGCAACATGAAACACTGATCAATAATGATAAAAACAACATATATGAAATAAAAAAGGGCTTGCATTAAGAGACAATTTAAAATTACCATAGTATAAGGCATTACTATGTACATGAGAATTACAGTTACATTTACAGTTGTAGTGCAGAAAGTGACAGTGCGGTGAGTGGTTGAATAGTTGCAGTTAAAGTGGCAGGTGCAGTTAATGAAAAGATATTCCAGATCAGGAGAGCAGGGTTTGGAGACCACAGTCACATCCAAAGACCAGGCGTTGTTAATGTAAAAACAGACTCCCCCCCGGAGAGATCTCTTGCGCGGGGCATCTGGAAACCCTTCAGCTGTACAGTGCAGTCCAGGACCGACTCGCTGAGCCTCGTCTCCGTAAAGCACAGAACAGGAAATGAAGAAAAGTCACTGCTTCGTCTCATCAGCAGCGCCGGTTCATCCAGTTTGTTGAAAAGTGAGTTTACGTTAGAGAGGAATTTCCCAGGTAAGGTAGTCCGTGTGCCGTGCTTCCTAAGGCGCACGAGGCCCCCTGCTTGTAATGGTTTGGTGTGTTTAAATGATGACTTGGCCTTGGCTTCTTCTGTATTGGCAAGGATTGGAGAGTGGGATGATCATTTTCTGATCCTGTTAACGTTTGATATTGCACTGTTAGAGGAAGAGGTGAGTAGACCTAAATCTCTTGATTTTAGTAAAGCAATTATAATAATTTTATTTCTTCTTATAATCTTGATTTTATGTTTTAACTGAAACATGGCTTGACAAAAACACAGGAAATTTAGTTCTAATAGAATGTCTTCTGCTCCACCCAACTTTATGTTTGAATCTGAAACACGAGAAAACAAAAAGGGAGGAGGTGTGTGTGCTTTTGTTAGAGATGAAATAGTTACCCACAGGTTGTGCTTTGGGGTGTTTTCAACATTTGAGTACGTAGCCTTTAAAATTGAGCTTAAAACAGTCTCCATCCATTCTCTTCATTGTTTTATACAAGCCTCCTCAGCACTGCAAAAGTTTTATTGATGATTTTACTGAGATGCTTTCAGTCGTATGCACAGACTTTGATGGTTTGGTCATAACAGGTGATTTCAATGTTCATGTTGATAATATTCTGTGACAGAAACGCTAAAGAGCTTCATGCTGTCCTTGAAACTTTCGGTCTTACTCAGCGCGTGAGTGGCCCCACCACACAGCAGAGGGCACACTCTAGATCTTCTAATTACAAAAAGGGGTTAATATTTCAAATGTCAATGTGGTCGATGTTGCTCTGTCTGATCATTTCTGTGTCTTCTTTGACCTGTCTGTTTTTCCCAAACCACCAGCTGGTCCTGCAATTGTCCGGAGGAGACACATAAATGACAGCACGGGAAAACTGTTTTATGGAACGTGATAAACTTTGAAAATGTCATCATTTTGTTCTAATGTAAATGATTTGTTGAACTATTTTACATCTAGTGTTTTTGAATGTTCTCGACACCATTGTTTCCCCTATGAAGGGCTAAAATTGTTGAAAAATAAGCAGAAGGCGCCATGGAGAAATGATGATTCGGTCAGGGCACAGAAAAGGGAGTGCCAAAATGCCGGGCCGAACGAAAATGGCGCAAGTCGAAGCTCCCAGGTTCAGAAAGAGATTTACAGAGAGAAGTTGTACATGTACAACCTCATTTTATGTAGAACTAGGGAAGGATATTTTTTCTGAAATAATTGGTAAAGCTGCAGTAACAACTCGCGTGTCCTGTTTGCCACAGTAAACAGATTAACAAACCCTCCATCTCAGCTGCCGTTAGAACTCATTTCCACATCCAAGTGTTATGAGCAATTTGCATTATTCTTTGAATGAGAGGGGGCATTATGGACGTTAAAATGCTATAAATCGGGCATCTACACTTCCTATGCACGAAAAATAACCCTCAAACCACCTACACACTTAGAGCTGACTCACTTTGCACCTGTAACTGACAAAACTGTCCAGGAGATCATCACCAGTCTGAGTTCATCTACATGCTGCCTCCATGTGTTACCACCAGAATTTCTAAAGTCTGTGCTGAACAGTTTGTTAGCACCACTCACTCAAATAGTTAACATGTCACTTCAATCTGGAACATTCCCAATGTCTTTTGAAAACTGGCGGTCTATAAAGCCTCTGCTAAAGAAGAGCAGTCTTGATTGCCTCTGGGCAGCACTGATGGGTAATTACCGGCCCATCTCGCCTAATCTGCCATTTTGGGGCAAAGTCCTTGAAAAGGTTGTTTACCAACAGCTCACTGATTTCCTCTTAATAAGCAAACTCATTTGATGTTTTTCCAGTCAGGTTTTAGACCTCATCACAGCACTGAGACTGCTCTTGTCAAGGTGACAAATGACATCCACCTGAACACTGACGCGGGCAAAGCCTCAGTCTTAATTCTGTTAGATCTGAGTGCTGCTTTTGACACTGTCGATCATGGGATACTTTTACAGAGACTAGAGGACTGGGTGGGTCAAATCACTGGCACTGCGCTAAACTGGTTAAAGTCCTATCTGGAAGACAGGAAGTTCTTTGTTCGAAATTGGTAACTGTGTCTCAGACCAGATGCCCCTGACCTGTGGGGTGCCCCAAGGGTCAATACTGGGACCCCTTCTGTTCAACCTCTACATGCTGCCGTTAGGTCAGTTGATACGCAGTGGCAGAGAATGTGTCCTATCACAATTATGCAGACGACACTCAAGATCTATGTTTCCATGACGGCAGGTGAATATGGACCAATGGATTCACTCTGTCACTGCATCCAACAGATCAGTGTGTGGATGCAAAACAACTTTCTCCAGCTGAACTCAGACAAGACTGAAATCATCGTCTTTGGCCCACAGAAACAAAGAGAAAGTGTTAGCAGTTCACCTCCAGAGTCTGGCTCTAAAACCTACAAATCAAGTTAGAAATCTGGGGGTAATAATGGACTCAGACTTGAATTTTAACAGCCACGTCAGATCAATAACATCAGCAACTTTTTACCATCTAAAAAACATTGCCAAAATCAAAAGTATAGTGTCTAAACCAGACCTGGAGAGACTTATCCATGCGTTTGTCTCTAGTAGATTAGACTACTGTAACGGCCTGCTCACTGGCCTCTCCAAACGAGCTGTAAAACAGCTGCAGTACATCCAGAACGCTGCTGCTCGGGTCCTGACTAGAACCAGGAAGTACGATCACATTAGTCCTGTGCTCAGGTCTCTGCACTGGCTCCCTGTGGCTCAGAGAATAGACTTCAAAGCAGCTCTGCTTGTATACAAGTCTCTCCATGGCCTAGCACCAAAGTACATCTCGGACATGTTAGTGCCATATGAACCATCTCGGACTCTGAGGACCTCAGGGACCGGCCTGCTGCTGGTGCCCAGAGTCAGGACTAAACATGGGGAATGTGCGTTTCAGTTTTATGCAGCTAAAGCTGCAGTGCATATGACTGAAATGCTTTTCTTTGCACTCTTCTCTTGTATGTCTTGAACTAAGATTGTGATTTCTGCCATATCTTTGTGATTTTAAAGCATTTTTTTCCTGTTGTGTGAAGCACTTTGAATTGCCTTGTGCACGAATTGTGCTCTACAAATAAACTTGCCTTGCCTTGCCTTGCCTATAAAACAGGGACCTGGAGCAGGTTACTGAGGGTTCTATGGATGAATGGTGGGAGAGTCTTTGCAGAATTATTTCTCAAAGTGTTTGTCAATTTATCCCTCAAAAGGTAGATGGGAAGAATGGGCCAGTTTCCCCTGGTGGAATAGAGCATGTACTGAGGCTGTAAAGGAAAGGAATAGAGCAGACCTGGCCCTTGACCTGATTTAATCCAGCCCCCAGTTTCTAGTTTCTATTTTTTAACTGCCTTCGCTATGTAACTCTGCACTTGTGTCCTTAATAAAGATTACATGAAATGACTTAAATAATAGATTCAGTAATCTATATTTTTACAGAAAAGTGCTTATAATTATAAGAATTTGTTACACCAATGATCGCGGTCTGGCCCTCAGCCACTTGGGATCCGCATGGAATGAAATATGTTAGGAGGAAAAATAATTGCCCACCCCTGTGATAGGGTATTCGAAAAGTACCCTACAGAACAGAACTCCATTGAGTACAAAAGATTGAGAGTTGTGGCTCCTAGAACAATGAAAATGGCTAAACAAGAAAGCTGGAGGAAGAATTGCAGTAAACTGGGGTGGAAACATCAGTGGCAGAAATAGGCTCAGCTGTGCAATGTATGGTGTCTGCAGGTGAAAATGAGTTTCTGTATTGAGAGAAAGAGGGGAAGAGTCCTTGAGTGACAGCCAGAAAGCAAATATGTTGGCTAGAAAGTCCATTGTGGTAATAATATTATAGCGGAGTGGCTCAGCGACAGGAATAAAACTGTCATAGGTCAGGAATTCAAACTTAAAGTTAGTGTTGATCATTCTGACGGTGTTAATGTGTTCTTTTGATTAGAGGAGTTGCAGAATGGTATTAGCAGAGGAGCAAAGACGGTACCAGGTAAAGATGGGTTAGGGTATGAAATGTTTAAGGAACTATTTTGTATGAGATTTTAGCGCTAATAAACAATGTATGGGAAAGTGTTGAGTTGCCTGCAGCAGGGAGGCTGGCAGTGGTGGTACCTATTTTAAAAACTAGCACAGAAGCAAAAAGTCCAGGGTCATACTGACCAATTGCCTTGACAGCAGTCATATGTTATGGAAAGGATGGTGACCAATAGACTAGTGTACAAGTTGGAGAAGGAGGCAAAAGTTAGCTAAATGGATTTAGGTTGGGGCATGGTACAATAGATTTGGTTTTATTGTTGGAGTACAGATGGCATTTGTTAACAAAAAAGGAGTTGTAACTTTTTTCCTGGATATTGAAAAAGCTTATGACATGCTGTGGAGAGATGGGCTTGTGATTAAATTGTATGACGCTGGAATACAAGGCCGTCTGTTAAACTGGATTTGATCTTTTTTGCAAAATCGAAGGATCCAAATGAGAAGGGGAAGGGGGAAGTCTGTTGGATGAGGTTTTAGAGATTGACAATGACACGCCTCCGGGCAGTGTCATAAGTCCTGTGCTTTTTAATACAATGATCAATTATGTTTTTGACATTGTCCGAGGAGGATTTGAGCCTTCTTTATTTGTAGACGATGGGGCAATTTGGAAAAGGGGTCGTAACATACATTTTTAAATGGAAAAAAAATTCAGGTAGCTCTTGACAAAGTAGTTGAGTGGGCAGGAAGACGGGGGTTTTAAATATCTACCGAAAAAAAGCAAATGTGTAATATTTGGTAATAAACTCAAAATCCAAAGTGCTAGAGGGAGTTAAAGTATTAACTTTTTAGGAATAGACTTTGATGAGAGGCTGACATGGAAACCCCATATTGAGAAGACTAAATAAATGTGATATAATCATAAATGTAATGCGTTGCCTTGCAGGGAGCTTAGCCTATGGAAGTGCAGCAAAGACAAATCTTGCAGAGCTGGATACTGTGCAGGCCAAGGCCCTGAGGGTCTGTTGTGGGGCAATTAGGACCACTCCCGTACTGGCTCTCCTTGTGGAGTGAGGAGCGATACCCTTGAGACTGAGGTGAGAAAAGTTAACCCTTCAGTTTGCTGGAAGAATACAGAGCCAGGAACAGGGTCATCCAGTGAGGCGTGTGTTGGAGGAGAGCTGGTAGACAGCTCAGGGTGGGAGGAAACATTTTGTGAAACCTCATGCTATTTTCGGGTCTGGATGACCCACAGGCGTCTGTAGTAGAACAGAAAAACATGAAAAATGTTTTTCTTTATTTTGTATGTATGTTTATTTTTTACGTTTGTTTTTGTTGTTTTATGTTTAAAACATAAATAGTAAAAAAAATAAGTGTATTTAACCCGTTCATGATGGATGAATGGATCCTACCAGCCATAGAACTGCATTTGTAGTGCACGTTCCTGAGGTTGGCTTGAGTCAGGGTTACCAAATTCCAGATAATGTGTCTGTATTTACAGACTTACAGAAATCATGGCCTTACTGTGGGTGGGCAAAATCAGACCCCAGCAGGCATTGGTATGTTCTGATTCCGCAGCTGCTTTGATGGCTCAGCCAGCAGGAGTGCCATGCGCTCGGCCACATCTGAATCAGAATCAGAATCAGAAAGGGGCTTATTGCCATTGTCAATGAACAAACTTCACAGACATAGGAACTTGTCTCGGCATGAAGGTGCAACACAAAACACTGAGCAATAATAAAACAACATATGCATTAAAGGGACAATTTAAAATTACTATAATATAAAATTAAAATATAAATAGGCATTGCTATGTGCACAAGTTTACAGTTAAGTTTAAAGTTGTATTGCAGAAAGTGACAGTGCAGTGAGTGTATGAATAGTGTAGTTAAAGTGGCAGGGTGTTTAGAAGTGTTCATGAGTCCAACAGCAGAGGGAAAGAAACTATTCTTGTGGCGGGAGGTTCTGGTCCGAATGGACCGTAGCCTCCTGCCTGAGGGGAGTGGTTCAAATAAACCATGTCCAGGGTGAGAAGGGTCAGCTGTGATCCGACCTGCTCGTCCCAGAGCCCTGGAGACGTACAGGTCATGCAGAGATGGAAGTCTGCAGCCGATCACCTTCTCAGCAGAATGCGCAATGCGCTGTAGTCTCTGTTTGTTTTGATGGCCGTGCAGAACTGCCCCATCATCTGCACTGATCTGATATATGAAATTGATATTGCACTCAAAAAAACTGAAAGCATACGGTTCTCTGTAGCATTTTTGTGGGTTCCAGCCCATCATGGGGAGTCTGGCAACGAGGCTGTAGACACAATCGCCAAACAGGCTCTAAAACAAGATTATATCAGTGCAATACCGACAATAGGGTTCTCGGAGTTCTGTAGTATAGTGTCCCAGAAGAAGACAGGTCAATGGAAGAGAGAGGGAAAATTTACTATTCTATTCAAAAGAGTGTTAAGGGTGGAGACACCAGCTGGAGAAGAGGCAGAGCACAGCAGGTCATCTACACCAGGTTAAGACAGGGCCACTCTGGCTTGGCAGCTGACCTGGCACTGATCAGGAAGAGGACAAGTGGTCTTTGTTCATGTGGGAAAGAAGAAACTGTCAAACATAAACTCATTGAGTGACTGCGGATACAAATGTAGCAGATACAAATGTATCTGCAGCACCACAAGCTAGTGAGAGGCCTATTAGTTCCGCAAGGCCGTGCAAAGCGATTTTGTGCGCACCGCAAAGCGCTCACCTGCTTCCAAACACTCACTAACGCACTCCTCCACTCATGCGCGTCCCGTGCATACTAATTAGTAGTAAGAAAATGTAACATTATCGTTGTAAAGGGGCGAAGCCCGTGCAAAAGTGCGCATTGTGACTCTCTACATTCTGGCTATCTCCTTTTTCTAAAACTCAAAAATTTGGCGCATGAGCACCCCCAAATGTTGAAAAAATACATTGAGGGATAGGAAATGGCCCCAATAAAATCTGATCGTAAAATGATGAAATTTGGCGCAGTGATAGATGGTGACAAGAGAAGTAAAATATATTATTACGACAATGCCGTCCGCCCAACCAAATGTTGGATCAAAGTTTGCTAAGCATGATTCGGGAGTTTTTCCAAACATTACCAAATTATTTTGATATCTTTCGCGGTGCCTGTGCGGCAAAGCCGCAAACTATTGCATGAATTTCAGAAATGTCTCAACTTTTAAATTTGCTGCCATTTGCGCATACAAAGTCCAATTTGCATCAAATTTGAATCAGTTGTTAAACCCTTTGCTCTAAATCTACTTGAAGTGAAACAAATTAATTTGGCATGATAGCGCCCCCTACAGAATGAAATTAAATTTTATATGGGGAGCAAAATATTTAGTTTTGGGAAATTTTATGAAATTTGGCATCTTGATCAAAAAATCCAATCAGACCCATGTCATATTTGTTACGCCGTAGCCGTAGCGATGACAGAAACTTCCTATGTTATTCCAATGGGAAAATCGCCAAATCTCTGAAATTTTAACATACTTACACTTTATACTTTTACGAACTTCCAGTCAAGTAAGGGGTGCTATTACTTTTGGTGGATGTAGGTCTTGTACTTTTTGAAGTATTTCAAAAAAGTATTTGTACTTTCCCCCCATTCATACCAATGGGAAATTGACAACATTACACTTTTTCAACAAATGTTCAACTTTCCACTCTTCCAAACACATTCAACATGTTTACAATTCGCAAAATTAGTAAGTACACAGATTTAGTACCCTTACACACATGCAGTACTTTTACACACATGTAATACTTTTACACACATGCAGTACTTTTACACAAATGCTGTACTTTTATGCAAATGCTTTTCACAGGTTGCAATTTTTCTAATCTTTCAAAACTTTTCAAAGGTTTCCAATCTTTCCAGTTGTCTAATGCCTTCCATTACTTTTGACATTTGTACCTTTTGTACTTTTTGAAGTATTTCAAAAAGTATTATAACTTTTCCCCATTAACTTACATTGAGATATTGAACACATTACAGTTAAAAAAAAAAGAAAAAAATCAACTTTCCACACTTCCAAACACTTCCAACACACTATAGTACCACTCAGTGGTACTATAGGCTATTGCAGTAATGCAGTAGAAGTACATCGAGTACTACCTTCAAAATAAAAGCACTGCCACACCACAAATTTGGGTTTTATAAAATAAAAGCACTGTAAATCAACGAATGTGGGTTATTCAACATAAAAACACATTAAAACAACGCATTTGGGTTTTTCAAAATAAAAGCACAGCAAAACTACTAATTTTGGTTATACGCCATAAAAGCACTGTAAAACCATGTTTTGGGGTTCCAGTCCTCCACAGTGCTACTATAGGCTATTGCAGTAATGCAGTAGAAGTAAATTGAGCACTACCTTCAAAATAAAAGCACGGTAAAACAACGAATTTAGGTTTTAGAGAATAAACGCTCTGTAAAACCATGGTTTTGGGTTCCAGTCCTTCACAGTGCTACTATAGGATATTGCGGTAATGCAGTAGAAGTACATTGAGTACGACCTTCAAAATATAAGCACTGTAAAACAATAAACAATAAAAGTGCTGTAAAACTACAAAATTGAGATTTTCAAAATAACACCACTTTCAAACAACATTTCTTGGATTTTCCAATATAAAACTACTTTCAAACAATTTTTTGGGTGTTTTCAAAATAAAAACGAATTTCAAAAAAAGTTTGGGGGTTTTCCAAGCCTTTCTTTTTTAAGCTCAGAAAAGTAGTCAATACGGCAGTTATTCGATTTATTTACGACACAGAACTCCATCTAAAGAGATGAGCTGATCCCCTAATACTGCAGTAGCAAAAATAACCAGTGAAAGGCAGGAATACACCAGGAGGTGTCTAGCCTGCTGAAAACACACAAGAAGAAGAGGTCTGAAGAAAAAGAAGAAGTGGACGAACAAAAACCTTTAAAAAAAAATAATTATATATATATTTTTAATTGGACATAAATTAATACAAATCAATTGACAAACATCAATAAAATGACATTAGTGCATTACATCAACGTTTTAACATAATGGATCCTAATAAAATAAACACACACACAACAGCAACAACAACACAGTTGAAGGTGAGGGTAATTATGTTAGAAAAGTATTTAAGTTCAATTTATTGAAGGTTTAGTTTTTTTATTGCTCTTTTGTTCTTACTTCCAAGTAGTGAGTTTTGATAGTTTATTAGTGCGAGATTGTATTCAAAGAATCTTGGGGGTCTCTTAGCCCACTCACACTTATGATATTTAGCCAGTAATATAAGTTGATTATGTATTTTATATTAGTGTCTATGCCCTTTGGAGAGTAATACAACCTCTCTTTTTCATATTTGTATTATTTGATAACCAAAAAGCAGGACAAAAGGGACAAAAGGGAAACAGAACCAAGAAGAAGGGGTGTCTCTATCTCTTATGTCTCGGGACTGTCAGAAAAACTGCAACGAAATTTTAGACAACACGAAGTCCCTGTTTATTTCAAACCAGGAACACGTTAAGACAAAAACTGGTTCATCCTAAGGACAAGATGTCTACACAGAAACAGAGCAATGTAGTGTATTCTATCCAATGCAGTGAAGAAAGTTGTAAAGAGCGCCACATAGTGAGACTAAACAGCCACTTCACAAGAGGCTTTATCAACACAGAAGACACGCAAGTTCAGGACCCCAAAGCGCTGTGCATCTTCATCTCAAAGCCACAAACCACTCTATTGAAGACAGAGTGAGGTGGAGATTCTGAGCAGGGAGAAAAGATGGTTTGAAAGAGGAGTTAAGGAGGCAATCTTTGTTAAAAAAGAGAATCCTTCATTAAATCGTAATGGAGGTTTAAGATTCAACCTTCCTGTTGTTTATAATGGTCTGCTGAAACCCTGGAGACGCCCGGGGCATTCTGATGCTAAATAGGCACTCAAGGTGAGGCAGGGAACTACAGAACAATAGGCCCATCCCAGTTTCAATGGGCCATTAGCAGGAGGTCCCGCCCTGTGGGCAGAGCTCTCACAGAGTAGGATATAAACAGGAGTTCTCAGACTTGTTTCACTGATTGAGAATGACTCTTGGATGAGAGTCGAAACGTTTTGTTTTTTCTAAAACAGAGTTCAGATGAGTACAACTGAATCGATATTATTTGATAACATTTTTTTGTGTGTTAATGTTTGTTTTCATTTAAATCCAAAAGAAAAGAACAGGCAAACATTAAAAAAAAACAAATGCGGTATGAATTCAAGATGATGGTTACAAGAATCAGAATCAGAAAGGGTTTATTGCCATTGTCAATGAACAAACTTCACAGACATGGGAACTTGTCTCAGCATTAAAAGTGCAATTTACATCAATCTCATTATTGAATCTTCTTGAATATACTGTGGTGGGATAAATAAATACTGTGCAATATTTTGAATGATACTCTGGTTTTGTTAAAAATACAATACTTAAGAGTTCTGGAAGAAAAACACTAGGCGGCTCTCTACCACGCGCTCTACGTGTACGTGATGACGTCTGGTGTACGTCAAGATGCGGAAGTGCTCTTGTCAGAGTCTGGGGCGGGGTTTGTTGACAGCGTTTCTCTGTTTCCGTCTTATTTTCTGTATCAGAAGTATTGATGGTCACGCACGTCGCTAGGGGACATGTCACGGAAACAGAAAGAGGAGTATTACCGCTTCTTCTCCGTCAGTGACTCCCGCACGCACGAGAAGGGCCACACGGAGTACCGGATCAGCGCCCGGGTACGAGTCTGTTTGAGTCTGCATTACTGCACTCTGAAAACACACATCCATACACTTCAAGTCACTTTTCTGGTGCTCGCGCGTCTCCATGACGACTCTGTTGCCGTTCACGTGTTTTTATTCCTCAAAGTTACCTTGAAAAACAGGCCTTCTTACTGTGAGCTGGCTCGCCTCTCCACAGATCTGACCTCTAACTTTGCTTGGTGCTGTCACATGTCACATCTAAGGCAAAGTAATAGTGTGCAGTGACACTGGGCACATTTCATATCACTGAGGGCATTTAGTCTAATTGACACAAATGTTAAATATATTGATAATGTGTTCACAATAGACCCTTTGTGCAGCTTCTACTGCACTGTGACCGCTGTGGTCCGGACCAGTCATGTGCTGGTCATCTGTGGCACTAACCTCATCAATGGCAGATTCATGTGTAAAAAAAATAAGACTTTTTTTTTGCAATTGTGATTAAAAAAAAGTGCGTTGAAATAACAAAAACGTCAATAATGTATTCATTTCTATTCTGAAAAACATGGGAGCTTGTTCTGCCCCTCAAAACCTGGAGCAAACGATCTAAGGAAACTGAACTGTATGTAGTCCACCCTGTTACTGACTAAAAAGTCGTACAATTTTGGGGCCAGGACTCCACTGAAAAAGAGAAGCTACATCTCAGTGGGACTTTTCTGGTGAAATACAGTGAGTTTCATTGACATTGCTGGGTTTACGGAAGAGCGGTTTAACACACTGTGAGGATCATTCTGCTTTCTGATTCGATTTTAAGAACCAAAACTCCAACATAACAAACTTCTCCAATGTTTTTGTAATGAAGATTACAATTGTCCAGTATGGATTTTATTGTATTATTTTACTACTGTGTAAAGCACTTTGTGAGTAAATGTCTGTGAAAAGCACTATACAAATAAAGTTGACTTACTTACGTCGTATCTGGCCATGATAGGCCATGTTTGGGACATTTCCAATCAAAATCTAATCTTTCATATGTTTCCTTTCACCTAAATAATTGTTTGAAATGATAACATTCTCAATGATAAAGCAGCTCTTTAATAACACCCTTGTCTTGATTTGTAGTTTGTGTCCAAATCTCACCCTGAAGATGTGAAGGAGGTGGTGGTCTGGAGGAGGTTTTCTGAGCTGAAGAAGCTTCATGGAGAGCTGGCCTACACTCACAGGAACCTGTTCAGACGAGAAGAAGACTTCCCCCCTTTCCCCCGAGCACAAGTCTTTGGTAGTAACACTGGGCCTCATTCATGAAGAGTTCTCACTAACAACTTTGTACTTAAGGCCTTCTTTATAAAGGTTTTGACATTCACCGAGTTTGTTCTGAACCGAAAATGTTCTTTTGGAAACAGTCAGGAGCACGCACAGAATATTATCACACTTATATTGAAAAAATGCATGAAACATGATTGTTAGTTATATTATTTGTATAACTGATTTGATTGTTAGTTCAAATTATTTCATATAAAAATAATATTGGATTGTAAAAGTGTGACCAGGAGTGATCTAGAGCACATTAACAGGTTTTTCTGTGTGACCAGAGGCCCTCTGTGTCTCCGTGCACCCTCTGTTAACACTCTAACTTGCTTGATTGTGTAGCTACAGAATTGATTACTTTTGTGTTTCAGGAAGATTTGACGAAGCTGTCATAGAAGAGAGGAGGAGAGCTGCAGAAGTCATGTTTGGCTTCACTACCACTTTACCCGCTCTGTACAACAGCCCACAGCTCAAAGACTTCTTCAGAGTGAGACTAAAACATCGGGTTGGGTTCACCACACCAATACATTTTCAAGAGCACATTTTTCAAACCTTACGTTTAAGAGCAGCTCAGTGATTACTTTTCCAACCAGCATGGAACAAAAACGGATCAAAAGTTTAAACTTAACAAATGAACTAAGATGGAATTATTTTATGGCAAAAAGTAGTAATTGAAATTATTTTAAGCCACAAGGTTAATACAGCAAATTTGTAGACCAACAAAACATTATGTTTGGATGTTCAAAACAGGACTCGAAATTGTGACCGTTTTGCCTCAAAACGAGGTCAGTGCAATATTTGGTAACACACACACATTAATAATTGCAGAGATAAACAGCAGAGCAGTCACGACAGAAAGAACTTACTTTGCCCCAGAGCTAAAAGCCCACGCTCAGTTTTCTGACCAGACTAAATAAATCCCCTAAAACCAGTGAGAGTCCTAATGTTGTCATGACTTTGTGACTCCGGGACATCAGCGCAGCAGTGCTTGTGTTTACGATAGTTGAAGGCTAACACTGCTGCCTGCTGCTGATCCTTTGCTTGTTCGTGCCTAGCGACTGAAGAGGCACAGTATAACAGGGAAGGTCAGACTGGACTTCTGTGATGAGTCTGAGGGGGTCAGAGTGAGATGCAGAGGCTTCATGTGTCCTTGGTTCAGACAGTGCACTGAAAAATGCCTATAGTTAAGAAATGGTAAGCAAATGTGACAAATCAGATGTTTAGAATGGATGTGTTTTCATTGCATGACCATCTACAAAATCAAAATATAATGAAGGGTTCTTAAAATGTGGTTTGGCGCTCCTAATTTCAGAAAAGTTGTATCGCATGTGCTACAGAGTAAAATAAAGTTAATTTTGAGCCCTGAAAAAACAGTGAGTCACTAGGCCCCTTTGCCCCTGAACTGAAGAAATCCTAATCGTGAATGCAACTTATTTGAATGATTTGAGTCATTGCAGACGTACTATATACTACATTAGCTGTCATTAACAACAACTACAACGATGTACGTATGCCATAGTTTAATTCTAAATACTCAAAAAAGTACATCTTTAAAAAAATGTCTCTGCTCTGTTCACCAATTTGATTTCAGATTTTTATATTCACATCTATTATCACTCTATTTGCTTTGTTTAATTCTTGATGACTTTAGATTTCTCCATGCTAGTGGTGCGGCACTGTGAATGTATGCTTAAAATACCAAAGACCAAATTCCTTCTGCTTGTGCTTGTAGGGCGGTACGGTGTCACGCCCACTCGACCCTGCTGTAGTAGATGCCTCTGGGACACTGCCTCCGCCCCTCATCCCTCTCCCCAAACGCCGCGCCTCAGACTGTCAGCCGGCAGAGGAAGAAACCGGATGCGAGGCCCCAACGTTAACTCAAGATCTAGGAAACAATCTGGGAAACGACCTGGGCTTAGACCTGGGAGAGACGGAGGTCGCTGCTGAGGCCTTCTGTGAGATGGGAGGATCTCCAGAAGAACCAAGTGACTCAGAGCTGGATGACAGAGGTACTCATTATGATCCAAGCCATCTGGGGAGGCCAGATCAATGGAGCAGCGAAAACACAGAGAATGAGCTCAAATGGTCCATCCTCCATGATGTTTTAATGATCTGACTAAACGAGAGAGGAGCCAGAGTGCACACAGACAATAGTTTGATTTGTAATACGGAAGTTTTCAGTTTATTCTGGTCAGAGGAGCGAGAGGAGACGCACAGCTTCTTCTCCTCTCTCGTTCGCTCCGCAGTTACAGAGATGAGTCTGAGGCTGCCCGACACTTCTCTCGATGCACAGGTCTTGTCTTTTCCTGCGTGTGGAGCTGCCAGCGCCGCACACAAAAGTAAAGCTGTAACGAAACTCTTCACCTGTCCCGAGGATTGACCAATCAAAGTGCTTATGTGAATGTGTAATGTGCTTCGACAGAGAGTGAGAGGAGGAGTCAAAGAGCGGAGGAGTCAAAGAGCGGAGGAGTCAAAGAGCGGAAGGAGTCAAAGAGAGGAGGAGAGAAAGAGAGGAGGAGAGAAAGAGAGGAGGAGAGAAAGAGAGGAGGAGGCAAAGAGAGGAGGAGGCAAAGAGAGGAGGCAAAGAGGCGGAGTGTAAAGCCAGAACCCACTGAGTCCAGCGACCACGGCTTTAACCGCACAACAATGCAAGTTTATTTGTAGAGCACAATTCGTACACAAGGCAATTCAAAGTGCTTCACACAACAGGACAAAAATGCTTTAAAATCACAAAGATGAAAATGCAGGCGCATGTGCAAGATCATTGAAAATAAAATATTGTGACACCTCAGTCTTGTTACTATGGCAACTCAGAGCCAATGTTGTTTAGCCACCTTGGTGAAACGGAGCTTAGGATTTGATGAGCCTGGTCCGCCCAAGTCCTGCTTTGGCCTCATCGTATGCATAGTGCAAATGATTCTGATTTGATGGCTTAAGTAGGTGACTGTGAATGGAGCTGCAGGTCGAATTCAAACGTGATCTTGTCTTCTCTGTGTGTTCCCAGTTCCATCACCGTTTCGAATCCAAGAGTTACAAGAGTCGCAGGAGGAGCTGAATTCTCTTTTTGATTCAGTGGTAGAAGTTCCGACTCCACCTCCTGAAGACGCTCCACCCCCGCTGTCTGAGAATGACATGGCTGCATTTGACCCTTACTATAAACAAGGTGCTTTCTGCATGCTCTTTCACTTTTTTGTTCTACCTTAAAAGGCAACATTGGTTTGTGTTCAGCAGGTTGTATTAGACACTGGCTGAACTTATGTTTCTCTTAGCGGTTGGACTCTTCTCTGATTGGTCAAATAGTCAAAGCCTATATAATGAAGGAGAAATGGAGGCATTCTTGGCAGGACAGTTTCATGTGAAATGGGGGAGGAGAGTGGAGAAGACATTCGCAGTTAGCAAATAGCTACAGCGAGTTTACAAAGCCGAGGTTGGCATAAGCACTGCATCTTTCCTGCCTCTATGGCCAATCTCTTTGGACATAGAGTTGGTCTAAAAGCTCTTTTTTAAATTCAAAATACTGTGACTAAATCTAAATCAAAATGTGTTGTTTATGGTGTTGGAACTAAACAAAGACATCTACAGTGTGAAAGAATAGTAATTTCTTACACCCTTGTTTCCAGGCGGGTCTGACCATTGCAGTGACCACTCAGAGCTGCTGTCTCTGCCCTTGGACAACATGAACACGGGGGCTACTTATCTGACCACTGCCTCCTCTGAGCTCACCACAGCCATGGAGAAGGAGAAGGAGAGCGACTTTAGTGCTGCTATAGCCAAGTACAGGACGGCAGTCGACATCCTCATCACAGGAGTCCAAGGTGAACAAAACAGAAAACTAGCCAAGAGTATTCCCCTCATTCCAGAAGCCCGTCTGAGTGCCCCTTCTTCTTCTTGTATTAGTGAACACAGAGCTGCCGACCTCCAGAGAAAATAAGTTCTACACAGACTAAAAAGAAGTTTTCGGAAACTTCCCAGAAGCACACAGCAGCCAATCAGAAAGCTTGCAGCTTTTACGTGTACGTGTTTGTGCCCCTACGTTCAAAAGTCACCTTGCCTCGAGGTGCCGTGGACCGCAAGGGCTGTGATTGGCTGAGCCACACGGACTATATGGAAAACTTATTAAATGCAGTTTAGAACTGCTGAGGTTTGTCACAGAAATGTAGACCCAGAGTGTCCTCCCAGCTCACGACAAGCTTTCGACAATCAGATCAGAATCAGAAAAGGTTTATTGCCATTGTCAATGAAGAACATAGGAACTTGTTTCAGTGTTAATGTGCAACATACAACGCAGGACAATACGCACACCTGGAGTAGAAGGTGCTAAGCTCCTCAGCCAGTTTTCGGTCGTCTGCAGCGTGGGGGGCTTTGGGCTTGTAGTTGGTGAGCAGCTGGAGCCCTCTCCAAACAGAGGCAGGGTTGTTGTCAGAGAACTGCTGCTTCAGACGCGTATTGTACTGTGAACAGCTCTCCGGGTCTACTCCACAGATTCATCACATTCGGTGCTAGAGCTGCAGCAGCTTGTGCCGGAGCCTGGGCATGTGGTAACTGCTGCAGATGTGGCCTGTGAGCTGGAGCCTGTGCCTGGGCGGGCCGGGACTAGCGCTGATGCACAGCTAGCTAGCTTAGATGTAGCTTTGCCAGCCTGGTTCTCGGTGGCGTTTTCTCGATGTAAGAGTCCAAGCGCATATGTTTGCTCCCACGTAGAAATATCGGGTGTTTCCAGATGAATTTGTGATAAATACAGATAAAACCATTGGATTCCACCGCAGCCAGACAGACACGTTGGAGCTAAGCAGCCATTATTGCGGCGATGGAATCCAAACCAATCCAAAGCCGCGGCAGGCTAAGACATGGGTACGGAATATTGAAGACGCGTCATAGAACAGTTGCACAGGTAGGGTATTTATTGCTCCAAAACGCAAACAGATAAGCCGGCACCTACTTTCGTTAGATGACAAATTACGCATGGCCACAACAACGATACCTGACCAGGCAAGTCTTTCTGCTGTGATGGAAACGTAGTACTAGACGGTCGACGTGAAATGTGAACAGTTAACAAAAGGTCTTCTTCCTGTGCTCACCCCGCCTCCATTACCCAAGCCACACACAGCAGGTGAGTGCTCCCACTAATAACCACACCCACAGTGCTGCCCCCAAACACTGCAGAGTCGTGCTCGTACCCACGCGTGTGCACACAAACCCACATATGGCTCCTACAGCCATCATCTCGGAAGTTGGGCTCGCCTTTATTAGATGGGCTACTGAATTAAGGACTTCTCTCTTTTTTTTTTCTTTTTTTTTTCTGGGACAGTCCGGTTTATGTACAAATGCATTCACTATAGAAATGAAGATTCAAACAAAGTTTTTGCACTGTAATATTTGATCATTCATGCACATGTCAGTTGTTGTTTGTTGTCTGTGTGTGCAGGAGACACAGACCCAGTGCGCCGGGAGGCCGTGATGAGAAGGACCGCCCACTATCTAAAGCACGTAGAAAGGCTGGTGGACATGCACTTATCACTTAGAGACGCTCATACATAGCACTGAGGACTAGGCGATGGTCACGGACAACACCAAATCTTTGTCAACCAAAAAAGTGTCTCCCCCATGTTCAGTGATGCTAAGCCCCCCAGTAACTCCTTACAACCTCATCTACAGTTGTCATTCGCTGCAAATACTGACTTTGAGGTTCATTTGGTGCTGTACCTGAAAAGGATGTCTAAATGCACCTTAAAAATATCGTATCCTATGTCCTATGTGTATAGCACATATGCCAGGCTCCATGTGCAGTTGGCCGCAGTGTCGTTAGTTTCAATCCGGGTCTTTCCCTCTCCCATCCCCATTTCAAACTACAATGTCCTGTCCAATAAAGCATACGGGCCTTAAAAAAACTCTTGGTGTCGTGGGGACACATTATGCACACGTTATTAGCCTTGTTACATTGTTCCCTCAACAGAAACATACCTCGAGTTTTCATTCATTCGAGTTTTGTTTCGCTTAATTCCGAATTAGGTAACCCTCTTGGTCATCTTTTTCTAAACAACCAAAATGGTTTGTGCTTGTTAAATAACAACTGGAAGTCCATAAATCTTAGGGTTCCTAAACTCGGCCCTGACACTAAATAACATGATTACTTCCCATTGCCAAGCATTGACTAAATGAAGTACCGAAAATGCAGTTCTGACTATTATTTTATATACATAGGCAATAATATAGGCATAAATCTTATGCAAATGTGCCCAGTATCATGTATATATTCTACTATGAAACGTAAAGCAGCCAACCAATCCATCTTTCAGAACTGCTGAAATGCATTCGCTGAATATAGGGCTGGTCACTTGTGAACTGAGACTAACTCGTTAGTCAACTAGTCACCTTCCTGCTATTTACTTTTAGGCTGATAGTAAAGCGGGTTATTCAATCAACTATGGTAATGATTTTAATTATTATAAAAATAGCTATTAAGTGATGTATATTCTTAACTCTTCGAAATATTAGAACGTGTGTTTTGTAACCCTAACCCAGTAGCTCTGAACACATTGCAAACACACATGGTTGTGGATTGGTGCAATGAAAATGAATCACTGTGTGCAACTGATCAAAATATCTGAACATTTTATTTTATTATTACGACTGCCTATTTGCACGTTGATTTAAAGAAAAAGCCCATTATTGGTCAATTTCAGCGAGCCTTAAGGTGCTTTCATACTTGTTGGACAACATCCAAATCAGCACAAAACTAGTACTAAACCTGAAACTATACCTGGACAATACCAGGGCTAAATCAGAACTTAAACAGGGAAAAATCCAGTGTGAATGCACTCAAGGGGCCGTATTTTGCCAGATTAATCACCACCGTCACCATCACATTCACCCAAAATCCTTGTTCCAGTCTGCGTAGAACTGGCACAGACTGCCAGCACAACACGAGATCCGCACGTACGTCAGACTTTCAGCGCCGACACTGCTCCGGAGCTGACCACCGTGCGTGACTCTGTCCATCCCACCGAGCGCTCAGGTGTCCAGCTGTGCGTAATGGTTTGGTGCTGAGCACAGAATGTGCCAAAGTCTAACCATCACCGGGGGCTCAGAGGCCTGGCACAGGGACTTTTGCGGGTCATCGCAGCATTCTGGGGGTGTGCGCTTCGGGATCAGCCACTCCCGTGGCTCTGCTTCTGCCTGCCCTCGTTTATGGATCACAAGTCGAGTTTAGAGATGTGTGCTCAGACTGCACCGTATTCTGTGCCCAGCGCCTCCTCGTGTCGGACCTGCTTTAGTCTGGGTTTAGTCTGAGTTTAGTCCTTGTTGAGTCTGGGCACCCCAGGGGTGAAGGCGAGCTCTCTGTGCTGCACAAATCAAATAACGGTTCATTAAATAAAGAAACAACGCTTGGAGGCTGTATTTCAATATTTTATTTTATTTAATTATTGTTTTTTGTTTTGTTTTGTTTTTCAATTTTGAGAACAAATTGAAAAACACTCCATGCAATAAAGTTAGTTTTCCACTAAGAGGCGCTATTATGTTGACTATGCTGTGTGTTCAATGTCTCACCAACAGTTTTTGCTGGTCTATTCTATGAAAATAATTGAGCGTTTGTATTATTACATTTTTGTTTATCCAATTACATCCCTTTTAAATTATAAATCTGACATTATGTCCAAGTAATATTTTAAATAATACTTGTGCATTATTCATTTCTAGAGGAATAGACAGTTACACTATTACACCATATCTATTTCAAATCACCTCAACAAACAATATTCTAATAAATACAAAGTGTTCTATTGAAACCAGGATCTTTTGTTTTGTTGTACATCCAAAAGTCCCTCTATATCTTACAGACTTTTACATTTTATTTTCCTTTTTTGTTGACTTGACTGCGCCATTGCTACGGACAGATGGAGCCAGCACCAAATGAGGCCAGCATCATGGACACAAAAGATCATGAGCTGACAACAAAAACAGAGCGAAGGAGAAGAGCGCAGTGATGAGAGGATGAGCATGGATCATCCCTCTTTTGTTTCTATTTCTGTTCAACACCCTGACATTTACTGTACATTTTGGAACTATAGCATTCCTGTCTATCGCCTAGCTTCCATCAAATGACTGAAAGTGCTGCACCTGTGAAGCAGAGATGGAGAGACAAAAGCGGGAAGTGAAGCTCTCCGTGTTAACATATGCACACTCTATCTCCACCACTCTCCACACTGCCCACTGCAATTATACTCTCCAGTGGCTCAGGCTGAAAGCATAATAGGCCTCTTTTGTGAGTGAGGATCAACATCACATGTTTGTTTAGAATTATAATACAGTGCATATGGCTCAGAACAATAGAATGGCTTCATGTAGGCAGACGTTTGGAGGAGCTCTGCAGAATTGACCAAAATGAATGTCAATATTGTTGGGTTTTTTACAGATTTTTTTCTTTTTTTTGCAATTGGTAAAAAAAATTGTCTAAATGTCTTTGTTGATGTTGATAAACTAAATAACTAGAAAACACATTTTTTTTATTACACTACATGGATTATACTTCAAGTTTCTATCTCTCTTTGACTGTTCTCCAATTATAGACAATATTCAAATTTTATTTTTTAATAATTTTTTTGTGATTATAAAACGGTTCTCATTTGTCTGTTCATGGTAGTGTGCAAAATTACAATGTCGTTTAGTTCTTGTTTGTCTGGAATAAGCCTTGCTTTCTACCATTTTTCTTTCATTTTGAAATACATTTTATTTTTCAAGCTTTTTTTTTATATAAAAGATAAAATATGGAACAAACAGAACACGACCAGAGAACGAATATAAAAATGCAAATCAACTAGACAATCTCAAAATTAAATCCACATTCAATTGAGATTGGTCTGTATGAGGCACAGTCATGTCGATCCTTCCCCTCTTTTGATATTAAGGATATGATGGCTTCCTCCCATCTCGGAGGGAGCTGGGCTCTACACATTTTTAATTTCGGTCCATGGGCTTTCTGTGTGGAGTTTGCATGTTCTCTACATGTCTGCTTAAGTTTCCTCCGGATACAACCCGGTACAAACCATCTCTCCTGTTAAGGTTAATACTGTATATATTGTACAATGAAATAAATAAAAACTTGATTGAATTGAATTGATTATTTATGTTGCCAAACTAATTCCTCTCAAAATTCAAATCACAAGAATTGTATGATTAAACTGCTGCCATACTCGCCTTGTACAGTGAAAATCAAAGGTTTGTATGGGAAAACAGATGCTTGTCTGGTTCACATGCCCCACAAAAGATGTATTATTTCAGAAGCATCTGGAAAATAAAATGTAGATGGTGCATTGCCATGGTTACTGTGCCCTCCATTTGGTTGTGTGCACGTTATTTGATGATTTAATTTCTACAGCCAGAGATGCCCCAATTTTTGTTTCATGTGGCTGCTAGGCCCAGAAATATTACCCATAAACCAGGTCAATTAATTCCTGCAGAACAACATGAGAGAAGTATGGCGTGGCATGAGGACCATCACTGGATACAAGCCAACCAGAGGTGGAGGCATCGTGGGTAGTGTGGACAAGGCAGCCAGCAGCCACCCCTCTCTCCCTCCCCCCACTCCTCTGCAAGACATCCCCAAACCCCCCTGCCCCGTCTAACTGCATTCCCCTCCCTCATCTGACACCTCCATACTAACTTTCACTGCTGACCAGGTCAACTCCGAGCTAGAAAAGTATCAGGCCGATACCGTGAGTCCTGAATGCTTGTGCCCCCCAGCTCAGAGGAGTTCTGCATCAGATCTTCAACCTGAGCCTGTGTCTTCAGAGTCCCCCTTGTTTAGTTCATGTCGTGCCTTGTTCTTCCCCCGAAGACGCCACGTTCCAGTAACCCCAAGGACTACAGAATTAGGCCCATGAGACTGACCTCACACATCAAGAAGACTCTGGAGCAGCTGCGACTCATGGTGCAATATCTGCAGGACTTTGAGGATCTCTTCAATCCCAAGTTTGCGAAAACTCCGCTATAGCTTCAATACTGGAAAGGACTGCAACCCCTTCATTTATTTTTGGCAAGTTTGTGAACTCACTCCCAGACATGTTTCAACATGTGATTTTTTTTTTTTTAATCTTGTAAAATGTCAAGATTTCACTCAGAAATTTAAAAACACCCCTATTTTCCATGACATCACATTCTAGAAATTTTTTCATTTCCAACCTATAGATTCGTGACCCCATTTTGAGTAGCTTGTGAAGGGATTTCTTCAACATTCCTAAATTTTATTTGTCACTTTTTAAACATATTACAAGCATTTCCTCTTTCAAATCCATTGTTGGCCCCACAAGTGTGTGTCTAGTCTGCGGATCCAGCAGGCTGTAGGTAAGCGATGCAATATGTGAGTTACAAAATGTCTTTTATTTGATATTAATCTGCCTCATATTCACGGAGAAAGATGCAATAGAGTGAATGAATGTAAGTGCAAACTGACGACAAGGCAGCAACACAGAAGCACGCGATGCAAAGTCAAACTTTTTCTTGCAAAATACAAACATAAATTTACCTACAACATAAAGCAAAAGTTTAGCTGTCCTGAGAAAAACTTTTGCAGACCGAGTGTTACCTGGAGCCTCTCAGTCTACAGGGAAGGAGAGAAAAGAGGTGAAGGGGGGTTACTAAAAATATAATACAATCACATCATGCAGTGACCTCAAATAGTATATCTAAAATTCACCAGAATGCAGGAAATCACTTATGAGTTCTTCAAAGTTTTCTGGGGGTCGACCATCAGAACCCCCCAGGCCCCCCCAGACCCCCCAAATGTTAAACCAATACATTAGTTTGTATTATATGTTGAGATAAATGTTCAGACAATAGAAGTTACAGTTCATTCCGGCCAAAATAAGCTATAACATGTTTCGGAACATGAGTAGCTCATGGTTCTTTTCTTCTCATGGAAGTAGCTCACAGAGGCAAAAAGGTTGGAGAACCGTGTGCTAAATGAATGAATATATATGAACATGTCACCTGACAGCCTGAACACCAGCCCTCCGCACTTTGGAGGAATGGTGTTCCTGCTTTGTTGTATGTGAGCTGTGTGGAGCATCAGTTATGGCTCCCTCTCCTTCCTCACAGACCTGCACAACAAAGCTTTTGCTATTGCAGATGGAGCCATCATCGGTGACCCACCCCCTCTGCATTATTCAACCCTCCCTCTACCGCGCTGTTATGTTTATTCAGACATCTCTCTCCCCTTCTGTCCGGCTTTTACCGGACCTGTTTCCATAACAACTGCAACCTTTGCATTGTCCATTTTGAATCAAGCGAATGGCAGAAATGACAGGCAAAGAATGAACAGGTCGAGAGAAAGAGAGTTGATTTTGATTCACTTTTCTAGGATTATGGCATGTTGAGTAACAGCACTGCAGTGCAAGGTCCTGCAAGTCTGGAAGTGTTGAACCGAATACGGCATTATGGCATTTCCAAAGGTGAGTTTAGAGCACCTCGTTTTATGGAGCTCACCCAAACCCAATCGCAACGCAAGGTTTTGTACAACTAGCACCTTTACTCCTTCAAATGAATAAACTTGTGGCAGGTCACTGTAGTGGTACCTTTAAGGTGCTTTGGAGGTGCGCACGCACCCACTTCTTGTCTCGAGTCAACTCTGCTGGTGGGCACACATCTGTCGGCCGGTAAGAATCCAACAACTCTTGTAGTAATGCTCATGTTTTGTTTACAGGGACGAGGCATGAGGCGCTTTGCTCGCAGACTCTCTCCAGGCTGCCACCTCCTGTACGGAGGCCGTTGTTTTGTCCTCCTCCATTTATGCATGCCCACGTCTTCCTGGTCAAAAGCCTTTAAAGAGCACTTTAAACTCTTTCCAGCAAATAACAAATTGTTTTCTGTTTGGCAAGTCCTGCCTGCGCGTTTGCTTTGCCTGATTTAGGCTATTTTACTTGTTTTTGTATGGCTTGCCATGCATGGTTTGCAGTGTTTTGTTTGCATTTTGCTTATTTTCTTCTGTCAACTTTTAGTTGAATTCTGGTTGATTTGCTCAACTTGTGTGTTTCTCTTTTTGGTCTTCATTTGTGTTAAATGTCCAACCATTGCATTTTACCTTTTATCTAACTATGCCTTTGTTAAACTGATATTTACAGGAATAAATACATGGATAATACATGGGAAAGAGAGGGTCATTTTATTTTAACTGATGAAGAATGGGAAAATATATAAACATCCCAGTGGAGAACCACAAAAAGAAGGAATTTTGCTGCACCATATCAAAGTGCTCATTATTCACAAGGAAATGCTGACTGTTGGAGAAATTGTAGCAGCCAGGAGGCAAACTACTATTCATGTGTTGGACTGAGATCAATAAAGTGTTACAGACAGTTTTTAACTCCTGCCATGGACACAATAAATGCAATAAATCTCTGGAGCATCTCACAGCAGCTAAAAAGTGCACTGACAATCAAGGACTGGACCGATATTATATTGGAAAAAAATGTAAAAATACATTCTGACTTGGACACATTTGACAGACTATGGTTGAAATGAGAGGATTATTTTGGTTTATATGCGCCATAATTAATGTTTTGTTGTTGGATGTCTATTGGTTTTGATTCATGACTACTGTTCTCAATCTGGTCTTTTTTCTTTTTTATAACAATTTTAATTTAAAAAAATAAAAGTAATCCAAACAAACGGTGGACCCCAGAAAGAATAGGTATTGTTGCGGTGATAACTAATGGGGTTCCTAAAAAATAAAAGTAAAATTAAAACATGTGCAACAGCCACCACAAGGTTTATTTGTAAAGCAGACTTCCAACTTTAAAAGCCTAAAGTGCTGTACAGCAAAGTGCAATAATGCATACAGTATATACAAAGAACTGAAATACACATGAAGTTAATAAAATAATGACACAGCTCAGTTCATGTTTAAAAAGCTAGAGAGAAAAGGTAGGTTGCGTTTACATCACAAACCGCCACTGGGTTATATATGTCCAAACAACTCCAAATTCCTATTTTAGGCACCTGATTGCTTGCAGTGAGCAAAAGTAGAGCTTTATGCAGCGGTTGGTGTGGTTTGGAAGAGATACATATTATTGGCTGCCATTAATAATATAACTTGGAAATCACCGCGGATAGAACAATGCCATGTTCTATCTGCAATAGAACATGGCATTATTAGTCTGAAGCCTGATCATTTGCCATTCCACACCAGCGTAGCCTAAATGAGGTGGGTTGGGCACAAAGAGGGGTTGATGATAGCAGTGATGAGTACGAGTGAGTGAGAGAGTGCATACAGGGAAGGGAAGCAGGCAGAGTTGCTCATTTCCTCACGTCAGATTCCCGCTTGGTGCCAGACCGAAAAACGCCCCTGATACTGGAGCATCTGTGGCTGAGTGAGTATGTTTTTATGTAAGCGTACCTAATGTGGTGTGCCATGCCAGGGTTGTAAATGTGCTTTATTTTTGATTCAAAGAGTGCTCATGTTTCCATTTGAAAAGCAGGAGTGGTCAGTGATGTGGATTAGCACTCAGATGTTGAGAACATTTAAATTAACCCAGGATTATTATTATTTCAAATTGTAATGATATTTTTTGCAGTTATTAAACGGTATGAAAAAGTAGTGAACACAATAAAGAGCCATAGTCATCCTTTCAATAATTGAACAGTTGAATATATAAACACATTGGCCTTGGCATGGCTATTCTTAAATGCAATCCTGCCTTGACATTTACAGTAGATTACCATTTGCCTGTACACCCAGACTATTTCAAAAGATCTCCAGTGTTAAAAGCATTCAATATAAATCTCTTTCAATAATAAGGTACACAATGTTTAATTTTCTTTTGATTTGAAGTTATAAAATTGTTCATTTGCGGCAGAGAACAGAAGTTACGGTGATAAATGGGAATGACGGACAGAGTGCAGTAGGCTTATTGCCCCTCTTAATCCAGCTGTCAACGGCTTTCATTTTACACTGTGTTCAAATGTGGTACAGCTTTTCTGTGGCTTTTAAAGGCTAATCTAATCTGATCCTGGTTTAAGCACATTGGCAGTGCCTCCATCTGGAATAAATATAAGCAGAGGAGACAGCATTTGAATAATTACATTTTAGTTAGCCTCAGTAGTTGAGAGTAAGCGATACCGATATACACAGTGGGTTAACATGCTGATCAAACAGTGCATCCACCTGATAACCAAAACGAGAGGAAAAGGGGATTAGTGAGGCCAGGAGGAAGGAAAGAGGGGAGCGACAGGATGAAAGTTGTTGTTTTCCAAATGTGCTTTGTGCTGAGTGTAAGCCCTCTGCACATTTTGACACATTTTCCTACAAGGACATTGACTTGACCATGTCACAACAATAAGGGAAAATTAAACATTTCATTTTAGGCGAGATTTGCTAAAGGGAAAATGGATGATGAGCAGGATGGCAGGGGCAGAGCTGCGGGGGCAGAGAGGCAGGGGAAGAGCAGCGGGGGCAGAGAGGCAGGGGTAGAGCGGTGGGCAGAAAGGAAGAGCAGCGGAGCAGAGCAGGTCAGGGCAGAAGACGGCAGGAGCAGAAGCGGCAGAGGCAGGGGCAGGGACAGAGCGGTGGGGGCAGAGAGGCAGGAGCAGAGAGGCAGAAGCGCAGGGGCAGAGCGGCAGGAGCGGCAGGGGCAGAGCGACAGGGGCAGAGAGGCAGGGCAGAGCAGCGGGGGCAGAGAAGCAGAGCGGCAGGGGCAGAGCGGCAGAAGCAGAGCGGCAGGGGCAGAGCGACAAAGGCAGAGGGAGGCAGAGGCAGGGGCAGGGCGGCGGGGGCAGAGAGGCAGGGGCAAGAGAGGCAGGGGCAGAGAGGCAGGGCAGAGCGGCAGGGAGAGCAGCGGGGGCAGAGCGACAAAGGCAGAGAGGCAGAGGCAGGGGCAAGCGCGCGGGGCAGAGAGGCAGGGGCAGAGAGGCAGGGGCAGAGCGCAGGGGCAGAGCGGCAGGAGCAGAGCGGCGGGGGCAGAGAGGCAGGGGCAGAGAGGCAGGGGCAGAGCGACAGGGGCAAGAATACTGAGAGTAAGAAAGAGCTGAAAGGAGATGACCAGCTGTAAGGATAAGGCAAGCGTGAAGGCACTCTCTCTGCAGTCATCCAGCAAAATTTGAACCCCCCTTTCACCTAATTGTTGTTGAGTTAAACAGTGAAGGTAGAAGGAGGGAGGGTCAAAAGAACCGTGACAGAGGTGAAGGAACTGTCTGTTTTTAAGCGGGACTAAACCCTAAACTCACCCACTGCCACAGTCCAAATGAGCTGTTAACCTGCAGTGCCTGGAGAGGGGAGGTGGGCTGAGGCCCGGTGGACTAAAGGGGGGAGGAGGCCCCGAGGCCCGGTGGACTAAAGGGGGGAGGAGGCCCGAGGCCGGTGGACTAAAGGGGGAGGAGGCCCGAGGCCGGTGGACTAAGGGGGGGAGGAGGCCCGAGGCCGCGGTGGACTAAAAGGGGGGAGGAGGCCCGAGGACCGGTGGACTAAAGGGGGGAGGAGGCCCGAGGACCGGTGGACTAAAGGGGAGAGGAGGGGGGAGGGTTGGCTTGTTGAGAGAGTATACTACTCAGACACCATACTTGAGTAATATATTCATATTCAGCTGTGCAGTTGAAGTGCCAAATACCATTCCATAAGCGACAGAACCAGGTTAGCCACCAGAGGCCTATAAGCATGTGGCCTGCCGCTTCTATGGTCATTGTGTTACGTCGGAATAGCAAAGATCTACTCCTCCCAATGCAATTTGGGTTCGGGAGTAACTGTTGTACAGAGACGGCTTGTTATTTCATAGAAAAGATTCCGAATGAATTGGACAAAGGGCGAGTTGCTCAGCAGTATTTTTGGACCTTAGAAAAGCCTTTGATACTGTGAACTGTGCGTACACAGTTCAATCTGTCTGAAAATGTATTCAAATGGATGCTGTCATATCTTGCTGATTGGTCGCCGTGTGTCCGCAGTAACAATACATTCTCGTCATCCAAAGCATGTACATTATGAATCCCACAGGGCTCAATTTTGGGACCATTGTTGTTTTGCCTTTATCTCAATGACTGCGTGTGCAGATGTGGAAAGACAGATGTATGCCGACGATACGGTCATATACACGCATGGGACGAATGTGACCGAGGCTTCCTTTGGCACTTGATAATATTGCTACAAGAGTCATGCCTCACTCTTCACATAAAAACTCAACAATGTATTTTAATAAGAAGCAAATCTGTGGCCCACAACAGAGTCTTCAAGGACAAGCTACCAATAATGTCAAGAAGTCAAATATTTAGGTTTGTATTTGGATACAACGCTGACTTTTGATAAACATATTAAATATCTAAACAAAGTTACAAAAAAAGTAACATTGTAAACGTTAGATATTCAGAACTCGTAAAATACTTTTCTTCATGCCATCATTTTTTCTCGTCTGCACTATTGCATAACCTGCTGGTTGCAATCAACTGAAACATTATTTTAGCAAGCTCTCAAAGTTTTTGATTAAAAATCATTTGAAAATTCTCATTGAAATATATTGACATGTTTAACTTTGAAAACAGGATTCTGTGTTCTGAAATGCGTGTGCTTTATAAGACTCTTCACAATGCAGCAGCGCTCATCAGAGCAGACGACATCACGTTCAGCTGTCATTTCTGATTTGACCGTCCCCCTTAAACGCCCTTTACGCTCCCTTAAAATGTGTTCAAACTTCCTCACTTTCTCTGGGCTGAGACGATTGCTAATTCATGGAGTGACTTAGTGACATAATGATGATAATGTAAATCTTAGATTTTTAGAGGCTAAGGACAACAATGAATTTAAATTAGTGTATTTAGTACTTAAAGATAATTTAGTAGCGTCAGTATTATATATTATGTTATACTTGTATTAATGAATGAGATAATTATTTTAAATGCTTACTAATGAATTTTTATAATTGTATTTTTAGGATTGTTGGTTAATGATAAATTATGAATTGTATGACTGTATTTTAGGAGTTATTGCTAATGATGATTTATGAAAAGTACAATTGTATTTTAGGAGGTGATCTTATCATTGATGATGAAATATTAATTTAATTATTACATTTTAGGAGAATTGCTGTTGATTGTTTAGATATAGTGTATGTATGGGGGGGTGTTTTTTATTGTCATTTTTTCTTTTCTTAATCCTGCCCAAGGATTACAGATGGAAATGAAACCTTATATGTGCACTGTCCTTGTTTTAAAGAAAGAAACAAAGAAAGAAAAATAATCACAATAGTAACACCAACAAGTAAAAAATGCAATTAAAACGATTACGGGGCCCAGTCCATGGTTTAATGCTGATTTAACCAGGAGCCAAGTGGCCTCATTGGCTGTTCACGGAAAATAACATCATTTCACATAAAAAAGCAGCAGGGTGCATTGTGTAACAGCTTGAACCTAAAAGAATGATTCTTATAAAACACTCACCAGAGCCGCGTACCAATTTCAAGGATGCCAACAGGATCCAATCATTGTTTTCTTTTTGAATATTTGGATTGCCCAAAACTTTGTAAATGTACCCAGAAGAAAGGCCAGAAAAAGAATAGTGTGACAGACGACAACAATTAGTGAGAGATTTGGCGCCATCTGCTGGTGGACAGACTAAACTGACATGACAGCCCATTCTGTCACACACTTTGACATACAGTAGTTTTTAAATGCTCTCGCCTCTTTTAAAATGTGTATTTTATATCATTAATAGTAGCATGTCTTTCTGTAATATATATTTTCTTTCCTTCTATCTAGATGAAATAACTACTTCATCACTGATGGATCCCTCTGACTTTTTTGGCAATGCTCCTCTCCAAAGGAGCCGTGAGCATCCTTGTTCCTTTTATCCCCCCTCCTGTCAGGAGCCTCCTAGACACTTACTGGTCCAACATCTTCAATCAACCATGCCTAGACAATCAGGCAGAATGCATCAGAGCAACATGAGCATTCAGAGAAACCAGGAACACATTTTGGATCGACAAAATTTGGCAGGATCCAATACTTTGGGAGTTAAGAAAAAGCGAATGGATCACTTCAATTGGAATCAAAATGTACCTCTAGAGAAAAGAATTAGATCAGAAAGCCATGACCAATCTGAAAATATTGGAAGAAAGAAGAGAAAAGACAGGGATGAACTGAAAGAACAGGTGGGAGAATTGAAGGAAAGACTTGTGACTCTACAGGAGAAAGTGTGGATGGCATTTGGGCAAAAGCACTGGTCCCAAAACGAGAGACAATGGAGGTACAAAAACGAGCTCACTGGCAACAAGAGCATCGGGGCGGATAGTGAGGGGGGGCCTTTTGCAAATGTATCGAAAAAACACACTTGGTGTCAGGGTCCTAAAGGTGAACTGGAGGCGGCTTTGGAGAGGACTTTGTGGTGGAACTGCACTGAGCTTTCCAGAGGCGAGTCAGATGGAGAACGTGACATGGTAGTGGATGGACGTCAGCAGTTTGCACAGTTGTTGAAGGTTGAGCTCAGGAATGCTGTGGTCAGGGTTATTGACCGAGTTCTAACAATTTATACTGAGGCCTCCGGACCAGAGCTTTCCTTTTCTCCTCCTCCTGCTGTTGCTTTTGTGGATAAAGCTAACGAGAAGTGGGGGATTCTGAAAAACGGATCCAAGCGAGCCCATGAGGTGGATGGCCATGAGCGTTACAGCGCTCCAAGACAATCCAATGTACCAGCTGAAACGGGGGCTGTCCGGATACAACTGCCCCCTCTTCGCCAATCTGAGCCCAGCCTTTTCTCTTCTGGTCATCTCTCCAAAGACCCTTCCTTGCCATCTCACTCATGTGCCCCATTAGCTCCGCCTTACCCACCTCCTCATCCTTTCCAGTTGATGGACCCTCTTCCCCTATTACACTACTCCATGCAGCAGCTCTTCTCCAGCACCCTATCACACGTACCCATGCTACCAGCCAAAAACTTTCATGAGAACAGAGAACCCTTGGCCGAGTTGGATCAAACAATCTACCACCCGCCGATGCCCCTGTTGGGACTCCTGGAGCCCACTCTGTCGGGTCCACGGACAGACAGGGAGAGTGGAAGGAGAGCTGAGGTGAGCACAAGAGAAGCTGGAGATGCCATTGACCTGTACTTCTCAGCCTCAGGGATATCCTTTTTCAGTATATTCACACATTTAATCAATGTAGACGAACATGAATTCTTCAACTGTTTTACTTCATACTCTCATACGGCTCATACCAAATCAAAACATTGCCTTAAAGGACTCTGATCCTGCTGAATTGATTTTGTCTCTCTGAATCCTGGTTAAAAAGTCCTCTCCCTCCGAGACTCAAAAACACTCTGAAACACTCTGAAACGTTCTGAATCTCCTTGATCACTGATGTTTTCTCCATCTGTGACGTGGCTCTGAGCATCTTCTGTTTTTAATGCCATAAACCAACTGCCGTGTAATCACGATCAGTACAGCTGCCAAGCATCCCAGAGAAAACCTCCCAGTTGTTTATTATTAACCTGTGTAATTACCTCTGAAGCCAGTAGATGGCACCAAAGCTCAGTTAGTGCTATGGGAAACGGATAATATGTTAATCTGGTTTTTAATTAAAAAAAGTTTTAGTTCTAAAACATGAGATGCCAAACTAAAGTAGATAAAAATAGT
Source organism: Chaenogobius annularis (assembly GCA_015082035.1). Classification (NCBI taxonomy): domain Eukaryota; kingdom Metazoa; phylum Chordata; class Actinopteri; order Gobiiformes; family Gobiidae; genus Chaenogobius; species Chaenogobius annularis. The sequence goes on along the minus strand of BJKM01000131.1, from coordinate 197,595 downwards.
AGAAATAGTAGATAATATTTGTCCTTTAAACGTGCCTGCATTACAGCGAGACATGGATTGGGTCCGTTTGCTTCATCAACAGGCTCATCTCAGAAGTTTACTTACTTCACTGAATCCAAAGGTTTCATTGGACTGTTTTCTCTCCACACAGACCACGCCCTCTCCCGCATCCAAAACGCCATAAAATGGCCATGCAAAGTGAATTATGAATGAGATTTAACTAAACATGAGCCAATAATCAGTGGGTTTGACCGAGACAAGTGGGACAGGGGGAGGGGCACTCGCATCAAAAGCTTTATGACAGATACAAATAAAGCAATTAATCCCTCTCAAATTCACGTTTAAAAACCACAGAATAAAATGTGTTTTAGTCGCCTACACGTCATAATATTTAGGCAGGAGCTTATTTTACAGATATTGTTCTGGTCGTGCTTCAGACTCTTATGTTTGACTGAGACGTGCGTGAGGTTTGACCACGGCCATGACCATAAGCTCTATCTTTTATTCTGCCAATAAAACTGAGTGCGCGCCTGGGTCTGGCACAGGCATTACCTCTGTTCCACAGCGCATGCTTCTGTCCTGGTTCCCTTGGTGCTCATCTCCTCCCCACTGCTCCTGACCGCTTTGGTTCTAAAAGCTCATGTTAGAGAGAGGAGCATGAACAGGCCTCTGAACACGGTCACAGACTGAGCAGCTGCAGGAGAAGAAGAACTAAGCTTCCCGCAGTGCTGCTCAACGGCCTGTAGAGGCCACTGAAAGACACTGAAAGACACTGTGAGTTCTGCCAAGCTTCAGCAGCAGAAGTGAGGGGAAAATGGGCTTATTTGGATATATTTTAGAACAATTCATACATAGTTGTGACACACCGTCATTTTAGATTTTATTTGCCAATCACTGATTGCCTTGATTTCCCTGACCCACGCCACTGTAATGGATGGTGCAGAGGGCAGCCTACGCACTGCGGAGTGTGACTGGTCAAGACTGGTCGTGCCAAAATGCAGGACAAAAGAGACTTCTGTCTGTGTTTTTTATACTGTGTATGTTTGATGTCTCTTAATCACAGCAAACCATTGTACCCCAGGGTGGGAATCAAGACACCTAACCTAACCAAGCAAGCTTTATAAATGAGTGTTCAGTACCTACAGACACCACAAGTGTTCACTCTGGTTAAAATAAATGAAATTCTGATTACAAGAGATGGGGTACAATTTTCAAAATCTCCACTATGTGTGTCTAAATGGACAACAATAAGGGCACAGACAATTTTAAAACTAGTTCGATCTACAGCACATTTTTACACATTTAATTGTTCATTTTTAGATAAATATATTTCTTTTATTTATGTTGTTATAGGAATGTATAGTAAAATAGTGTGATGCCTTGAATGTCTTTGAGAATCTGTTTAAGAATGCTGCTAAATGTACTCTGTTAGCCTTAACATTGTGAACAGTCAGGAAGGTTTGTCCCCATGTCATCTGAAGAAGGCCAAACTCATGTTCTTCTACACACGCTACCCCAGCTCCAACACGCTCAAGACCTACTTCCCCGATGTTAAGGTCAGTGAGGCTAAAGTACTAAATAATCAAATGAATGCAAATATTCATTATATATTAGGGGAAATACGGACTATTTTGTTTTCAAAAACGTGCACATCATGACACTTTGTACATTTGTGGATGAGTATTGAAGTATGTTTTTATCGTCCCGACGGCTTTTGGCGAGCGCCTTCTCAGACTGATCGGTCTGGTGTGAGCAGGTTTCGCACAGGTAAGTATCTCCAGAAAAAAGAAAAAATAGACGTGATCAACATTTTAAAATGATTTATTAGAAATATAAAAAGTTAAAAATCGTTTTTTGAAAATGGGGAGGAAAAAAACTGTCGATTTATTACACTTAATTATTAGTATTAAAGCTGTCTAAAATTAGGAACATTTTAAAATAGGCCTAGGAATCTAAAGTTAGGCAAATACCAAGAGCTAAATACATCCAGACTTTAGACTACTCAAAGGGGGGGTGACCAAGACTCAAGACCACAGGGTCCAGAGACCGAGACAAGACCAAGACCAACCCTGATCAAGACCAAGTCAAGACCAGTTTTTAAAACGCACCAAACTTAGACCCAGAACTAAGACATTGCCCAAGAATAAACCTGGGAAGGACACAACCCACAAATATGCATTATATTCAAGATAGTGCTTCTGGTGCTCCCACTTATGGGATAAAAAATGAATCCATGCAGTAATATAACTGATTAAAATGAAACTATAAATATTTCATTTTTACTAACCTAAAATATCCAAATTATCAGTAATGATGAGCGTTTGATATAAGTGCAATTTATTTTTATTCTCATTGTCATTAGCTTTAACAGACTTTCAAGGGTTTGTGCATGAAGCAGAGCCTCATCTGCAAATGTAAGAATTTCTCTGAGCCCTCCTCCTGCACCTCCTCTGTCCCCCTTTCCCCTCCCTCTGTCCCTCTGTCCCTCTCCTCTCCCTTTGTCCCTCCCCTCTCTCCTCCCCCTCTGTCCTCCCTCTGTCTCTCCTCTGTCCCTCTCCTCTCCCTCTGTCCCCGCAATCTGTGTCTCCTCTGTGCCTCTCCCCTCTCCCTCTGTCCCTCTCCTCTCCCTCATGCCCCTCCGCCGCTCCTCGTCCTCTCTGTCCTCTCCTCTCCCTTTGTCCCTCCCTCTTCTCTCTCCCCTCTGTCCTCTCTGTCTTCCTCTGTCCCTCTCCTCTCCCTCTGTCCCCTGCAATCTGTGTCCTCTGTGCTCGCTCCCCTCGCCCTCTGTCCTCCTCTCCTACTGTCCCTCCCTCTCCCTCTTCTCACCTCTGTCCCCCGCTGGTTGTCTCTCTCTGTCCCTCTTCCTCATTTCCCTTCGTCCCCCTCTGTGTCCTCCTCTGTTGCCTCTCCCTGCTCCCTCGTGTCCCTCTTCTCTCCTCTGTCCTCCTGTCTCCCTCTGTCGCTCCCTCCCCCTCGTCCTCTTCCCTCCTCGTCTCTCCTCTCCCTCTGTCCCTCCCCCTCTCTCCTCCCCTCTGTCCTCCTCTCTGTCTCTCCTCTGTCCCTCTCTCTCCCTCTGTCCCCGCAATCTGTGTCTCCTCTGTGCCTCTCCCTCTCCCATCTGTCCCTCTCCTCTCCCTCTGTCCCGCCCTCTGTGCCTCTGTCCCTCTCCTCTCCCTTTGTCCTCCCCTCTTCTCCTCCTCTTGTCCCCCCTCTGTTCTCCTCTGTCCCTCTCCTCTCTGCCTTGTCCCCGCAATCTGTGTTCTCCTCTGTCCTCTCTCTCCCTCTGTCCCTCCCCTCTCCTCTGTCCTCCTCTCTCCCTCTTCTCACCCTCTGTCCCCCCTTGTGTCTCTCCTCTGTCCCTCTCCTCTCCCTCTGTCCCTCCCTCTGTGTCTCCTCTGTGCTCTCTCCTCTCTCCTCTGTCCCTCTTCTCTCCCTCTGTCCCTCCCCTGTCCCTCCCCCTGCGTCTCCCCTCTCCTCTCCCTCTGTCCCTCTCCTCTCCTCTGTCCCTCCCTCTCTCCTCCCCTCCTGTCCCTCCTCTGTCTCTCCTCTGTCCTCTCTCTCCCTCTGTCCCCGCAATCTGTGTCTCCTCTGTGCTTTCCCTCTCCCTCTGTCCCTCCCCTCTCCTCTGTCCTCCCTCTCCCTCTGTCCCTCCCTCTCCCTCTTCTCTCCCTCTGTCCCTCCCTCTCCCTCTGTCCCTCCCTCTCCCTCTTCTCTCCCTCTGTCCCTCCCTCTCCCTCTCCCTCTGCCCCCCCCCTTCCCTCTGTCTCTCCTCTCCTGCTCCCCCCCCTCTCCCTCTGTCTCTCCTCTCCCTCTCCCCTCTTTCTGTCCCCCCCTCTGTCTCTCCTTTCCCTCTCCCTCTCCCCCTGTCTCTCTTCTGTCCCTCTCCTGTCTCCCTCTCACTTTTACCACTACCACTTCGGCGCACTCATTTTCCGATAAAAGCGCGAGGGGGATCCAATATAAATGTACACAAAACATATTCTTCGGACCGGTTTTACGGGAGTAGTTTTACAAGCGCCGAGAGGGTGGGACAGATGCACAGAGATGCAGAGGAACGAGGAGGCAGGCAGTGGCGGGCTCCTCTGCTGTTTTCTCCGATTTAGAAATTGAGCTGGTCTTTGTCTGTTTCTGAAAACACGTCGTAATGTGCGCACCTTTCCCTAAACTTCTCCAGCTAAAAGGAATTGGTTAATATACTAAACAGAGCCGATTCCAAGAGTGACCAAGACCAAGATCGAGTCTGAGAGGAGACCAAGACCTTAAAAGAAAGGTCTCGAGACCAAGACTCCGTCACTAGGTGCTGCTTCATACTCACCTTAGTGGACACAGCACATGTAAAGTGCAACTAAAGTCATGAACCAGTGAGCTAAAGCACACGCAAGCCTCACCAACGTGCCGAGCCCAACACACCCAGAGTCACTGAAACAAAAGGATAAAACGGTTATTGCACGTCCCAGTTGGTTCCCTGCTGCTTATATAAAGTATAAACAACAAGTAATCTGAATACATACTAGAAACAAAAGCAAAACAGGCTGAACATTGAAAGCAAAACGGAAGAAATAAACATATGCAAAACAGAAAACACTGGAGCCGTCAGCTTTAAGTAGCGTCTTGTGTTTCTCATCTCTCGTTCGTCTTTTCTGGGATTATGTGGGTGATTGTGAGTGATTTTAAAGCACATTTCTGCAGCAGTGGAGCGAGTGCGTCCGTCACGTTCAACCTTTTACACTTTCTTTGACATGTTCGAAGAAATGTGTCAATTTGTGCACAATTACAAAATTATAAGCACAAAAGTAATATCATATTACATTAAATTTGTATTATTATTATTATTTTTCTATTTAACACATTTGTTGTTGATGTCTTTGTTGGAGCGATTTGAAATCAGCCATTAGTTTGGCTGTCAAATGAATCAATATTTTATATATTTTGTATATTTAAGGGATTTTCCTGTGCACCCACGTGCAGCTGCGACTTTTTCATCGGAGTAATCTAAATTATGTTTGTGTCGATTTTCAAAGCGAAGGCCGGAGGTGAACAACACGCCTCTAACAAACGTTTGGGTCGCACAAAATATCCCCAACACTGTTGAGTTAATACAATAAAATGATTACTAATGGATTCTTTTTGTGAGAAATAACATACAACATGCTTTACATTGCTTTACAAAACTGCCCATCCAGGACTGAACCAGAATTAAACTAGGACTAGAATAGTACCAACCAGGTCTGAACCAGGACCAACCCAGGATCAAAACCGGTCTAAAGCAGAATTAAACAAGGACTAAACAAGACCAAACCAGATCTAAACTAACCCAGAATTGAACCAATAAACAATTATTTTATTTTATTTTTTCAATAATTGGAAGATGGTCGTGGGCCGGATTAAATCACTTGGAGGGCCTGATTTGGCCCCTGGGCCTGATGTTAAATAGCCCTGCTGTATATATAAAGTTGCACAATGTAATTTTTCTGTTGGATGGCCCACAATTTTAGCATTGAGACACAAACAGCTCCCGTACCCCCCCGTGAGGTGGCTGCATCGCTGTCGGGGATAATCCACCTGTGACTCGTCTGGTGCGGAATCTTTAAATATTGATTATTTGAACATGGCTCCAGAGAAAACGCTATAAGGCTAGAACTAAGGTAGGAGAGGATTCATGCACAGGCAAGCCAACAGGAAGTAGTAGGGCGGAGCTGTGCACGGAGCTTGTTATAGTGACAAATCTGGAGCTGAATGTTTTTGTCGAGCCCAAAATCACAGCAGCCGTTGCCCAAGGGGGCTTTTCAAATATTGTGGACTCAACAACGGAAGGTTACAAAATCAACAAGGAAGGTTAGAAGCTGCATGTGATCTCTATCTCAGGGGACTTCAATCATGTGAGTTTGGACAGGACAGTTTGCAGATTGTTCCAGCAGAGAGGGAAGAACAGTAGACCCGCTTTATGCCAATGTTCAGAATCCATACAGCCCCGTTGGACCACCACCGTCGGATCACAACCTGGTGCAGAACTGTTTTGAGTTTACAAACTGGCAAGCACTCACTGAGGGGATGACCCCCCATTATCTGCCACGTCAACTTCTGTGAGGTCCCAGCCTGGACCGTGAGTTTGGATTGTATTGATCACTTTACTAGATTTCATTGGCCTATGACAAATATGAGTGTCTCACATTCCATAGGGATCCTTTTGAAGGTGGCGCTGAAGTTCCATTTTATGAGGAGCATGTCAAATGTTGTTATGCAACTGACATTTAATTAATGTTTTTAATATTAAAAAAATCCATACAAAACATAAAACAGAGACCATATTTCACTCTGCCAACTTAAATGCGTGTTTGTTCATGTTGAGTTCCTCTTTATTTCTCCTTTGAGCATTTTGAGTCTGCATGATTTGGGTTTTGAATGGCAAATGTGGACGGTCCTGGAAGCAAAAGAGTAAAAAATAGTGCATGGGATTGACTTTTATGATCGGGGGCACATAAAATGATTGGGAGTGGTGGGATGCCTCTTAGTTCATGCGGGCCGGGGTCACAATTTGAGCCCCAAAATGAGCTAATACTAATTACACAATTACTTCTGCTGTTCTGCAACTGCTAAAACCCCATTAAAACTATTCTACAAATATGTCACTACTGATACTACTACTGATAATAGTATTACTCCTGCTACTACAACCACCACCATTTCGCTTACTTACTATGAGTTCTAATGTGCAGCTTGAGTCATCTCCATGCTCAACCTTGGTGTGCCTCGTGTGTGCAGTTCAGCCGCTGTGTGACCTCTCAGATGATCAAGTGGTTCAGTAACTTCAGAGAGTTCTTCTACATTCAGATGGAGCGCTTCGCCCGGCAGGCTGTGCAGGAGGCCCTAACACAGTGGGTTCAGTTTATTCTACTACTGCTACTACTACTGCTACTACTACTGCTACTACTACTGCTACTACTACTGCTACTACTACTGCTACTACTAAAACTGGTTTCTTGTTTTTTCCCTTTTTCTTTCTCAGTTTTGAAATATATTAAACAACATAAACACACAGTGCATGATTTTGACAGAACATTGGCACAAAGTTTGCCCAAACACCATTAGCCTTGTGTTAACATTCCACAAAGTCTCATCAGCACACAGGGAGAGGGGAGTTGCACAGAGCAATGACAGTTGTGTACATGTGTGTAGCGCAGTGCTATTATAAAGTGTATATCTTAACACAAGTTAATTACATGTAAAATATAAAACATAATATTGAAAATTTGCAGGTGAAATTCATTAAATGTGCCGTCCACACTCTGCTGTAGACATTTTAAACACAGTATGAGGACACTCACACACACACCATGTAGTAGCTGTGTGTCAACCAAATCATGCATGTCTTTATTGGCAGGACAGTGCCGGACTAGTGCCGTACGAGGTGCAGGACGTGCAGGACTGTGGCCTGTGCAGGACAGTGCCGGACAGTGCGGACACAGTGCAGGACAGTGCAGGACAGTGCCGGACAGATGCCGACAGTGCCGGACAAGTTGCCGGACAGTGCAGGACAGTGGCAGTACTGTGCAGGACAGTGCCGGACAGTGCCGGACAGTGCCGGACTGTGCAGGACTGGTGGCCGGACATGCCGGACAGTGCAGGACAGTGCAGGACAGTGCAGACAGTGCGACAGTTGCCGGACAGTGCCGGACAGTGCGGACAGTGCGACAGGACAGTGCAGTACTGCTGCAGGACAGTGCCGGACAGTTGCCGGACAGTGGACTGCGGACAGTGCGGAGTGTGCAGGACAGTGGTGCACAGTGCGGACAGTGCCGGACAGTGCAGGACAGCTGTGCAGGACAGTGCGGACAGTTGCGACGTGCAGGACAGTGCCGGACAGTGCCGGACAGAGTGCGGACGTGCGGACAGTGCAGGACAGTGCAGTACAGTGCGCAGGAGGCAGTGCAGGACAGTGCCGACAGGAGGACAGTGCGGACAGTGCCGGACTGTGCAGGACAGTGCCGGACAGTGCAGGACAGTGCAGGACAGTGCCGGACAGTGCAGGACAGTGCCGGACTGTGCAGGACAGTGCCGGACAGTGCCGGACAGTGCAGGACAGTGCCGGACTGTGCAGGACAGTGCAGGACAGTGCAGGACAGTGCAGAACAGTGCAGTACTGTGCAGTACAGTAGTACAGTGCGGTGCCTACAGTGTAGTCAAACACTGCCCCCTGGTTTCCATTAGAATGGTGTCGCTGCATGATCCTTGTGAGTCACAATGCAGATTCAATCTCTAAAATGCATTTTAAAAATGTCTTTTGTAAATTGCAAATTAGAATATATGTGCAAGGCACACATTGGAAAGAGAATCCATAAAGAGAAATGCCCAGTAATACACCCAGTAATTACACAAATCTTTGGCCTGATTTGGAGCTGGATTGGTCCAGATTTGGCCCTGGTCTAGCCCTGGTCTAGTCCAAGTGTGAACATATACAATAGTCATATTTTGCACTAAACCAATTCCCTGCTGCTGTGTTTAAATCCAGGGATGTGGCACACACGAGCAGAGACCGGCAGCTGCGGGTTGGACAAGACACGGAGCTGTATCGGGTTTTAAACATGCACTACAATAAAAGTAATGTATACCAGGTAAGTACCAATGTACTGCAACAAAAGCACTGTTTACAAGATAAGGGCCAGTGTGTTACAATAAAAGTAGCATATACAGGATAAGGATTTATGCCTCGCACGGGTCCATATAGTTGACTTTACTTAGTTTAACAGTTTGTAATTTTGAAATAATATATTGATCTTTTATTGTGTGTATAGGTCCCAGATGGATTCATAAAAATTTCTGAAGTGGCTTTAAGAGAGTTTTATGCTGCTATCTGGACTGGCAGAGACAGTGACCCCTGCTGGAAAAAAGCCATTTATAAAATGATCTGTAAGCTGGACAGCCCTGTGCCGGATGCATTCAGACTGCCTGGATGTCCAGTGGGATAGTGCTTTCATTGGAATACAACAATGACTGTCTAATTGCCAGGGAAGAAATGTCTTCCAAAATCATGAAGACAGACTTTCCATTGACAACTGCTAATCCGTCTACAAACAAGTCTACGTACAAGCTGAGACTGAATAAATGACCATTCATTCATAAATGTTAAATTGCCAATTGAAATACTATATACAGGTATTGTATATCTTTGAATACTGCATGTTTGCGATATGTCTCTCTTTGCAATCACTCCTAAATGCCTGATTGAGAAAGACAATCAAATGAACGGGAACGCGTTGCCTTTTGATTTAATCACTGGAAACAAGTGATAGTAGTTCTGTGTGTGCACGGACACAAATGCTGAGGCAGCTGAATGGAGTTTGGTCAGTTTCTTCTGGGGTGCCGAAAGATTCTAAGGGCCCAGGGCTGACCAGGGCCCAGAAAGGTGTTCTGCAAATGGGCCAATAACGATGCTTTAGTTTTAGAGTATTATTCATTATGTGTGGGGCCCTCATTGTATGTTATATTCCTCTTGTTTGTATGTGTGACAGATAAAAAACACTTTCCGTTTCAATCACCCCTCTGTCATAATGGTTCCCGTTGCAGTTTAAGCACACACAGATTACGGTTCTTGAGAGCAGTTTTCTGTCTGCAATCACTATCAGTACACCCAGAGCTACTTTATTCTACAGCAAACAACCTCATATTCACGGTGAAGAGATCATATATGTCAGAGGAAATTAGACAGGCATTAACAGTAAGTGAGACGCGCTAAACCGGACTAAAGCTGAACCGGACTAAAGCCCAAACCATCACGGACAAAGCCACATTAAACCGAGGTTCAGTCGTTCTCCTGACAGTTTGTGCTCCTGTTGTGTTTCCTCTGCACACTTGAGTCACACTGAAGGCTCATGCAGTAGATCTACAGCTGCTGCATGGGCGGAGCAGGGAAAGGGTCTTTTGTGGCAGGGACCCCAAGACAAACCTTATCCAACATTTAACTGATTCGAAAATATGTTCCACATATTTTATTTAACACCATAGTCTACCATTGTCTGGATAGAGCGAGACAGTGAACTAGTGAGAGACAAAGATTAGATTTGATGTTTAATTGTGCTGTACTATTGTATTCAGAGTGTAACTGGAGGGTGCTGAGGTGCTAAAAATACAAAACTCACTTATGAATTGTTAAGTCCAAAAATGTGTGGAGGGCCCAGTATAAAAAGCTTTCAGGGGGCCAGAATATCCAGCGGTGCCCCTGCATACTGTACACAAAAGTGTTATAAACCAGTGTGCTTAATGCTACTGTAAATAATACACTACTTGCTAAATGATTGTATAAAGATGTGTTCCAGGTTATACTGTACGTGTGTAAAAACTTCCCATGAACTTTTTAGTAGGATTCTGGGAGATGAACAGTATTATTTTGTGTATTGTGTAGTTAGAGTTTTTAATATTTCACAAATATGTTGTAACAGCACAAAAACAAAAGTGGTATATGTACAACTCTTATATAAATGAAAACCTATGAAATGTAATTATTAGAACTTGTTTGTGTTTTAGGAACTAAACCATTTTAGGATATTAGAAGTTAACAATAATAACCATAAATAAAACCATAAACATTGCATGTTCAGAGTTCACTGGTGAAAGTGATACTATGCATATACTGTAATCACATACACACGGCCTACAAAAGACTAACATATATATGTATTTGTTCATTTTAAGACACAATTCTGATCTAAAATTGCTTCATAATAAAAACAGGTCCACTGACTTCCTGTTGCCTGACCTCTTCATCGTGGCATTTCCCCGTAGTCCATTTGACGGACAGTTTCTGTCTCAATAACTTCATTTTATCACCTCAGAAACATTGCAAAGACCCATCCTATCGTGCTCAGATATAGGAAAATTGGTCGATGCATTCATTTTCAGTTGGAGACTACAATTCTCCCAGAGCCGACACAAAAACCAGAACATTTGAACACATCACCCCCTAAAATCACCCCCTAAAATCACCCCCTAAAATATATTTAAAATAGCTGCTTACGGTTTATAAATCCATCAACAGGCTCGCTCTCACCAACACAACAGACAAGGGCATGAAAGACGGCCCCGTGAGGGACCTAAGACCCTCTGACTCACAACTGCTTTCTGTAATTCATTCAAAAGCAGGTTATGGAGACTTCAGTCGCTATGGACCAACTCTGGAACATTTTAACAGGTTTCAAACTAAACTCAGAGTTTACCACACAAGCTTTGCACAAGCTTTTTGTTAAGTGTTTTATTCACTGTGTTTTGTACATTGTTTTATTTCTGAGCCAATTGAGCCTGTGCTGGTCACATGAAATTTTCTTTATAAATACAAATGGTTGTTTTTATTGTTGACGAATTGCTGTGTTGATAGTTTTGAACCCTACATGTATGACCCGGAGCCTGAGTTTTTCTGAATAATAGCAATTAGCCTTCTATCTTCCAGTATTAACCCTTTTCATATTCAATTTCATGTGCTGTTCTTCCTGACTATCTACCAGCGGAGAGGCAATGGCATGTGTGACGGCTTCAGCATGTGACAACAAATAAGTCACATGTCTGAAACCCTGTTGCTTTTACATAAGTGAATTCTATATCTCCTTCCAGACTGCATGAGCTCATACTGATAGTTGAGCTCATGAGAAGGCTCTCTAATGATCTATAGAGACTCTGTCACATCTGATTGCTCAAAGATGGTTTGTGGAGCGGTCTGAGTGGACATACCCATGATCTTACAGCCAGTTCAGAGTATATTAAGGGCGATGAGGCGACGCCCGGGGTGCACGGTGGCAGAGCGGTTAGAGCTCTCGCCTCCCAAGAAGGAAATCATGGGTTCGATTCCTGGGCGAACATTACATCACATGATTTCTCTGGGTGGAGTCTGCATGTCCTCGCCGTGTTACCGTGGGTTCTCTCCGGGTTCTCCGGCTTCCTCCCACCGTCCAAAGACATGCATGTGTTAGGTAAATTGGCAACTGTAAATTGGCCCTAGTGTTATGAATGTGAGAGTGAATGGTTGTCTGTGTGTCTATGTCTCTGTGTTAGCCTGCGACAAGTTGGCCACTGTCCAGGGTGTACCCCGCCTAAGGCCCAAAGGCACTGGGATAGGCTCCAGTCACCCGTGACCCCTAACGGGAACAAGCGGTAGAAAATGGATGGATGGATGGATGGAGGCGACGCCCCTCCTGTCAATCAGCCAATTACGTCAATTTTTTTTGTCTAAAAACAATATAATTTGTTCAGAATTATGTTATATCATTATTAGTTTGAATTACATTATGTGTGGGGCCCTCATTGTATGTTATATTCCTCTTGCTTGTATGTGTGACAAATAAAAAACACTTTCTGTTTCAATCACCCCTCTGTCATAATGGTTCTGCAGTTTAAGCACACACAGTACACCCAGAGCTACTTTATTCTACAACAAACAACCTCATATTCACGGAAAAATGACTACATTAAGAGAAAATAAAAACACAAACAATTGTCGGTGCCTGTTTCATAAAACAGTGCAGCAAACAAAACAAAAAGATCAGCTTCTAAGTGTTATCAGTCAACCTGAACTAACCCTAAAACACGGTAATGTCAAATAGCCCCCCTATATTTTGCATCACCACTGATATTCGTTCTGGTAAATCTTAAGTTTGCTGCCGTGGTAAGTGTGTCTCAGTATCTTATTTTTTATTTATTGGCCTATATCTAAAGTGATTGTATGTAAGTTTGGCAATCTAGCGGCCTCTATGGTCCACTAGTATAACTGCAAAACACCAGCGGTTACCCCTCCCTCTGTGTTTTGATGGATCAATTGATCTGCTGTGGACAGTGGACGAACACACGAGTCAAGACAAAAGACATATTACACCAAAGAAATTACCGGCTATACAGCGCTCCTGAATATAAACCGCAGACGAAATTTACAAAGAAAAAAGAAATTGTACATGCACAGACCGCACATGTCAATAAGCCGCAGGTGCCCACATTGTAACATGAGATATTTACGCATAAAGATGGTACATGGCAGTGATGCGCCAGCTGTCTTTTGAACCGGGGGTCTAATTTCTCAGTGAATATGAGTTGGATTGTAAAACACAAAGACTTTTTAAAGTTTAACATAAAGAGAACAGGTCTGAGCTACGTCCCTCTGTCCTTTATTACTCTGTGTGAGCTGATTTACGTGTGTCTATGTCTTCACATCTGGTTCATCTGCTCCTGAGCTTGTGCTTAGCGAGTGAGTGTTACGTTGTAACATGAGACATTTACACAGAAAGATGTTCCATTGTAGTGATGCAGGGTTGTCTTTTGACCTTCGGGTCAAGTCTGGCAAAGAAAATCTCATCTCCATACACACCACGTGTGTCTTTGCGTTACTCCGCTTCTAGATTCACTTCCTCATTAGACTAATTTCTCCGCAAATATGAGTCTGATTGTTATAAAACACACAGCGTTTTGAAGCTTAAAATATAGAAAACACAAAGCGTCACCTGGACAGTGCTTCCACTGTCCACTGACGTCTTCTTCTACAGTGTGTCAAACGTTTGCGCTTCCTGCTAGAGTGCCCCCGGTGGCAGTTACCCTGTAAAAATCTATAAATTAACTGCAGGGTTGTATGGGCTGCAGGGTTCAAAGCGTGGGAAAAAAGTAGCGGCTTGTAGTCCAAAAAATACGGTACCTATAACAGCCGACTACCCAAGTAGTAGTGGTAAATTTATAAATAATATATTTTGCAAATGTAAATATAATAATTTTTAAAATAAATGTATCATTAATAAAAAATAAATCGATATCTGGAGAGAGATGAAGCTGATGAAGTTTTGAAAGGCAGGATAATTGCTGCCGCCTCAGTCAAAAATAAATACAGCACAAACTTAAACTGTTGAAAGCTAAACATGCCGAAAACACGGATCCTCAAATGTTACAGGAAATAAAAGAAGATGAGAGGTGAGATTAATGACATGGCCTCACAGGAAATAATTAAAGAAACGCTTTACACCAAACAAAGATAAATATATAGATATATATTTAAAAGTGGTTCAAAATTCTCAAAATTATTAGCTTGGAAGCTTAAAAAACAACAGGCAGAGAGAACATTTAAACAAAGTAAAACACAGAATAATGTGATTTTGACCAAACAAAACCAAATAAATTCATTGTTTAAATCCTTTAACAAAAACGTTTTCACCAAAATATCGGGAAGCAAAGAGGAAGAAATACAATATATTCTGGATACTCTCAATTTACCCGCCACGACCATAGAGCAAAAAAAAAAAATGGTGCTGTAATAGGTGCTGTAATAACAGCTACTACAATTCAAAAAGCAATTAAAAGAATAAAGAACAATACATCTCCGAGGAGTGATGGGTTCACCTCAGAATGGTATCAAACTCTAAAAGACACACTTTCTCCTTTGCTTTCATCAACTTGATCCCTCCGAGATGGGAGGAAGCCATCATATCCTTAGTACCTAAAGAGGGGAAGGATCGACTTGACTGTGCCTCATACAGACCAACCTCAATTCTGAATGTGGACTTACGTTTATACACCTAAATTATGTCCAAAAAAATGGGACAAATACTACAAATTTGATTCCCAATGCTCAGACAGGATTCATTTACAAACGACAAACACAAGACAACATAAGACGATCTTTACACATATGAACCACATACAAAAACAACAAAACAAAGCAGTAATAATAAGTCTGGACAATGAGTTCTATAAAGAAAGAGCTCGAAAAATGGACTCTGATCTCATTCTTAAGTCAAAGGATTGAAACTATAACAATTTAAGTTTTACCCAGGTTTCTACATCTATTCCATACCGGCTGTTTGATCAGTGGAATAAAAACAATATCAAGATTTGTATGGCAAGGCAGAATACCTTAAATCCAATTTTCAAAAGAAAAAGGTAGTTGGGGTTTACCTTGTCTGATTTTTTTATTTATTTCAGCTCAAATCAGAGTGTTGCTGTACTAGTGTGATCCGGAGGTCACCCAGTGACCTTACTGGCAGATGACAAACGGCAGAGTCATTTGGAAGAAGTTGAGAATCCCTGGGTAAATTATGTGCTTACAACATGGAAGGAGCTAATCTAAACATATAAATTAAACAAATATATTAAAATCTATGTTGGTCTATGACAAACAAAATACCATCGGCCTGAGATTTAAGATGTGGATTACAAAAGGCATAAGAGTTTGTTTTACCAGTTAAAGAAAATCAAATGAAGAGCTTGTTTTACTGCAACTGTAAATTCCTTAGTCTCCAAGTTAAAGAGTTTTGAATACATAGGCCTAGAGATGGGTTTGGGTAAAAATAGTACTGGGAAAATTACAGAGTTTTTGTCATTGTCCGTCTGCATCTGTGGGGGCGCTAGAGGACTTCTTTACCTTCCACTTTGGATCATTCTGAGTTACTTGTTTTAGGTGACATGAACATCGATCGGTCCAAAACATCTGACAGTCTAAAAATCTATTGTAATGAATTAAACCTCACACAACTTAATACTGCTCCCACCCGACCGGACCCTAAAGACCCACTTAAAGCAACATTACTGGACATCGTCTTGAACAAGCCTCAGAATCACCAATGTAGTATTCAATCCAAATCAAGTATAACTGTTAAAAGGTCCTATAAGCATTTTAATGAGCATTTCGGTCTGATCTGTTCTATAGTGACATTGATTTGACCAATTCCAGAACCCAACACAGCACTGGACTTTTTCATCAAAACATTTACTGCTATTACTGATAATCACGCCCCTCTTAAAAGAGTCAGGGTCAAAAATAAGAATAATCCCTGGTTCTGTCCAGACATCGCTGCATTATCTCGTGAACGTGACAAAGCCTGGACAGAAGCCACGGCAACCAAAATCAGCAGCAGATTGACAGCAGTTTTGTCATAAGTGCAATAAATATGTTTCTGCTCAATTTTGACAAACATTGAAATCCTTTTAGCAAAATTCTACCCCTCTTTACCAAATGAAATGATTGAAGATTCAATGAGCTTGACGACAAAAAATATATATTTGTGATGCGTTTAATCAGCACTTTGTTGACTCTGGAAATATCTTTGATGCTGCTGCTCCATCTGTTGGTGCTACCCAAATACATGAGAATAGACCTGATGATCAAGTATTTTCCCTTAAGCCCTTTACACAGTATGAAGTATTAAATATGTTGCTCTCTATAGATCCAAAAAAGTCCACTGGAGCTGACACCCTCGAACCTAGGTTACTTTTGTCATCAGCCCCACTAAGAGTAAATTGCTTGCTTTTGTTTTTAAGTGCACAATTCAAACTGAAAGTATCCCGTTACTGTGGAAAGCTGCTTTTGTTCTCCCTTTGCACAAAGGAGGCCAGAAAAATGATTTGAATTATTCCCGTTCAGGTCTCAGGACATTTTTATTTTACAATCCCATCGTATCAACACAGAGACAGGAAAAAAGGCTTTCAACAACTTTTCTCCCTCCCTGTGCAACAAAATTGCTAGTCTACATTTTAAATAAAGTAATTTTATGCCTTTTAATTATTTTCAGGAATCAGGAATCAGGAGTCAGGATATATTTATTGCCATTGTCAGTGAAGAAAATTCACAACATAGGAACTTGATTTGATGACAGATGAGACATGAGAGACATGCATAAGAGCACCAGCCACCCGGGCTGCCGTGCGGCGCCTGCTGGAGAACTTGAACTCTTGGAAAATGAAGAACAGTTTCAGCTATAAGCCTTACAACAATACACAAAATGCAAAACATATTATGAATATAGTACACATGGTCACGTGATGGTGTTTTTCAGTGGATGTGGGGGGATGAGTCACAAACAAGAGGAGAAATAGATAGTGGGAAACCCAGATGGTGTCGTCAAGGCCGAATGAATGATGTTCGTGTGTGTGGGTCACTGCGATCGCCTCGCCAGCTTGTTTCTCCAAGGCCGGGAAGAGATAAGGAGGAGAAGGGACTGGCACTGGTCAAAGACTGCAAGTGCACTTGTTTTATATAATTTTATTTCATAGTGTATGTATAAACGTGTTTTCATCTATTGGTTAATTAAATTGATGTTTTATTTGTGTTTTAGTATCCTGTGTTTGTTTGTGTTGTGCTTTAACAGGGACCCATGTAGGGTTTTCCCTGTTTAAATAAATAAAATTAAAATGAATTAAATGATATGTTGCTTGGAGAAACAGGACTTTTAAAGGTATTTTCAAATGAGTTATTATAATCAAGTAATAAAACAAAGCATTATTATTATATTATATTATAATTATATTATTATTATTTCTGGCTGAAATCTTTATTAAGTCAAATAAATCAGAGCTTTCAAGGGGATTTATATCTTAAGTATATAAATGCATCAATAATCTGGACAATCATTATACTAAATATATTAAAAATAAATGGGAAAGAGAAGGTCATTTTAGACTTTAATTTGACTGTGCCATAATTTTGTTTCACCAGATATTTCTGTGCTACTTGTTTTCTTTTTCTTTTAGTTTTTTGCTCTCTGGTCGTGTTATATTTTAAAATCAAATCACTATAACGATTTAAATTCTAATCTGTGCTGTACTTCAGTCTGGCCTGCTCTTGCATTGGTCAGATTTTTTAATAACAGCCACTTCAGTTATGCTCCGGTGGTGGTGCTCCTTCTGTAACCCTTCCTCTGTTCTGGGCCTTATCTTTGCCGTGCCTAGGGGTCTTGAATGTTTCATCCTGAATAGTGGCTAATTTGAGCCCTTTATACATGCAGTGATCTGTGTAATTAGCCACTCTGAGCAGTTTCGATTTTTACCAGGGAAAGACAACCATTTCTCCGAGGGTTCCTTCTTCTCCTGCTTTCTGACATTAGAGTGTAATGATTTCAACAGAACAAACCTTGCATCATGTTGACCTTTAATCTAATTGGATTAACACTCCTGATTTAAACTCTGGATTAGAAGCGTTAGGGTTGTTGAGAGGAGCACGCTTTCAACCACATGAACGACAAGGCGGTCAGCATCAGAGGAACAATCGGAAAGACTGAAACCAGACCTTCATAAAACCAAGCTATGGTATGACGCACACACACACACACACACACACACACGCACCCACACACACACACACACACACACACACACACACACAGCACACTACACGCGATATATATTAGGTTTAAGGTGTGTCTATACTCAGGTTGGCTTTATACCTGTCAGATTCTAGAGGTGATCGAAGGTCCTTTCGAAGAATGGTGGTTCGGGATACGTAGGACACCATAACACATAATAGAGTGTTATCAGCTGGAACTCGGATACATAAACCAACAGATAGAACAAATTAACTGTATAATGTGAATGTTGATAGCACTGCTTACAGAAACTGTAGCGCTAGCTAGCTTCTTACCATAAACTAGTGGTTTAAGGCAAAGTCATGTGTCTATTAGCAGTTACATAATGACAGTCCTCACCATAGCATTACACGAAATATTTCAGATGCTCTTTAATTTGATCCTCTCTTGTTATTAGAAACTTTAAGAGACCAACGCAATGAGAATTATAGGATTAAAGAGCAAGAGGACTGAGATTGAGGCGTAGGATCGGAATATATTTCTATGTGAGGATTGGTTCGAGCTTTGTATATACCGATCGGCGTCCTCGGTCCTGTCCTGTTCTTTGTGCTTTTAACTACAGGAAGATACATCGTGTTATTTGTATCGCTTCATCTTGCTAGCTTCTACATCTATGTCTGTATCATCACTTCACAAGTCTTTGAGACCACTTGGACGATATTTCCAGCTAGAGTACTATTGAGTACGACAAACCGACAACAATAAGTTAGGAACGTACGAGCTAACTAGGTTGCGGGTACTAATCCACGTGGCATCCACGAATTTTGTCACCATTGTAAGTGAAGACAGAAGTAGTGTTAGGTTGTCAGGTCTCCTGCAGACCAATGTATTTTTAAAAAAGAAATCCAAACACTGAATTACCACGGTTTCGGACGTGTTATATAACTGCTACTTCGAAGTTTGATATCATCCAAACTCTGATAGAAACACAACATATAGTCTGAGACTCAGGTTATTTCTTCATCTCTATCATGAAAAGCCACTGCATTACAGCGTGCGTTAGAATATTAGATTACTCTCCTAACATTCAATTAATAATTTGATCATTATTGTTTTCAGCACCAAGATACACAATTGAACAGTGTGTAATATGTGGCTAGCGATAAAAATACTGATGGTATAAACACCTAATGCAACTTTATTGTGGAAGTCATCCAATCTCATTGTTCTGCCCTATTTTAAAGTGAGTGCAGTTCTTAGAAATTATCCTCCTAGTGATTACTGCAGGGTAGTCCAGCAGTACCATTAATATAAAACAGAATAAGGAAGTTCGCTTCCTTAAAATACACCATCTATTCTTACAGCATATTCTAGAAGTGACTTCTTTATTTAAAAAGATTAGTGACATCCTTTACTCTTTCAAAGTACCCCATCTATGAGTTCTCACTATGCTCTCATTGAGCATTTATATACCACCTAGAAGTTCTTCAAAACACAAAGTATCTGTGTATGTGTAGACTTGAATTGTAAAAAGGTGACTGCGACTTGTCCTGAATCGCGAGTGTCTTACACTGATAGTTCTTGTAAGTCCATACTTAGTGTATGGTGCAGGTATTATGTTTCATTCCCTATCCCATATGTTCCCGCTCATATTTTTATCTTTTCATGATGACATGCTATTGGTATAGGACATTTTGCTCAACAAGTCTGCCTCGGGGCTTTGTCTAGTGTAATCTCAAATACTCTAGTTCCAATGTAAGGTAGAGTGAACCACGTTTTGTCTTACATCCCATGTCTACAATCGCTTTGAATGAGAAAGAGAAGCCCTTTTCTTTGGCTCGTCACGTATCAATCATATATTGTTACTGTGTTGCAGTAGAAACCTAGAGTCGTGAGACATAAGAGAATACGCAGCGTCTACCACAACCTTGTCAATTCTTTAGTTTTCAATTCGCCTGCTTTACTCACGTGTTCACGAATTTTTTACTCCTGTTCTTTAGGGTTCTATTAACTATGTTCCGAGAAAGCCCACTGTACAAGAATTTAGCGTTAATAACTACTCAAGCTGACAGTAGCAGATTGAACTTCCTTTGGTTAGTTTTTTGTTCACTTCTAATACTGTATGGCTCATTCTGATCTTGTTTGTTGCGCACTCTTATAGCATCTGAGTTCTGTCATCTTGTCAAGTAGCTTCTGATATCCACTACCAGCTTTCGTGATCTAGTCACGAGATGAGTCCAACAAACAGTCCTAGCCAGATGCTGTGCTGTGTTTGTGTTTTGCTGTTATATAATATGCTTGTATTCTTAATGTGGACGCTTGCAGATTGATTTCGTGGGATAGTTGGCAGAACAATTGTAGGCTAACTAAGGCAATCTGAGTTACTATAGTGTCACGCTCGTTGTAATCTATATAGCAGGGCAACTACATCCGTATGCGTATTTGCTATGTGCCTAAGTCCCAACTGCTTCTCGTTTTTTCATTAATTTGTCACCAATTGCCTGAGTCTCAAGTATCAGATACCCTCTTTAAGGTTAAAGCCAAACGATTTGGGACTCGCCACTGTCCTAGACATCCATATTGCTTATTAGAAGCGCATTACTGCTACTTAACAGCGATTATCTGTTATACTGTCAACTTATTTTATCTTTTATTACATGCAGTACACATGTTGCTAGATCCTGACTGCTACGTACAATATTCGAGACTCCCATAGTATCTCATCTTTTTTGTACCTCACACACTGCGCCTAAACGTAAAGAAAGCTATATTTAGTATCCTTAAATCCTAGCTTTGAACAAACTCGAGGGAGCCTCCTGATAATAGCCTGTCCTTTCCTTTGATTGCACTGTTTTAAGTTTCCCCTGAAGCTAATCTACCCTGTAAGGGTGGGCCATTTAAATCCTATTAGCTGCTGCAGCTCCTCATCACTGATGAGTACTTGATTAGCATCAGAATGGCTGATACCGCCCCATGGCTTAAAAATTATATTATATATTACTGGTGAATTGAACCTTAAAGTGCCCACCAGCTCAGAGAATCAGAGGAAGGAGGAAAAAAGTCCCATGTCCAGAAATGTGTGTGTTGGTGTGTGTGTAGTATGTGGGGGTCTTATTGTATGCATCTTATATCACACACAAGTATATCCTATATATATATATATATATATATATATATATATATATATGTATATATGTATATATGTATATATGTATATATGTATATATATATATATGTATATATGTATATATGTGTGTGTGTGTATATATATATATATATATATATATATATATATATGTATGTATATACATGCATGTAGAGGAAATGTCTCTCCTCAGCCCTTCGATTATGAACTCTGTTCGACCTGCAAGTGGTGATCAGACAAAACCTCCATCTGGTGGAAGAAGGATTAAGCGTTTCCTGCCTTGAGTGTGACAATAAATAATGTGTTGTCTTAGGGCCGCTCTCCCAGATGCCACAGCGCCACAGTGCTGCCCAAAATGTATCTGGGCACTTTGAAACATACAAATAAAGGATAGAAAAAACAAAACATGATTTGACATTAACTTTAAGCCACACGGACTGTGTTACAGCTACTAAAATACAGAAGAAATGTGAACTATCACGCATTACATGTTGAGTGTTCACTGTTAGCTCTGATCTTTGTTTTGTAATTAACAGTGTTCGACTTCAGAGTGAACGGTTGTGTGTACCCATGAGGTAAAGTAAATGGATTTTACGTAAACAACATTTTAACCACTGGTTCATTATGCCTTAGCACGCCTATGGCATAATTAAGACAACGTTTTTGTTACTATTATTATTTTATCTTTTTGAAGCAACCTCGTTTTTGTAGATCAGGATAAATATTTGTAGACCTAAGTCAAATATTAGCCGTGAGAATAACTTTGAATGGGACGAGTCGCTAGTGTAAGCTAAGAGCGACATCTGCTGGAGGAAGAAAGACCCGAGCCATCTTAAACGCACTAAAAACGGCCCTCACTGTTGATGATCACCGGGTAAAGTTAAACAGGGCCTGATCACGGCCTTTATCAATACATGCATCCGAGCCTATATAAGGCAAGAAAAACGAAGTCTGCGAAGCAAACGGAAAAAGGGAGGGAAAGAACAGAGATCAGAGCTCGTTTGTTCAGGAGTTTTGTCTCGCGCCCATCAGGGGGCGTGTTCTGATAAGAGGGAGCTCTTCAGACTCTTCTGGCCTTGAATGTCTCAAAGGACAGTCTAGGTGCCACATGCTGGTTTGGTGTCACAACTGAGGCAGGGGCGTGTTTGTTGACTTGTATATGAGACATAGTCTCTGATTAGATGATTTCCAAATAAACATTCCTCCTACACGTCTGTTTTGATCCCTTCATTGACTAAAAATGAGTGTAATTTTGACAAAACCTGAAGGGGCGCTGTTTTTGCATTCAAATTAATTTTATGTTTGTTTGTTTTTTAATCTAATAAAACAACCAAATCATCATTTTTGGTGTAAGGACAGTTTCACATATATTCGAGACTGTAGATACAGTAGAAATATATAACATAGGAACAAGAAATTATGAGCAACCACAACAATGTTGAGCTTTGCTGAATTGATTTGAGTTTTCTCTGTGCAGGCCATGAGCAATGACCAGTGCGACTCCATCTTCCTAAGTGTGGATTCTTTGCTGAATGATGCCTTGCAAATGCAGAAGCTGTGCAGAGAGCGCAGTGAGCAGTTGTCACTAAAGACCACCAAGCTGCAGAATGAGTCTGCAATGCTCAGAGAGCAAAGTGAGAGTGCTCAACTTGACATGGTCCGGATTCGCCATCAACTGGACGGGCTTATGGAAACCAAGTCTGCATTTGAGGCTCGAGAGAGGCAAGCCCAAAAACTCAGCAAACAACTGTAAATGTAACTCAACATGTGCAGCATGCCTTTGGACTTCTTGGACCCATATGTTCAGTATGTTGGGAAATTGACTGTGCGTTAAAGAAAAAACAAAGAAAAAACAAAACAACAAACAAACAAACAAACAAACAAACAAACAAACAACAATAACATTCATGCAAGTGGAAACCAGCATAGTCTCATGGTCAATCCACACACAATTTTCACTATATAAGAATTTCAATATTAGGATTATCTTCATATTATTGTTAATAAAACCTTATACATTAACTAACAATTATCATTCAATAATGTCTTTATACTAATGATTTGTGAAATACAGTTCAGTAATGTAGGTGATTTATCTTTCTTTGGTAAAAACATAAAATGTTCTTAATTTTATTTCTTTTTAATGCAATTTTTATGTCATCATGTCCTGTTTAAAACAATCTCTGCCATTCTGTTGTAACAGCTTAACAGTAATTCTTGTTTTGCCAATCAATTATAATTAATAAATGTGAATTGTACCAAATCAGTGTGACTGAGAGCAGAGGTGGGAGTAAGTCACATGTGCAAACATAGACTGTATATCTCTGGACGAAGCTAACCTGTTAGCCTTCGCGTTCCAAATAGGAAGCGACTACGCAGTTCCTCTGCAACTGCTGCTGTGACTTAAAATGTTTCTATTAAAAAGCTCTACATGATCCTACTTTTTATTTCAATATTGTCTTTGCAAAGCACTATATGAACTATAGTAACTGACCAATGCCAAAACAAGTTCTTATGTTTGTGAATTTTGTTCATTGACAATGGCAATAAAGCTTTTCTGATTCTGATTCAAAGCTGAAGCTGCATTCTCTCAACGTCATCTCAGCTTCCGTTAGCATCAAGTCTGAGATAGCTTGTTGCTAAGCGCTCGCCTCGTAGAAATGTTAATGCTAGAGTGTTGGGTCCGGAGGGACGGTCAGCTATAAATGGTTGTTATTTAGGCTATGATAGCAGAATTTTTCAAATTTGACAGTAAAAATAATTAGCAAGATGCTTAAGGGCCGATAACGATTGGTCTGAAGGCCAATGAATGTCCTTCAAAACATGTTTTTATTTTATTATAATATAATAATATCTAACTCTTTATTTGTAAATACCTATAAAAGTCCTGTTACTTTAAACCAAAGGATTTTTTCAACATTTTGAAGCCTTCCATGTGATTTTCTTTTACAATCTGGAAGAAAACCTTTATATCTTTTGTTGTCCAGACTTCTCAAATCTGGTCCATAAACCAACCAGTTTAACATTTTAACATCTTTGTTTAGGCTATATGTTTTCATCTTTCGTCTTTCCAAGTTGTAAGCACAGATTTTACTCAAGGATTTTCCCCTTCCTCCAAATGACTCAACCGTTTGGCTTCATATTCTGGGTCACACCAGTAGATTATTCTGCATATAGTCAGTATATTAGGTTGTATTTTAAAAATGGTTCTCTCTGCCTGTTGTTTTCTAAGCTTCCAAGCTTCAATTTTGAACCACTTTCATAGCATCTTTGTTAGGTGAGGAGCATTTTTAAAAATAATTTCTTGTGAGGCCAGGTCATTAATCTCTCCCCTTGTCTTTTTCATTTCCTGTAGCATTTGAGGATCTTTGCTTTCAGCATTTTAGGCTTCCAGCAGCTTTAGTTTGTTCTGTAAATCGTTTAGTTTTTTTTTAGAAAGCAATTACCCTGCCCCTCAAAACTGCTTACCCTGCCCCTCAAAACTGCTTACCCTGCCCCTCAAAACTGCTTACCCTGCCCCTCAAAACTGAAATGGGTGGAGAAACTTCACCATTGTCATTTTCCTTAAGATAAGTCTCAAAGCAATACATCTCAAAAGTGTGTTTTTTCTGTTTCTGTTCCAGATCTACAGTGCTGTAAATAGGAGCATGATCACTTAAATCTATTGTTCTTTCGTCTTCATTTGTAATTTTGGACCTATCTCTGTTGAAAATAAAAAAGTGTTTATTCTAGTATAGATCTTATGTGGGTTGCAAAATGTGTGTATTGGTGGACGTTAGGATTAATCTCTTTCCAGAGATCCTATATTATGTATTCATTTGCGAAATATATTTTTTATAGATTTACCAGTACTCTGTTAGTGGTTTGCTATAACTTTAGTATCGAAAGTGAGGTTGCTTCCTGGAGGAGCATATTTATTTATCAAAGTAAACATACTTCCATTAATACCGGTAGTTACTATGACCAGTATAAATCTGCCATCTGTTTGGTTAATGCTTATTTGTATTTTTATCTTCACTCTCTGGTCATGTTCTTTTCTGTGTTACACTTGTTCTTTTAAAGAACTGGAAAAAAAATAAAAATAAAGAATAATAAATGGCTTATGGTCAGGCCAGTTAGTAACAGAAATAAAAACCTACAGTTTACCAGCTATGCTGCCCTAGGAGCAACTATGCTGGGGAAGTATAGCATCTTGAGCACTATCCTCTGCTTCGGACTATTTTTCCTATCAGCAACATATCATATTTTAGTTCACTTCTGTCTGTTCATTGCTGTTCACATGTTTTTCTCCTTCCACTCCTCTTGGGGAGTGATACTGTTTCAGACACTGTTGATGCTGACCTGTAGATCCGGATCCGGATGCTCCTAAACTGCCTGGAGGAACGCTCTATACTCTAGATCAGGGGTCTCAGACTCATTTTACCTGGGGGCCGCTGGGGGCAGAGTCTGGGTGAGGCTGGGCCGCATCAGGATTTACACAAGAAAAGCGCTGATATCAAATATTTTATTTTTAACACAAAATAATGAATTAAAGACATGAAACAATGAATAAAATAATAAATAAGGAGTAAGGATAAGGACAGATAAGCAACTAAAAATGGCAATTATGCAAATTCATTTTGGGAAATTATTAGGCAGAAAGCATAACAATTTATTTTTATACATCACCAAGCTACGCAAGTAATACCAGACACCCAGTTAAAAGGAGCTATGCTTGATTTGTTTCATATTGTTGCTAGGAAAAATGAAGTGTGTTGTCCTTTTTATCTATGTCATAATAGACATTTCAAAAGTATTTTTTTTCAAAACCTTTCAGTTGATTATAATCTTACCGGCAAGTTCCTGTTTTTCACAGTATTATGACAGTTTTCCTCTAAATTGACTCTGGAGTAAAATCTGGGAAATATCAATGCATCAGAAAAAACACACACCACATTTGAACCTTCAATAACAGTTTCCAGTTTTGAGTGACCCCATCTCATTGCAAAATCATGGATAGCTCCTTTAAATCACAACAAAACCACATTGCCATTTGAAAATGTGAAGGAATGGAGACTGTTTTGTAAATAAAGTTTATTGAATCACGGTATAATACAAAGGGTAATTAATATATCACTGCTAGGGAAGAGAAAGTCTTCAATAGCTTCCCCTCCAGACACTCAGAGCTGGACGCATCCACTTCCACTTTCCTCGTCCAAATCTGGTCACGGTTTGGACTTGACGAGATTTTCTTCCTAAACACATTTGAATACAGTTAACACATTATTACAGACATGCCTTTAGTCATATTACTTATGCTGCGTGTGCACCAAAATATGAAAAGACGTGCAAACGGTAAATGCCTCACCACGGCGTAACATAAACCAATATTCTATACAGCTTCAATCATTAAGATAAATTACAATCACCTCGATAGTATGTTAAGGGCTTCAAAACCTCCCGTGAGGCAAGCGGAGCCCTGCGGAACTTTGACCGAGAACCACCTATTTCCATTCGGGTCCAGTTCACGCGAAGTCCCGTGAAACTGGCCGAGCGGAAGCGGGGAAAAGCTGTCCTCACGTAAGAGACGGGGGTGTTTTATGAGTCCAAAACAGAAAACTAGCCGTCGGGATTTCATCAGAAGGGTATATTTCTCACATCATATCGCGCCAGAAATAAAATGAAATCCGAAATAATCACAGAAACTTACCTCGAGGAGACAGACGTGGTTTCGCTGCTGCCGTCTTCACTCTACAAACGCATGCGCGTTGGCGACTCGAGAGGACAACAAAGAACTGATGGGCTCCACTCAGACGCATGCGCATAGCTCAAACCGACAGACACAACGGCTTCTCCTCTGAGCGAGGCAGCCCGGCTGATGTCCCGCCCTTGAGGCATATACCTCACGGTGATTGGTTCATTTAGCGCCGCACACAACAAGTGTAAATCTTGAGGGCCGCACTTATATTAATCTTTCATATTAAGATGGGGGCCACAAATTATCGTACCGGGGGCCGCAGTTGGCCCGCGGGCCGCGTGTCTGAGACCCATGCTCTAGATCATAGGTGTCAAACTCTGGCCCGTGGGCCAAATTTGGCCCGCAGTGTAATTATATTTGGCCCGAGAGGCTATACCAAATGACTACTAGGGCTTGGCGCGCCGGTATTATACAGCGCATTCATTCATCGTTACTACTACAAATCCCATTATATATTGTATAGTAATAAGTGTTGCTTGTTCCATATTCAATGTTAAAGCAAATCTTGTTTGGGTCAATATTAAAAGTTTCATTTGTTCAGTACTGGCCCGCGACTTTGTTCAAGTTTTACATTTTGGCCCACTGTGGATTTGAGTTTGACACCCCTGCTCTAGATGAACAGATTTTCATCTGTTGAATGGTCTGCCTCAAAGAACTGGTTCTCCTGAGTGGTTCTGGCTCCACAGTCTATTTGCAAATTAAAAGCGCATCAGCCTGTCCGTCCGTGGGAGTAGGATTCCTTCTTCACTGTGGTTCTCACAGAGGTTTCTACTTTCTCCCAAATAATTTTGTCGTTTTTCCTGCAGAAGGGTCTAAGGACAGGGAATGCAGGGACATTTGTCTAAGGACAGGGAATGCAGGGACATTTATTAATTTACATTGTTTTCACTGTCGCCCTTCAAGGCAACTACTGTTGTGATTTTGGGTGTTACAAAATCAAATCGAATTGAATCGAATACTGGCCCCTTTAACTCCAGTGATGCAGAAAAGGCTTTCAGACAATGTAGCTTAGAAATTCATTTGTTTTATCATTAAGGCACCCTTGAGCAGAGCCGCGGAAACACATGGTAAAAAATCCAACTGCAAAAGTTTCATCCTTTACCCAAAGCCATCAGAATTTTTTGTCATACTCAATTAATTGTATTTGTCAAAAGTAAGACGTTACCTCCTGGGAATGATCAAATATGTTAGACATAACAATTCCATCAGATTAGGTCCAGAAGTGCACATTTTATCTAGACAGTAAATGTGTGTGTAATAATGGGACATATAATAGTTAAAAACTTTTCAATGAGCAAATACTACATCCAATAAACTATCATTTAGGTAAAATACAACAACAATCTATTGTAAAAAAGTGTAAAAATAGCTTTATGGTCATTTGTTGTTCCTACACATGTAATGAAGGAGCACCGTCTGATTTTGGAGCAGCAGAGATGTGGTGTTGGGACAGAAAACAGTCTGACAACTTATCCTGTTCCCTGTCGACAGTAAATCTATATTTTTTTTCAATAGCACAGATGTAACCAACTGATATCTTTAGTAGCACTCACATCCCATATGCAACCCTGTTTAAAGCCCATAGAAGAGGAAACTGCAGACTGGTGGTGACCCCCATACATACTTTTCCTAAGCCGAGGCATCCCTATCTTCCCTCCATGGCCTCCATGATAATTAAACTAGCCCAGTTCATTTGAAATACATTTAAATCTAATGTAAGTTGTAAATCACATTTACAGAAGAGACAATACAATTGGTTGTTTTCAGATTCTCAAATGTGACGTTGTCATTATCACAGATGGAGGCGGAAAGAGAAAGATTTCCCTATGGATTACATTGTACATTGCCATAAAATATGTGAAAGGTGAATTAATAAATGTTAAATCTGAATACATCCTTTTGTTTCTTTTTTGCCAAGGCTATGGCTATATTTTTTCCTCTCAAAACTGCTTTAGCAGTATCCCAGAGAATGGGCAGGAACGTTTCCCCATTGTCATTCTCTGCCAGATAAATCTTGATGTTTGACATTTTTTCCTAAACAAAGGGTCACTGGCGTTGAACCTCCAAAGTAAGTTTTTTTTCTGTCTTTCCTCCAAGGCTACAGAAATGTAGATAGGAGCATGGTCACTTAAGTCTATTGTGCCTATATTTACCTCAGGGATTTTTTGAGTTTTGATCTGCCTTTATAGAGGATAAATGGTCTGTTCTGGAGTAGTAGATGTTATGTGGATTAGAAAAATGTGTATACTGGCGTGCACTGCAGTCAATCAGTCCTATATTCCTCAGTAATTTACAGAATTTCCTATTTACTGTTCCTCCAGTGCCTCTTTGGTTTGATACATCTAATGTGGGTAAAAAAATCCTATCGGCGTCACAGATAGGGTTCCCTCAGAGTGGTTTGTAATCAGGTCCACAATCTTAGTATAGAAGGTGATATCGCTTCCTGGTGGAGCATACACATTCAATAGTAAAAACCTTTCCATTAATAGTTCCATTCACCTGTACATATCTGCCATTCTTGTCTTTGCATTTGAAGCTTCGTTCAAAGGTTATTTGGTTTGAAGATGGCACCGCCGATGGATGCCCTAGCCTTTAGGTGCTCTTGTTATGTCAGATTTTGTCAGTAAATTGTGTGTCAGCGTGCTCTTACATCCGTGAAGAGCTGTTGTCCATCCGAACCACAACTCCTACGGACCTAGTTCCAATTGTTTTTAGCTTCTGCTGCAGAATTAGCCCTTCTTTTGGCTAGATGATTGAGACGCTGCAGACGAGGAAAACGTGTGGGTTTTCAGAGCTGAGGCAGTTAAAGCAGCAGAAGGAGGCAGCGCACACGGCTGGTGACAGAGAGCGCTGCAAAGATGCAACGTATGGATTTAGCAAAGCAGTATCAAGAGCCAGATCACAGTACAATACGCGTCTGAAGCAGCAATTCTCTGACAACAAACCCGCCTCCCAGAGCCCCCCCTGCTGCAGACAATCAAAAACTGGCTGAGCAATTTAAAGCAAGGCAAGGCAAGGCAAGTTTATTTGTAGAGCACAATTCGTACACAAGGCAATTTAAAGTGCTTCACACAACAGGAAAAAAAATAATTAAAATTCAAGTAATAAAACAGAAGAGTGCAAAGAAAAGCATTTCAGTCATATGCACAGTAAAACAAAACAGTTTTTAGCTTAGATTTGAACATTGCCAGAGTAGCGGCCTGTCTCACATCCTCAGGAAGACTGTTCCAGATTTTAGCTGCATAAAACTGAAACGCAGATTCCCCATGTTTAGTCCTGACTTTGGCACCAGCAGGAGGCCGGTCCCTGTGGTCCTCAGAGTCCGAGATGGTTCATATGGCACTAACATGTCCGAGATGTACTTTGGTGCTAGGCCATGGAGAGACTTGTATACAAGCAGAGCTGCTTTGAAGTCTATTCTCTGAGCCACAGGGAGCCAGTGCAGAGACCTGAGCACAGGACTAATGTGATCGTACTTCCTGGTTCTAGTCAGGAGCCGAGCAGCAGCGTTCTGGATGTACTGCAGCTGTTTTAACAACTTGTTTGGAGAGGCCAGTGAGCAGGCCGTTACAGTAGTCTAATCTACTAGAGACAACGCATGGATAAGTCTCTCCAGGTCTGGTTTAGACACTATACTTTTGATTTTGGCTATGTTTTTTAGATGGTAAAAAGCTGCTGATGTTATTGATTTCAAGTCGCTGTTAAAATTCAAATCTGAGTCCATTATTACCCCCAGATTTCTAACTTGATTTGTAGGTTTTAGAGCGAGACTCTGGAGGTGACTGCTAACACTTTCATTTTGTTTCTGTGGGCCAAAGACGATGATTTCTGTCCGTTCTCTCCCCGAACAACTGCAAGACCAGTCGGCGGTTTGGGAAAAACAGGTCAAAGAAGACACAGAAGTGATCAGACAGGTCCTTTGTAATTAGAAGATCTAGAGCAGGGGTGGCCAACCCGCGGCTCGCGAGCCTCATGCGGCTCTTTAACTAGTTTCATGCGGCTCTTCAGGAGCTGTCCCATGACATGTGTTATTGAAAATGATTCTATTATTGTTTGTGGACTTGCTTGAACTGAGAGTCTGTGTGTGTGTGTGTGAGACAGTGCACACAATGTTAACTGTTGAAAATTACCGATATTATCATGTTGGTGTGGTTATTTTCATTAGATCTGGTCAGAGGTCTGTGTATGCGTGCATACATGATTAAAAGATGATGTTCATGTGTACCCATGTGTATGATGTGGCTCTTTGCAGTAACACAGAAAAAAAAGTGGCTCTTAGTCTCTGACTAGTTGGCCACCCCTGATCTAGAGTGTGCCCTCTGCTGTGGGTGGGGCCACTCACGTGCTGAGTAAGACCGAAAGTTTCAAGGACAGCATGAAGCTCTTCAGCGTTTCTGTTTCAAATATTATCAACATGAACGTTGAAATCACCTGTTATGACCAAAACATCAAAGTCTGTGCATACGACTGAAAGAATCTCAGTAAAATCATCAATAAAACTTTGGCAGTGCTGAGGAGGCTTGTATAAAACAATGAAGAGAATGGATGGAGACTGTTTTAGCTCAGTTTTAAAGAATACATACTCAAATGTTGAAAACACCACAAAGGACAACCTGTGGGTAACTATTTTACCCAAAACAAAAGCAGACACACTTCCTCCCTTTTTTTTGTGTGTGTTTCAGATTCAAACATAAAGTTGGGTGGAGCAGATTCTATTAGAACTACATTTCCTGTGTTTCCTGTGTAATTATAAGAAGAAATAAAATTATTATTTAAGAATGATTTGTTACATAAGGATCTGACATTTAGCACAGCAAGTTTCAGACTAGTTTCAGTGAGACCTGGGCGTTATCTCTTTTTACAGGGAATATGAATCAAATTTCTCAGATTGGGCAGTCTGACTCGCATTTTGTTTTCCCATCTCTGTGATGTTACTACAGAAATAGCACTAGGGGGGGCTGTTTTTACACAGGGACCCCGGTTGGTTTGATTTTTAATATGACTATAAGTCCCGGCAACGCTGAGACCCAGTGCATCCTAGCTATGGGAGATACCAGGTGAAAGGCGAGAGGGGATAGGTGGAGGGGCTTTTGTTGATGTAGCGGGACCATGTGAAAGGCGAGGGGGGATAGGTGGGCCGATTTTTATCTTTGTAGCAACAGTCAGGGGAGAGTTCATCATCGTTGATATCAGAACTCTTGATATTAACACCTTCTACTCCAGGTTTGATGTGACCACCCCCTCCCCCATGGTGGCCACCTCTACCAACCCAATTGTGTCCCCCCCTCGGCTGCAGACTTCCATCACTGCAGGACCTGTACGTCTCCAGGGCTCTGGGACGAGCCTGATAATGTCCAGATGACTGCAACTGAATCTTTTTCTACAATGGAACACTCCTGGACGAATTAGGGATTACACCGATTTAGTGTCGAGTTTGTTTAATCACTGCAACAGTGCCATTTAGTGGTTAACGTGAAGCACCGCAAACTAAACATGCATTTATTATATTACTGTCTGTATCCTAGGAGGAACTTAATGAGGTTGTATTGACTTGGAACAACCATCGAATCCGTCAAGTCAATAATTCAAGATCACCTCATGGACGTCCCTCCATATTGCACGCAGTTCCACACTTGTATGGTGGTACAAATTATTTGTATCCATGGACAAAGTCTCACTCTGCCTTGAAAAATGCACCTTCAAAGATTTTCCATGTGATGAAAATCTGTGTGGACTTGACTTCTGAGCACAATTTGTATTTTTCAAATGATGGGTATCAAACAATTGATCTTTATATTCATTTGAGAGAGCTCATCAATAATGAGTTACAACAGCAGTGATACATCTGGTGGTCTTGGCCAGGACTCCCTGATAAGATTGGTCCTGACAATGAGGCGTTCCTGGTTAAATAAAGGCAAAATAAATCTACAGCCAAAACTGTCCATTTATGAAGTGCAATTTTTTAATAACAAAGATTAAAAAAAATAAAGGACCAGAATGAACACTCCAAACACCAAGTATGTTTATTTATGTTATCAAGCTTCATACTTTCAGGAAATGAATAACACAAATTGCACAGACAACAGCACCTTACAGGAAAGCATCGTTTCCCTCCTCAACAGTTCTTCTATAATCATAGACCCGCTAATCAACAATTTTATCAATACAATTATGTTATATACAATTATGTAAAACTGTAAATCTAACTGTAACTCTTGTGTACATAGTAATGCCTATTTTTATTTTTTTTATTTTATAGTCATTTTTACATTGTTTCTCAATGCATCCCCTTTTTGATTGAATATATGTTATTTTATTATTGCTCAGTGTTTTATGTTGCACCTTAAGGCCGAGACAAGTTCCTATGTTTGTGAATTTTGTTCATTGACAATGGCAATAAACTCTTTCTGATTCTGCTTCTGATGTTATGATATAGGTGAACGTTATCTAATTTAACTTTCTATTATGTTAAAAACAAAATTGCAATAAAACAGCCACATGAAATACTGAACATACATTAAAAATGTGTATAACAATGTACCTTAAACTATACATAAGAATGAACTATTTTTCTTAATTTGTACTAAAATCATGCAATATCCATAACCCAGATGTTGCTCTCCAACACTTTGTTCATTTCATGTAGAAAATCAGGGCAACTCTCATAAGTAACTGGCAGCTCAAGGTAACAACCACAGGTGTGAGAAATAGGTCTTTTCTGAAACCCATTAAGTTGTGTGAATGACACAGTGATGTTTTTTCCTGTAAATCTGATCCAGTACAAAACCTGAGAAAACTGGAAAGAGGAAACGTGTCACACTCTCGAAGACTATCTGTGTTTCAGTGGCATTAGGGTTAGGTGGATAAGTGAGCGATTTCACAATTTTGTGTGACGTTGGCTGCAGTGCCTCATAAACAGTTAGTGTTTGGTCTGTTAAAGCCATAAGGAAAACCATGTGCCTAACAGTGACCTTGTCTTCTTACACTCAGTGGATAGTTTCCTAATCCACATTTTTTATCTCAAATATTCCGCAAGCTCATCCATCTTGACGTTTTTTGACAATACATTGGACAGTAATCTACATAGCTTCCTAATAAACTGGATTGTATGTTTTAATTTATCAAATTTAAAAACTAAAATCTGAAATGATTGGAAATAAAAACTAATTTAATTCATTTTAAATTGTATTGTATCTTGGTACATTTTGAGCTAACATTTCTTGGGAAACTTGCAACAGCCAAATTATTTAACATCAGGAATGTTGTTAGAGTCCTGCAAGGGTGTCTTGTTTCATTGGCATTGAAAATAAATTACATTTTGGATTGACCATAATGGATGTGGCGTTAAGAGTCGGGAACTGCGTTCAGTTTAGCTAGCATGAGGCTAACATAAATAAACAAATGACCACGATATGCAAAGGCAATCAACTGAGAAAATAACCTAGAGTCCCCGTGATTTAACTAACATCAAGGGCAACAAATTGGTAAAACCAATGGATGTATTGTATCAACAAAAACCCCTTTACAAACTTAGCTAGGCAAAAACGGCGCCATGGCTTTTCCATGGGTGCTACACATGAATTTTCCGTCTGTATAAAGGTTCCCACCCAAGTTTATAGACTCCCACAGTGACACCAAGTGGATGTACTAGCAAATTACTAGTAATTCGCCCAAAAAGAAATGATACAACGCCGTCATGGACAAAAATGCATATGTGGCATTATTGTAATGTAGGTTTCATCACTCTAATAGAAATAAAATGAAACCAAAGATAGGATAATATGGTCTGCTTTGCATGCCTAGCCCCAGTATGTCAATCCTGCATTAGGGATAAACAATTAATTCAGACATTTCATAAGACATAAAACAATTATTACAAATGTTCCTACTTGCCTTTACAAACATTTTGACATTTTCTGTCGATCTCCAATTTCAGTATGTGCAGCTTCCAGCAGGTTTTGTGCTTGCATAGCAAGGCAGGTTGAAGTATAAAATCCTAATTATGATTTTTAATCTCAAAATTATGAGTTTAAAACTCAAAATTATGAGATAAAAACTCAAATTATGACTTTCTGTGGTGCGTTTATTTTTTAATGACTGGCGGAAATGGGCTTTCATAGGATGTCTCATCGGCTCGGACTGATAAAATCAGACGCTTTCACGTCATCACAAATCTATTTTTTATTCACAGCCTCATTCTGACTCGTTTTGAATGTACTGTTGAACACAGACGTCTGTAGATGTAGTTTTAAAAAGTAAGCACAGAAAACAAGGTGTGCGTAGAATGAGAAGCATCAGCCTTAACCCCGCCCTGATCACGTGTGAGGTGCACGCACCTACTACGCTGTGTCTCCAGCGTAAACAATGTAGCTCTGTGGCGTAAACACTACGCTTAAATGGGCCATGAAGAAAAAGACGTAAGCTGAAAAGTGGGCTGTGTCACGCAGCAGACCACAGACAAGCTATCATATAATATATATATATATATATATATATATATTTATCTTCTTTTACATATTTAAACTAATAATAATATAACATAATTCTGAACAAATTATATTGTTCTTAGACAAAACAATTGTTGAATACCATTTGACATAATTGGCTGATTCCCAGGAGGGGCGTTGCCCCATCGCGCTTAATGGACCAGCCGCCATTGGACGAACCTCATATGGACTATCCAGGGAAAAGAAGACGTGCTTGCCTTTGTACTGGAGGTATTTTAACTTTTGCAGTCATCATGACACGTTCCTTCACACGTTCATTTAGAAAGCTCATTATCAGGCCTCGTGGTTTCTCAGTTGCTGGTCTTGTTTTGTCCAGGTGATGTTCTCTTTCTATTGTGATGGGGGGGACCACAATTCAAAGCCTGAAATGATTGGTCAATGATTGGTCAACTTCATTGTGCACGAGCAGAATGAAAACAAGACATTAACACAACAGAACGTGGTCGTCCCGTCCAAAAGAATATGTCCCTCCGGTGCCGACTGCAGTCTCAACAACACTCTCCAGGCATTACTGGACTCATCACAAAGAGACTGTTAGTGCTGCTTTTGAAAATACATGTTTGTCATGTCAGAGCCGATAGCTCTCTGAGGCTGGCGGCGAGACGAGAGCTCTGGGCCCTGCCATGGGGGCCCTGCCATGGGGGCCCTGCCATGGGGGCCCTGCCATGGGGGCAGATACACATACCAGTGTTAGCGAGCGCCATTAAAAATACGTTTGAATGAAGGCTGTTAAGCATAACATTTACACCAGCCTGGAAGTGTTACCGGCAGGTGAGGCAGTGAGGTG
Source organism: Chaenogobius annularis (assembly GCA_015082035.1). Classification (NCBI taxonomy): domain Eukaryota; kingdom Metazoa; phylum Chordata; class Actinopteri; order Gobiiformes; family Gobiidae; genus Chaenogobius; species Chaenogobius annularis. The sequence continues at coordinate 161,384 of BJKM01000131.1, read as the reverse complement.
AGCGGCGGTCTATGTCCCAGGTCACTAATAGGCAGACTCCAGGTCGTTCGGCCGGACCAGAACCGGCTGACATGAAACTTTTGAGTAACAGTGTGTTCGAGATGAGCAGGTGTTTCAAATGAACTGGGGGATCGTTCCTTCACGTCCTCTCTCTTTCCTCCCTCTCTCTCCTGGCGTGAGAAAGCCTTAAGCGCAGATCAGTCGTGACTCGTGATGTCTGTTTTACTCTGACTTCAGAAGAAAGAAGCGCAGCGCTGACGAGAGGAACGTAAAGGTTTCTGCGTGTAACGCCATTCAGCCAATCACATCGCAGCATTGTTTCACGCAGAGGAAAGAGTCCAGTGTGTGATGTTCTGACCGAAACAAACATCTCATGTCAGCTATATTTTCTAATCAGCTTTTAATAGAGCAATAAAAGATTTCAATTTATGTACAAAGCACCATTACACTATTTGTTATACATTATAATAAATTGTGAAAATAACTAGGTCCATTATAATTACGTATGTTATAATATAATAATATACATATAATATAAATGTGGCAAGTGCAGATACGCTGGTCTTTTCATGATAGCGCCCCCTAGGTGTGGAGCTTCACTTCTTGTTCTGTTCATTCTCTGTGGAATTAGCATTTTTTGTAGTTTATCAGTGTTAATTGTTAATCAATCAATGCTTTTGCCATTTGTTTAATTTAATGTCACTTGTTTTGTCACTTTGGCAAGAGGGAACTGTCGGGAGCAGTAAAAGATAAATTAAAAGATAACTGTTTCTTTTACATTTTCAGTTAAATAGAGAATGTAACATTTGAACTTGTTTACAATGATACTGTCATATTTGTAGCTCTGATGTTTGGTCAGTTTGCACTTGACCTTCTTGTGTTATGTTAGGATGAGTCCACCATGTGAAGTGTGATTGCTTTAATTGTCTAATAACAATACTTATTTATTAGTATTAACAAACACATTGTGACCTCCAGTGGCTCATAGTTCATTATGGTATTTAACTTGGTATTCAACAGCCTGATGTTTTAGGCACATTATTTGTTATGAAATAATTTGAGCCTAACTATTTTTCATAGCCAATATTGTATTGAGTAATTAAGTATACTAATGTAGTAATAATTGGCTTTAGTCACTCTCTCAGGCACAGTTTAATCACATCATTTTATAGCATTACAACCTCAACATTTTAATCTTACTTTAGCCGGCTGACCACATTAAAATGCACCAGAATACAATGAAAAAGGTCCGACACCCCAGAACCCCCCTGTTGAAAGTGGCTGTAGATCCTTTAACACCCACAAACACATTTGTAACAACATCTCTGAGAGGTGTGTTATGTGTACAGGGAGCAGAGATGATGTCAGGGGAATGCCAAGTTGCTTTGTGGAGCAAGTTCCTACTTTGTGTAGTGTTCACTGAAGATGGCAATAAAACTGATTCTGATGATGTGGTAGGGGGCCCCCAGGGAAAATTTCACTTAGGGCCCCCTGAAGGCTTGGGCCGGCCCTGCGTACAGTAGTATAATAGATTCACGAGCTAGCCGTCAAACTTTAAATGCAAAGAAGGCCCATCCAGTCATTACACCGGAGTAGTGCCGAGTCCCTGCTGTCCGGGTCAGTCGTGGGCTAGTGCACTAGAGCTGATTTCAGCCTGTCAATCAACTGTAAAGGGAGAATCTGATTGGTCAGTGCCAGGCTTCTGTCCTTTTGTCTGGCAGCCAAGCCAATGAGCGGCCAGTTCTGAACGAGTAACCTCCGAAACAACACTGCATCTGATTGGACACTGTGGTTTTCAGTACAATACTTCATTTTATTTCCAACATATTTTCTCATTATTTCCTGAAAAATATTTCATTGATATAATGAATGCTGTCCAAGAATGATTACTATGTTAAGTTCAACATTTAAATGAAATGTTTAGGCCTTCTGTGAAGGCCTTGACGCTTCCCCTCTGCTAAGTCAAACTGAAAATATGTAAAAATAATACACAGAAAACAAAACAAAAAAATGAAAAAGTTGTCTTAAAAAAAGTCTAATTTTGTTACATTTTGTGCAGTTAAAACATGACTTGTGCTTGGAATTAGATAGGAACAAAATAACAAACAAACAAAATAGTTTCTGAGAAAACCTATATTAAAGCGTTACCAAAGAGGTTTTGCCAAAGTGTGGCTGCGTGAACCAACTAAACCATCCATAGATATGACAAAACCAGGACAAAGCCAGGACCAAACGGCCAATCTACCACAGTTTAAAATGAATAAAACTCAGGATTCAAACTGCAGATGGTTGAGCAGTGCGCGTCCCACAGTTTGAGAACCGCCAGTATATCTGCAAACATGGCCGACCCGCTCCTCTACAGCGGACCCACCGGCTGTGTGCATCAGAGCAGAAGATAGAGCACAACGAGCCTGTTACGTAAGCCTGGTGTAGCCCAACCCCCTCCCACCTCGGCCAATGGGATTCACACGTGGGACCCTGTTGCCCCCCCTCACATGCACACTGTCTGCACGTACGCTTCATCCTCATGTTTTATACACAAAGCACAAGAAGCAGAACACATCCAAATATGGGCCAAGTCTTGTCCAGTACATAAATATCATCATCCACCTCATACTTTTACACGGGCAGATATCGGGCAGGGGTCATTCTATCTCACTATGTACCACCAGAAACCATCAGGAGGGCCAGGACTTTACTAGGACTAAACCATGTGTAAAGCAGGACTAAACAAGGTCACTGAGTGAATGATGCAATGTAAAACCCCATTGTCTTTAAAAGCAGCATGTCTAAATCTGGAGATGAGTTAACAAAACAAACAGTACATAAATAAGTAGAACAAACTCAAATTGGAAATTCCTGAATAAAGCTGTATTTTAAATATAACTTTTTTCTGTATGTAAAGGTGCACTATGTAACATTTCTGGTAGGGGGTCTGCCACCTGCTTGTCTCCATGGCTTTACTTGGAAAATTCCTGTATGGCATAAAACTAAACTCTTTCATTTATTCAATTTCAAGAGTTTTTTTTTATTTAAAAACTAAAATAAACCTGAGGTAATTCATTTTGTAATGCATTACAAGCAAACGACATCTCCATGGAGACAAGCAGGTGGCAAACCCTCCACCAGAAAAGTTTCGTACTGCACCTTTAATAACCCAGTTTCCTCTCTCAACATAGGGACTTTCACATGGAAACTACAACACTGTCCAAACGGCTTCTAAAGAGGTTTGTCCAAATGTATTTTTCTCCCAAAGATCAGCCCGTAAAGTAGGATCCAACACAGGGGGAAAAACATACATTTAAACAAAATACACAAAAATACATTTTCAGTCAAATCTACTTTCCTGAAATACTAAATATTCTTTCTCATCTGATGTCAACAGCATTTTTCAGATTTTTAAATCCTAGAAATTCGCAATTGCCATTTTTACACATTAAATGCCTGATTTTAACATTAAAACATTTTAGAAGTATTTGCTCATTACGAGTTAAGTATTGGTTCATGCTTCATTAAGGCTTTTACAAGCGTAGTTATTTTAAAGTATTCGCTTCCGAGAGAAAGTGTGGCGCCTCCCTCCTCCCCTCTCTGCCCTTCCCCCTGCCTCCCCTTGCATCTGTGCTCCATCTCACCAACAGTCTACTCACACTGCACAGGATCCCCAGGACCAACCGGAGACTCAGGACCCGCGCACTCGCAGGTCAGTGGAGCTTTGTTTCTCGCATTGGGCTGTGAGAGTAGGTTTACGTTATTATAAGTGCTTCCGGAGCGCCCGAGAAGGAGAATCATGCCTCTTTAACAAGCAAGCTCGTACACTTTGGAATAGTGCGTTTTCATATCATTATTCTTTGTTGAACGTGCACATGTGACCTTGGACGAAGCGTGGGACAAAGCGTAGAACACACTTGAACTTGAGTCTCCTTCACAGCTCCATGTTTGGCGTTTGCTGTGGAAGAGAGCACCCTGATAAGACCTTCTCCTATTGGCTGTTAACACAAAGGACAGTGAGCCTGGGCGGCTGTTATATAAGCCCAGCTAATACTTTGTCCTCTCACTATTGTGTGGCGGCTCAAGCCTCCAAGCTGGGAACAACAGCCGTAGTAGTAGTAGTAGTAGTAGTAGTAGTAGTAGTAGTAGTAGACATTGGAAAGTCTTAAAAACAAATAAAATTTTCCTGACATAGGAATTAAAGGTGCACTATGTAGTTTAAATTTGTTCTTGTGCATTGTCTCCATGGAGATGTTATTGCTCTGCTTTTCCCACAGTTGGTATTAAAAGTATCTGTCTTTCATTTATTTCATTACTGGTGTTTATTACTCCGAAACACGTTGAACAACTACATACATAGTGCACCGTTAATGATGTCACAAAAACAGTTCAATGAGAATACAAGTGTTCAGAATGGGCCCATGTGTCTTTGCACAGTGTCCACCTCTGAAGCCCAACACAACAACATGACTACGGATATACAACACATCACAACTTCTGATATCCATATTCTTGAAAGAAAATAACACATTTGTTAAACGCATAAGTTAACGGTGGAAAAAGTACTGAAAATGGGTATTCGAGTAAATGTACCGCAGCAAGTACAAGTGCAAGTAGTGCTGTTAAAATTGTACTTAAGTAAAAATAAAAAGTACGCATGAAAATACTCAAAAAAGGGCTATTACCCATGAAAATGTACTCAGTTACAATACCTTTAACATTTGTAAGTAGTTACTTTCCACCCCTAACCACAAAGAACATGAATGATTTAGATTGCGATAAGTGGAATACACTTTTATGACCATGAAATATAAATTGAGCATCTAACTTTAGGCAAATGAATGCTGTCCATCTTTGTTTAAAGTGTTTTAGTCTTTAGGTCTGGTCCCAGCAGACCTAAAGACGTGTCCACACTGGTACACTGCGAAAAAATACAAGCTGAAGAATCAAAAGGGCACACGTGTCATTTGTTTAGAAGCTTTGAATTGATATTCTAATATTCATTTTAAAGGGCACAGATTCTGCTAAATCTTTAGAGCTCGTTACAACAGCGTTCCCTCACCAGTTAGTTTTTCATTGATTCCTTCATGTTTGAGTTTATCCCATTTTGTCCTGCAACTGAAGCTCAGAAAAGTCCTGTATTCACCTACCCCCTATCCCCGCCCACATCCCACATCATTTTAGATCAATATTGCCTGATGATTTACTTTATTATACTTCAATACTCGTCTGTTTAGCTCTGCACATGACTGAACGTATTTGAGCTGCACTTCTCTTGAAAGTACATTTCATAATGATTATTTCTGTTTTTATCTGATTGTATTATATGCTCAATAATAGACTTGCCTCCCCTAAGCATAATATGTCTCCTTTAACGTGTAGAAAAGCCAAATAGATTTTATTTTCATTGTTGATCCTAAAAGTATTTGCAAAACATTTGTATTTTGTGTATTTTGTGTGTACGATGTGCTCTTTTAACCCAGAAACTAATGTACTAGAGATGTGAACCCCAGTGAGAGTGTTTGGGACGAGCTGGAGAAGGCTCTGTGCAGCGGTCACTCTCTCATCATCACAAGATCTGTGTGAGGAATAATGACACACTGGAGGGAAATTAATCTGAAAATATTGTAGAAGCTTATTGAAACTATGCCACAGCGCATGTGCGCTGTAATCAACGCTAAAGGTCCGACCAAATGTTAAAGCGTATGACCCTTTCTTTCCCCGTTTTTGGCCAGGCAGTGCAATTTCCCTGGCAGCAGCCAAAGCAGACAAAAACACAGAACAGCGGCTCCAAAAAATCCAGGGTAAAAAAAAGAAAACATAAAAAGCCCAACTAATCCTTTTTGCAGAGTTGACCTTTTGCGTGCCACATAAAGCAGTGCTGCAGGACACGTGCTCCACCTGTCCCTCACCAACACGCTGCAAAACATTAGCTCCATTATAGCCACGGGACCGTCATTTTGGAAGGGGGTGAAGGTTTTGTGTTTACATGAAATATAATGTAACTCTGTATAAGATGATACACCTGAGAGAAAGTACAAAGAAAACATTTTTCTTTTTTCCCCCGCTGCTCTGACTCGGGATAACATCAGTTCCCATTAGTTATGGTGGTGGGGTGGGCCAAGAAATTCAAATGTTATTGCGGGGCGGGTTATGAAATGTTGACTGCACATAACTTTGCATTTAGTCCCGTCTAAATTTATCCGCAAATTTGAGTAGGATTGTAAAAAAGCCAGCAGCATTTTGCAGCCTAACATAGTGAACACATCTGTGCTGCCATCACTGTCTTCCTCCATGTCTGGCTCTGGTCCTACGAACGAGTGGGAGAGAGAGCGAGAGAGAGAGAGCAAAAATACAGGACAGGCAAAGTTATGCAATCTTAACCAAAGAAGACCAAATTCAATCAGCATTTGAATCTTTCTACATAAAACTTTTTTTTCTAAAATCTCAGAAGATAAAGATGGATTTTTAGGACACCCTCAATTCGCCTGTTATGACCAAAGAACAAAATAAAAAATTAGGAGCTGAAGTAACTGAAGTGGAAATACAAAGTGCAACCAAGAGACTGAAGAACAATAATTCCCCGGGGAGCGATGGGGTCACCTCAGAGTGGTATGAAGACACACTTACTCCTTTGCTTTTAAAAAATGTTAACTGGGCATTAAAAAAAACTCAGACCACTCTTAGTTGGAAAGATGCTATCATATCTCTAATATCTAAAGAGTGGAAGGACACTCGATTGTGCCTCATATAGACCCATTTCTATACCTAATGTGGATTATCATGTATCCATAGGATATACTGTATGCTTTTGTGGGTGTGCGTATGTGCGTGTGTGTGTGTGTGTGTGCGTGTGTGTGTGTGTGTGTGTGTGTGTGTAGAGCAACTAATCAAGTAATTAATTAATTTAATGATTAGTTCAGTCAACTTAAAACACATACTATAGTTTGAGTGTAGCTGGTGCAGAGTACATTTTAGTGTTGGTCACATGGGCCCTTGCGGCTCCTGGGACACTTTAGCTGACCTTGACACAAAATGTTTCCACTCTGTGCTGCCAAATGCACATACTTGACTTAGTGCTGGTGCCACAATGGAATCCCACGTGTCAGACAGAGGGCAAAGTAAAGGACTGGCACTACTGTGACCTCCTGTAGGAGTTTAGAAGGGCCTGTGCTTTACACTGTGATAAGGTTCTATCTGTGTGTATTTATTTATTTATTTATATAGAATTGATTTATATTATTCATTCAATATATACATATATATATACCAGATTTATTCAACAAAAAAAGATAAATCAGTTATTTGATATCTAGATTTCTAGATTTCCTGATTTCCATTTTAGTTAGTTAGCAAACTAACAGCTAACTGTGTTTCACTTGGACAAAACATCTTAAAAGTAAGTTTAAAACATCAAATGTTCTTAGATTTAAAATACATTCACAAACATAAAGATGTACCTGAAATTAAGACTGAAATGACATTTTTATACAAACAATTAAGTCTTCTGTAACAGAGCAGGGATGAACCCTACATGCCAAAGGAGTTGAATGTGATTGGTCAGTTTAAATGCATTCTTTGTTCTGATTGGCTCAGGCAGATATAACCTTTTATCACTGAGTGAATGTAAGAAATTGAAACAGTTTGGGCTCATGAAATCCTCAAAGTTGCACCAACTATAACATGTGTCGTGTACAGAAGTGCAGGAACAAGAATAAATGAATAACTACATTATGACAAAAACGTCATACAGAAATGTAACATTTTAAGAGACAAATGTGTGGCCTACTTATACATGTGTTTGAGGCATAAGGATTCTGTCCTGATCTGACGGACGTGAGCTGGCAGTCCTCTGCTGCCACAGTCGTATCAACTCTATATACTCTATATCTTTTCAAATCAGGAAGGAATCATTTACCAGAAACCCATGAAGAGTTTCAAATGAACTGCCCCTAAATTGGAGCTGGAAGTTAACTGGAACTTGTCTGCTCTTTACCTTGACTCAGATCACATGCTCAAATGTTTTTTTAGAACAGACAGAGCACACTATACTTAGATTTCGTATCTGCACAATGCCATAGCTCACATTGAATGATGGTGAATTTGTGGATTTATTAGTTGATGATGGTGAGAATGCAGCGCTGGCCTTCTCACTGCCTATGTATACATCAGATTATTGAAATGTTATGCTAACAGTACAATCTGATATCCGTCTCATTGTTCAAACCGTGAGGCTTTTAACAAGGGAAATGATGCAAAAAAGGACAAACTAATGTGGCAAAGACACAAATGAAAAAGAAAAGGCTAAAGATTGAAATAATTATTATAAAATAAATTGTACTTTGTCTTCCAAATACAAGAGTTTACTCTAAAATCCTCGTATTCACTGACACAAGGTCACCGACTGAGGCCTCGAGCTTGTATCTACAGATCATGTCATGCTTTCTGTATATTGTATTTCTAGCTGGTTGCAGCTGTGAAAAGCTGTTTTGAAACCTGTTGAATCATTATATAAACGTTCGGTCAAGATTCATGTTAGGAAACCTCGACAGCGTCACCTCTGTCCTAATCTTGTTAAGAATAAGGCAACAGATTCTAATTTGCACAGGATTTCAAATGTTTGCACATGTGATGAAGAAATGGCTGTTGTCTAAATGAGTTTTCCCACATTTATAATGATTTTGAATGAAAAGGACATGTGCTTGTGTATAGTATTTGGAGCCCTGATGAGAGAAAGTGTGAGAATGGATCATTTTAGAATTGTGTTGAGTGACTCTGTAAGCAGATTTGTAACTTTTCTATCGCGTCTATTACTCCACATACTTTTCAAAAACGGATATTTTTGAAAGGATTTTTGGCCCGTAGAGAGAAGGGAGGACATGCAGTAATAGTTGGAGTTGGGATTTGAACTCACGACACTGCAGCCGGCTGCATATGGCGCTTGGCATGTTCCGATAATTAGGCTATACTTAAGATTTCGATGAAACATTTTACCAATTGTATCCCCTGATAGTAAATCATGACATCACAGATCAGGGTTGAACAATTATTTTTCTCCAGGGACTATAATTGAATCCGGTGGTGTAACAAATGACCATAAGAACATTTCTGTAAAATATATTACTGTCATTTCTTATTTCATCCATGAATTTAATTTAATCTTAATTAAGGACACAAGTACGGACACATGTTCCAGTGCTAAGACAATAAATAAATAAATACATAAATAGAAAAGAGAACCAGTGTGTTATAATAATAATTTTCAAAAACAGGGTAAGCACTGTCCCGAAACTGTTGCCTTGCAACCATGTTGTACACTGGGCCAAAACTCCTCTGATGTCACAGAAATGATTATTTGACAAATAAATATGTGAGAATTTGGTTACTTTAGTTTTAAATTGACACATTTGATCTGAGCCTTCCTAGTGTGACGTCATCAACATGACATTAGAGGCGGGTTAAGTGTTTCAGCTCCCTGAAGACAACCACTCTACCAACTTTACTACTGTTGTCACTCTCTTCGTGTAAAACAGGTACTATAAGTAAATAAAGTGAATCATTAATCATTAATAGAAAATCATAAAAACCTTTCTCACTTCAAACTGGGTGACTATATATCCCAGGGTATTTTATTATTATTGAGTGACTACATTCCATAGAATAGACAGGCCACACAGGCCACATTCCTTGTCCGATTTACGTCATTCAAAGTTCAGGTTGTAGATAATTCTCGTGTGATTCCTGGACTTGCTTTTGGTAGTCCTCCGCCTTGTCATTTTTTCAGGATTCGTCTTCAAATTTTCCCCATCTCTTAGAATGGCGGAATGTTGGTGATGTTGGACTGTGTGACATCATCGTCATAGCAACTGTACAGAATACAGCCATGCATTACGCAGACCGTCATGGCAACTAGGGCTTTGTGATATCATCGGCATGGCATCGGCATGTACAGAACATGTGCAGAAATGACAAAAGAAGACTGCACCTACAAATCAGTGAGCACTGATTGTGAGACATATTTATACTTGATTTTGTGTTTTTATATAGACGTGTGAAAAAGTGCGTTTTGTTTTTACATTAGGCAGTCACTCGCAGTGGCTTCCTGCCATTGCCGTTTCTAGTTCTACTCATTATCCACCTCATTAACTGCAATGCTCTTCGTAACAAATCTATAACAAACAGGACAATCTCATACATGTTCTCTGCTACACAATGCGTTACACACATTGTCCTAATGCGGTACTTCAGTTGTATGTTAGGTCAACTCTCTCCTAACTATGACAGTGATTAAGACTTATGATGTGATGTGCAGCTCTGAACATGGCGTCTGTGATGGAGAAGCTCATCAGCCCTCTGGCCTCCAGCCCGGCCGAGCCCCCCCGCAACAAGGTGACGGTGGTGGGAGTGGGCCAGGTGGGCATGGCCTGTGCCATCAGCATCCTGCTCCGGGTGAGTGACGCCAACTATCTGCAACCTGATAACACTAGTTTACTTTAGACTCTGTTTTAAGACCAGACACGACAGGCCAAACTTATTTTTAATGTTCTGTTTTGTTTTTTGGTCAGTTTGCTCTCTGAACACTTACAAACATAAACATCAAAACAACAACACGGTTCAATCTGGTACTAAAGATGTTTATTTTTCATTGAATCCACCTCATCCATAGATTTCTCTGGGACACTGTAACTTCAAATGCCCCAGCAAAATATTCAGTTGTATTCATCTGGACAAAATCAAGTGTCATTTTCAATCTGCGGATCTAGTCTGATCCGCCTAGAAATCCTATTGTTTGCTGGCTTTAGGACTTCTTTGGTCCATTGCAGGGCTGTTAGGGGAACAAAGAAGATTAGTTTCAGGGGAAACGTAAAAACAGGACTAACAAATAGATAAACAGGACTGGCAATTATCACGCTCCACCCAGTGGGCAGGGCGTAATCAGAGTAGGATAAATATCTGAATTCTCAGACTAGAGCCACAGATTGAGAATCGAAATGTTGTGTTTTTTTAAAACAGTGTCCGGATGACACAACTGACTCTTTTTCTATGATGTGACACTCCTGGACGTTTGAGGAATTACACCGACCAAACTTCAGACATAAAGATCCGCCCTTAAAGTAGCACCTACACACACCAAACTTTACCATCTGGGACTCAACAAGATTTTGACAGGTCATACTCAAGGATTTGTTCATATCTAATTCCAAGCCTTATTTATTAACAATTTAACAAAAATATGAAGCTAAAGTTTCAATAAGATCTAGTTTACTCAAATACTACATATATACTTTTGTATTTATTATGTCAACAAAATGATGCAGGAAATGTTGCTGACATAATATGACATAATTACTGCGTTGTCACATACTATAATGTATTAACATGACATGATAAAACACTTTTCCCCAGACATTTATGTGAGTGAAGTACACAAATGTGAAATCTTTAAATTTAAGCCACCTGTAGTGTCTCGACTTAAAGCATGAGATGTAAAACAAATCCTAAAATGTATTGTGTGTGCGTGCGTATTTGTGTGTGTGTGCGCACATGTGTGTGTATTTGTGTGTGTGTGTGTGTGTGTGTGTGTGTCCGCGTGTGTGTGTGTCTATTTGTGCGTGTGTATTTGTAGCTAATTGTGTGCGTGTGAATTGTGTGATGTTGTGTGCGTGCTGATGTGTGTGTGTGTGTGTGCGTCTGTGTGAATGTGTTGTGTGTGTTGTTGTGCGTGTCAGGACCTGTGTGACGAGCTGGCCCTGGTGGACGTGATGGAGGACCGTCTCAAAGGGGAGATGATGGATCTTCAGCACGGCAGCTTGTTCCTCAAGACTTCCAGGATCTGTGCTGACAAGGGTGGGTCCCCTCTGCCTCACGTGTGTGTCCCCTGCCTCACGTGCGTCCCCTGCCTCACGTGTGTCCCCTCTGCCTCACGCGTGCGTCCCCTCTGCCTCAATGTGTGCGTCCCCCTGCCTCACGTGCGTCCCCCCTGCCTCACGCGTGCGTCCCCCTGCCTCACGCGTGCGTCCCCCTCTGCCTTCACGCGTGCGTCCCCTCTGCCTCACGCGTGCGTTCCCCTCTGCCTCACGCGTGCGTCCCCTCTGCCTCACGCGTGCGTCCCCTCTGCCTCACGCGTTCCGTCCCCTCGCCTCACGCGTGCGTCCCCTCTGCCTCACGCGTGCGTCCCCCTGCCTCACGTGTCTTCCCCCCTGCCTCACGTGCGTCCCCCTGCCTCACGTGTGCGTCCCCCTGCCTCAAGTGCGTCCCCCTGCCTCACGCGTGCGTCCCCCTGCCTCACGTGCGTCCCCCTGCCTCACGTGCGTACCCGTCTGCTCACGTGCGTCCCCTGCCTCACGTGCGTCCCCTCTGCCCGCTGGGGCTCCAGCGCTCCAGCAGCCGCCACTGTGCGTCCAGAGCCGCCGCTGTGGTCCAGAGCCGCCGCTGTGGTCCAGAGCCGCCGCTGTGGTCCAGAGCCGCCGCTGTGGTCCAGAGCCACTGTTGTGGTGAGTGAGTAATGCCACCTCCAAATCAACGAAACACATGAACTCCTTTTATTAGGCCCGAGCCCAAAGATGAGAATCGTCCCGGCAAAGGACATATTAAAATTGTATCTGGGGGCTGGAACCATTTTAAAATCAAGTAGTAAACAAGGACGAATATACTCGAGAGGGGAATCGAAAATTAGAACTTAAAAAAACCTGAAAAAAATATTGAAAGACGGCTCAGTAGCGCCACCTCAAACATCAATTAACATGAGGCCAATGGGAGTAAAAATATTGACGCTTACTTCAAAAAATAGATAATGTGAGGACATGTAAAAAAATCATACATGAAGTCGGCCATATTGGATCAAACACGACGCAGACAAAAGTGTACCTCGTCGTACTTTTCACATCTCCTCCTACAGTTTTCCTTGAAAACATTTTTTGTGTTGTTTGTCCACAAGACACAAAACCCATGAGAAATGAAATGTTATCAGTTTGAAGCTGATCCGTCTGCAGGTGTGAATCTTTTTTGAAAGTTTCTTAAACATTTTCTTATTTGAAAATGTTTAGTGTGTGTGAGTGAACACAAGCTGAACACAATGATATGCAAATATAGTTGTTGGTTTATTTTGTGACCGGGCACAATGTGACAAAGTCACGTGACTCTAGCTTGAGTTTCAAGAAAATAATTTTTGTTATTATTAATATACTACAACCCACCCCAATTTGACCCCCTTGAACAATAATGACAATGGGATTTTTTTCAGGATTGGTGAAAATGTAGTTGTTTTGAAAATTAATACCGCAAAATGACTCGCCATCTCAAATTTCCGTTCTGACCACACGCTAAAAACCCACAGGGAGTTGGCCATTGTGGGCGGAACTCAATATTTTCACATTTTTGTGAAGCCTGTTCCATTAGCCATATTTTTGGGCTGACGCAGGACACTTGCCTTGGATTGGAAGGAACTGACTTTGGAGGAGCTGACTTCAGAGGCAAGCACGGTACCTGGGCGCAAAAGATAACACAAATATGACAGATCACAAATCCTAAAAACATTAACACAATGAAGAGACATTTAAGAAACAATATAAACAGTTTACCTTTAAAAGCACAGACATTTTTTTTTTACAAGATTCTCTCTTTTTTTTTTTTTCTTATCGATCAAAAACTCCTAAGTGCAAACAGTTCTCCTAACCTCATGTCCACTTGAAGGGAGTTCCAAGCTGCAGGAACTATTAGGAAAAATGCTCTCTTTCCCCAGTCAGTCCTTACACAGGGCCCACACAAGCGTTTTTGCAGTTGCATTTACACGGGGAGCATCGCCATAATCCAACAGAGCCGTAAAAAGTGGCCGATACCAGGATTAACGAGTTTCAAGGGTAAATCAGGCTTTACCATAAAAGCACCCAAGCTTTATCTTCAATTACTGTAAATGATCTTTGTGATCTTGCTCAGCTCTCCTCCAGTGCAGACGTGTTTTCTCTGTGCTCCTGCTCCGCTGCTACTTTGCCTTGTCTAGTCAAGTTTTTTCTCTCTACTCACGGTTCGCGTACTCACCTGCTGATCTCTGGAAAATGAATCTGATTGATTGGTCTCTGAGTGCATTGGATAAAGTTTTTTCACCTAGAAAAGCTGCTCCGGGAGAAGCCACTTGTCCAGATGGTACAGGCGCAGCGGGGTACGTACGTGACCCTTGGAATAACTGGCAGGTCCTATGCATCGAGCCTTTGCTCGTGGAAGACGTAGAAGACCTATTCGTATTTGGATTTATGATAGCGGGATTCCTTCTAATTGGGCTTGGAGTCGCCTTGGTCTATCGGAAAATTGGGAAGACAGGAAAATTCACCCAGCAACTGTCTGACAACAACAAAAAGGAGTTTGTGGAATTGAGTAGAAAGGATGAAAAGACTTGAGTACGGTATGGCACAGCTCGTAGAACTGGACAAAAACGTCTTAGTCCGGAATTAATGACGCGCAGAAGACTGTGGGACGTGACCAGGAACAGAGAAGTTTTTGAACGATGGAGTAACTCAATGGTACAAACGGAGCGCGACACAGAGGACCAGAAATGATTGGAGTATTTGATCTGGCAATTTCTGATCAAACAAATGCACTAAAAAGTATTTTTTCACCGTTATGCTCCTTTTTTATCTTTTCTCCCGGCCTTGGCCTTGAGACCAGCTGGACAGGCCAGCGAAACGAGCCACACACAACACACATACACATACACGCACAAACAACAGATATTTGGCCTTCACATCGCCATCTGCATTCCTTCATATCTACTTCTACTCTTGTTTGTGTCCCTGGGCCAGAACCACTGAAAAATTCTGCGCGTGACCTCGTGCAAACATATCCACTATATGTGTTATATACTGTGTATTATTGTTATGCTTATGCTGAACTTTTCCCCATTTTCTAAGAGTTCAAGTATCCCTGCAGGCGCTGAGTGAAAACCAGCTGCCCGGGTGACTGGTGCTCTTTTTGCATGTCTTTCCATGTGGCATCTGTCATCAAATCAAGTTCCTATGTTGCGAACTTTGTACACTGACAATGGCAATAAATATATCCTGATTCCTGATTCCTGATTGTCTAGAATGAAATCAAGGTATTTATAATTGGAGACTCAATAAGAGTTTTCCTGAATACCTTCTGCTAAAGCTATGAGAAAATACCATAGCTTTAGTTTTTAGTAACTATCTAACTTTTCAAGGGCCCACCATCTGCTTGTCTCCATGGAGATATTACTACTTTGCCTGAAATGTTCCACAGCATAGTACAGTTATGCACAGTAAAAATGCAAAGTATTTTTACAATAATTAAAACATCTGTAATTTAATAAATACAAGATCGAAGTTTAATGCCCTACTGTGGAACAGTCCCCGAGCTATAGTTTCACCTGTGTGACGGCATGTTAGGGACACTTCCAGAGGATGTTGAAGTTTTTAGTCTATGATAGGCGGGAGAAGTGGTGGCAAGGATCGTTCTCTTCATTAGAGACATACAGGGAAACAGGCAAACAGTGCAGTATTGCCCTGATTCTGGGTTCAGCTTCTTGCAGTTCAACTGTGGTTTAAATAGTTGTTATTTGCGTCAGCCTTAAGATTATTTGTCAAAGTTTACAGATACTGAAAAAGTACACAGTACCGGTTATTGTGTTCCATATAACAACTATGCACCATAACAAGATAGTGACATGAGAATATGTTGGTCAAAGTTCCCAAGGAAGGAAAATAGGATAGCAACATGCACTTTTACAAGATCTGAAAAGTGTAAATGTTCTAGGAAAACGTGGGAAAGAAAAAAAAGTAACACATTTGTAAGAAAAAAACATGCAAGATAGTTTTCAAGACAAAGGTGCATGGCTCAGAACTGTTAAAATGCGGTGCAGCGTGTGTGAGAGACACGTTTGGACTGAATCCACTGAGAGATGCGCCGGCCAACACACAGAACTTCATTATAAACTTTATTTATGATAATTATTATGCATTGCAGATTGGACATTAAGTCCTAAATTGGTGAAACAAGTTTGTTTGTGCTTTGAGAATTAAATTGCTAAAGAAATATACAATTTACACAATACACAATTTAAAAGTAAATAAGACCCTTATATTAGCAATGTTTTATTGTTAAACTAAATAACAATAAAACATATTGATATTGCAATATGGCTCCCAGTATTGATCTGTATCAAATAATTCCTGTAATGGCACAGCTCCACCTCAGTGACCACTGACCTAACGGACCATGCGTGTCCCTGATTGGCTTATCCACCTGTCAATCATGCCCATCTGAACTCAGAAGATGAAAACACGGGACAGACTGATATCAATCTGTATAAAAATACAGAGAGAGATCATTCTGGACTTTCCAAGCAAATTAGTTCAATCCAAAACTTCCCCCAATCCACTAAGTAGGCTACTCCATCAAATCTGACATTTTCTGTCAACTTGGCGTGCTTCTTATAGCAAATTTGCAATTTTTTTCTGGCAACGTTTAAAATCTCCTAAATTTAAGTTTTTGGGGGGGTGTTTGTTTGTTTTTTACTTTCATCTATAAGTGGCCCAAATACACCTTTGTCCTTGAGAGACCTAAAACATGGAGGAGAAGAAGAAGGAAAAGTGAAAGACAATGACCCAAAGGGATATTGACAAGCTTGTGGACAAAATGGTCTGCCTTTAGAATGACCTTGTGCTAACCCTAACCCTAACCTGGATCTGTGTTGCAGACTACGCGGTCACGGCAAATTCTCGCCTGGTGGTGGTCACGGCAGGTGTGAGGCAGCAGGAGGGAGAGAGCCGCCTCAATCTGGTCCAAAGAAATGTCAACGTCTTCAAGGCCATCATCCCCCAGATCATCAAGTACAGCCCTAACTGCACCCTCATCGTGGTGTCCAACCCGGGTACGTGACACGGGTAAACAGGATGACATGGAACAGCCACAAACCCTGCAGAGTTCAATAGTAAACATATGAGAAGAGTGCAAATGTTCTCTAAACTCTAAGGCTACAACAATTAATCAATAATCCAGAGCTTCTTAAAGTGTGGGGCGTGCTTGTTTAGGGAGGAGGGGGGGTTTACCTCTCTCCAATGTCTGTAATCTGTTCTGTCCCACTGCGTGCTTCGTCTCCTTCCTCACTAACAACAACAAACAAAAATATTATGAAAATGTTTCAAAATTCTTAAAATTATTAGCTTGGAAGCTTAGAAAACAAATGGCAGAGAGAGCATTTTTTAAGATACAAGATTGACAGAGTAATGTCATTTTAACTAAACAAGACCAAATACATTCATCGTATTGAATGCTTCAACAGAAAACTTTTCAACAAAATAGATGGAAACGAAAAAGAATTACAATCTTTTTTGGACACTCTCAATTTGCCCGCCATGACTGAAGAGCAAAACAAAAAATTTGGTGCTGAAATAATAACTACTGAAATTCAAAGTTAAATCAAAAGACTACAAAAACAATACCGTACTTTTCGGGCTGGAGCGCTCCTGAATAAAAGCTGTGGCAAAGAAATTAACAAAGATAAAATAAATTGTACATATACCACGCACCTGTCAATAAGCCGCAGGTGCCCACGTTGTAACATGAGGTATTTACATGTGTGTTTTTAACAAACACAAAACATACCACAGCTGTCCCTACTGTCCCCTCTGTCCTTGATAACTGTGTGAGCTGATTTACCTGTGTCTGTGTCTTCACATCTGGTTCATCTGCTCCTGAGCTTGTGCTTAGCGAGTGAGTGTTACATTGTAACATAAGATATTTACACAGAAAGATTGCTCCACGGTAGTGATCCACGGGTTTTCCGCAGGTCAGGTCGGGCCAAGCAAGTCTCATCTCCATGCGGCAGGTTCTAAACTGCAGACAGCCATATATATCTCATGTCCGCACACCACGTGTGTCTTTACGTTCAGCTGGGTCTAGATTGACTTCCTCATTTCCCCGTGAATATGAGTCTGATTGTTATAAAACACACAGTGTTTTGAAGCTTAAAATACAGAGAACACGACGTTTCCCCTGGACAGTGACCACTGTTCACTGACGTCTTTTCTACAGTGTGTCAAACGCTTGCGCTTCCTGCTAAAGTGCCCCCCGGTGGCCTTTAGCCAGTAAAAATCTAGAAATTAGACGCACCGTTGTCTGGGCCGCAGGGTTCAAAGCGTGGGGAAAAAGTAGCGGCTTAAAGGTAAATCTCCAGGGAGTGGTATAAAGCTCTAAAAGACACACTAATTTCTCTGCTTGTATCAATTAACTGGGCACTTTAAAAAGCTCAGATCCCTCCAAGTTGGAAAGAAGCCATCATATCCAACCCTTGTGCTACCCTCAAATATAGTGCGCAGGTTAAAAACACTTTTTCTTTTATTACAATTTATGTTTTCAAACATAAAACAACAAAAACAAACATGAAACAAACAAACACACAAGAACAACAGCAACACGTTTTCATGTTGTGGAGGAAGTGGGGAAGTGTTCTGTCTACAACAGAAGCCTGTGGGTCATCCAGACCCGAAAATAGCACGAGGGCTATTACCTGAAGAGGGGAAGGATCCACTTGACTGTGCCCCATATAGACCGTTCTCAATGAATGTGGACTATCATTTATACACCTCAGTTATGTCCAAAAGGATGGAACAAATTCTCCCAAATCTATTTCACAATGATCAGACAGGATTTTTAACAAACGACAAACACAAGACAATATAAGGCAATCTTTACACATAATGAACCATATACAAAAACAACAAAACAAAGCTGTGATAATAAGTTTGGACGCTGACATTTTTTTGATTCTGTTAGCTGGCCTTATTTATTTAAATAATATACAATATAGATGATTTATTAATTTCAAAATATTGAGGCTCTGTATGATAGCCCAATATCAAGAATCAAAATTAACGGTCACTTTACAGACACACTGACTTTGGAGAGAGGGGTAAGGCCGGGTGGTGCTTGGTCCCCCCTGTTGTTCACTTTGTACGTGGAACCATTGGCTCAATATTATAGACAATCGGAAACAACTTATGCGGTCTCAATTGATGGGACAGAACAGAAAATTCTATGCTACGCAGAAGTTCAACTCAAAGCTACAACACCACCACAGATGTGCAGAAACAACCTTTCATTCCAAGAGCCGAGTGGCATCAAAATAATATTACTCAAGTAGAACACAGTGGTGGTCCAGGAAATAACTCAAATAAGTGTAATTTAAAGATACTTTTACTTGGTAGAAGACAAGTAATGGTAATTGTAAGAGTAAATGAACATAACATCTGATGTATAATTTGATGTAAATGTAAAAAATAATAAACTAATTCTTCTTGTCAAAAGAAGCAACGGTAAAAGAAACACAATGTTATGTTTACAGCAAACTCGGTTGGGCATGGCGAGCCTCTGCTGCCAAGACACCGCTGACAAAGTCCGACTTTAGCTTCCTCGCGCCCTGATTGTTGTAATCTTCATCAAAATGTTGACAACTGTCATCTTTACTGTGGTTGTTGTATCATTGAGCCTTACTGTGCATGTTTAAGGAGTCACACAGGTAGCTGTATTGAAACTCCTCCATACACACATTACACACAACATTCGTGACTTATTGTGTCTCACCGTAAACACATTAACTCATTAGTTCCTAGTCACTTGCCCTCAGGACCATCTTGACTCTGGCCAAGCTCAAGCTCAAACTGAAATGGCTGAACAGAGGGGTTTATTGTGCTGTTAATGCGGATCTTGTTCAGCTTTCTGTGCTTAGAACAGAGGGCTGCAGACGCTGCATTTGACGACACTCCCAGAATTCATTGCAAGAAAAATGGCGACTTACATGGAAAATAAATTCTTACAAACTTGATAAAACTGTACACTTTTACAAAGGTTTTATACTTTATTTATATTGTTAACAACAACAACCTAACAAATGTATAGGGACAGTATGTCCTTAATAGTTTGGGTTCCCTTTAAAAATGTATCTCAGATGTAAAACTCCAACAATGGTGATGATGGATGGATACCTGTGGCATGTACTTTTGGCTGCAGCAAAAAAAAAAGCAGTAACAAGGAGATGGATGCCAGCAACGGAGTCGATTATCAAGAAATGGACTGAATTTTTTATTGGAAAACAAAGACTTACTGTGAATTCGAAAAGGGACACATTTGTTGGACATTGAGACACATGGGGAAATTACACAGAGGACATATGCCTGACTGAATTTCTTAGGACAACTCTAACTCTTTTAGTTTTTGTCTTGTCGCTCTCTGTTTGTGTCTTGGTTTTTGTTTTGTGTTTATAAAAATAAGAAAATATATAGAATCATTTGAGAGAAAAAGGAAAAGAGCTTTGATGTTGTGTGCAGTGGACGTGCTGACCTATGTGACATGGAAGCTGAGTGGTCTGCCCAAACACCGCATCATCGGCAGCGGCACAAACTTGGACTCTGCACGCTTTCGTTTCCTGATGGCTGAGCGGCTGGGCATCCACGCCAGCTCCTTCAACGGCTGGGTGCTGGGAGAGCACGGAGACACCAGCGGTGAGGACCACCAGCCATTTTATTATCATTTAAGTATTTATATTATAAGACAGTGAAGAACAAAACAATAATATACAAATGAGATCCATTCAGGAGAAGTTGGGGAGCACCTAATGGATGTTCTGGTGGAACCAATCAGATGCACTTAGGAGATGGCACTCTTTTATTTCAAACTAAGGTTAGGGTCTAAGGTGGAAACATTTGCAGACGACTCCAAGGCCCTCATACGGTTTCAAGTTTAAAAAAAGAAAAAGCTTTTTTTTTTTTAATTAAAAACATGTTTCAAGTAATGACATTGCAGAAATGTCTTAATTTTATTTGTTTATTTATTATGGAAAGTCCACACAAAAATATTGGCCAACACAGAAGAGGACAATGCTTGTACCAAGTTAGAGGAAAGTTGCTCATTTCCAGCTGGAGAAAATAAAATGGCATACATGCCAATAGAATACAATATATATACACATGTCAATTACAGTGACTTGCCAAAGTATTCATAAGCCTGGAAATTGTCCACATTTGGATGACAAACTTCAACAAATTGTATTGACATTTTTTGGGAAAGAGCAACCAAAAGCGCCCCACAATTTCAGTTTCAGTTAAAAACATAAAATCAAGATTATAAGAAGAAATAAAATTATTAATTAAGAATGACTTGTGACATAAGGATCTGACATTTAGCACAGCAAGTTTCAGACTAGTTTCAGTGAGACTGGGCGTTATCTTTTTACAGGGAATATTAATCAAATTTCTCAGATTGGGCAGTCTGACTCGCATTTTGTTTTCCCATCTGTGTGATGTGACTACAGAAATAGCACTAGGGGAGGCTGTTTTTACACAGGGACCCGGGTTGGTTTGATTTTTATTATGAATATAAGTCCCGGCAACGCTGAGACCCAGTGCATCCTAGCTATGGGAGATACCAGGTGAAAGATGAAAGCCAAGCACAAACGCTGCACTGCTGTGACCACTACTCCTGAGGAGATGCCCTAGTGGCATTGAAAGACAGGTCAAATGCAGAGGACAAATTTCCCTAAACTTCTCTTCAACTTCAACAGATGTGTGACACTTTGTGTTGTTCTTTCTCAAAAAATATCATCAAAATGTATTTGGATTTGTTGATCTTTGTTTGTTTGTTTGATCTTACAAAATGTGGTAAAGTTCCAGGGGTATGAATACTTTCACAAGTCACAGTCATCCATTTAGTAAAACTAACCCCACTCTAAAACATTATCAATCACACCCATTCACACACTATTTACATATGCACAATTCATGTTGTTGCATTCAAACAAAACCTTTTTTAATCAACAGTTTTCCATGAATATCTTATAATCATATCTTGTCTCACATGGGATTATGATCAAATATACAAATGTCAATCAAGGAAAAAAGTAAATTGTCTAAAACCTCCCATAAAATAGTTACGGGAAAAAGACACAAAAGCATCACTTTTCTAGTGGCGGTTGCTCCACCAGATTATCTCCATGGGGTTGTTATTGCTTTGCTCCACAGTGTGGCATTAAATATGTTAAAAGAAACATTTATTTATATTATTGCTCAAACAGCTCTTTTAAAAACTTACTGCAAGCGGTCTGGCTTGTATCTTGGCCTGGTGGTAACCTGCTTGTTGCCAAGGAGATATTTATTTTATGCCATACTGGGTAACATTCAAGGTATAAGACATCTCCATGGGGAACAACAGGTGGTGGACCATCATCCCCGAAAAGATACGCATTGCACCAGTAAATGAGACTTCAAGGTTTGTTACAACTGGATGTTACGATGTCATTGTGGGGTGACTACACTGTCAGACAGCCAAACACACACCATGCTGTGACATGTTCACTTACTCATGTACTGCTCATGTGTTGTGTTTTACATGTGTTTTTCTTGTGTTGCTTGTGTGTTGTTACCCATGTGTAACTTGTGTGTTACTTGTGTGTTACTTGTGTAGTCATGTGTTGCTCATGTATTGCTCATGTGTTGCTCATTGATGGTGTGTGGCAGTTCCTGTGTGGAGTGGAGCTAATGTGGCCGGGGTCAACCTGCAGAAGCTCAACCCAGAGATCGGCACCGACGGAGACCGTGAGCACTGGAAGGCCACACACAAGGCAGTGGTGGACAGGTACAGTACTGATCACTGTCAACCCCTGATAAAGGAACTACTGTGGCCTGCTTGCTTTTGAAAAAGTTACACACACGTCATCAGGGATGATGGCCACCTAGCTCAGCCCGAATCCATTGGACTTATCTTTCTACATTACATGTTCACCAGGGGAGATTCGACATTTCTGCATCAGAGCTTGGACACTTATTTTTATAAAATGTCTAAGCAACCGAACAAGAAGAACAGCGCCGCCAAGAGCCAGGCTTGCAAAGCTACAGCTACGCTAACTAGCCCCAATGCGGTGGCGGCCCTCACCTCCACGCCTCCCGCCCGCAAATACTCTGAGCAAGGTACTGCTCCGGAGGAGACCAGGAGTGGGATCGACCCAGTGATTATGGCTGCTCTGGGGGAGATAACTGATAAGATTATAAAAGCAGTGAACGCAAATATGGCGGGAATGCGTGATTTAAGACTAGTACTAGTCAGCTGAGCTTCAGCAGCCGAAAAGGAAATCTCTGAAGCCAACATGGCACGAGCCAGGTTTGTGTCCTGACTGATCAACTGTGCGTGTTATGGCTGCAGCTAGACGTCTTGCCTCGAGATAGGACCGGACCAAACAAGATACACGTCTCTTTCTTCAATGACCACTCTGCGAGTGTTGTCAAGAAACGCAAAGCATCTGACCAAGTGAAGTCTTGCCTGAGACAGAAGAAAGTGGATTACGCTCCGCTTTATCCTGCAACGCTGAGGTAAAATACAAAGATTTGCCACACTGGAGGAGCCATCGACATTCGCAGATATGCTGCCGGATCCCTGAGCAATTTGACATTACACCCTTTTCTTCCCCCTTATTACAATGAAAGGGCCCTGGACTTTATTGAAGACATGTGAGTATTTGTCCAATGTGGGCCAGTGTGTTCCAACTTTTGTTTGTAAATTCCCAGGTGAAAATGTTATATCAACCGTTCCGGAGGGACTATTAATAGAAGTGTTTTTACCTTGATCAATATATATGCTCCCCCAGGGAGCGACCTAACTGTCGAAATTTAAGTTATAGATTTGATTGCAAACCCCTCTGAGGGAAGTCTTGACTGTGGCGGTACTTGCATGTTCAGCCGACATTAGATGTCTCAAATGTAGGCGACCTACATATGCTTGCCATCCTACTTTAGAGTATGATTCACAGTTGTGAGTTCTGTCTACTTCTACTGTAATAAACCTTAGAGCTGAATGATAAACTGAGAGGTTTAACACTGTTGCTGTAGAATGCATATATATCACCATAATCTAGAAATTAGAGAAATGTAGCCTGAATTAACGCTTTTCTTCAATTAAGAGGAAAACACTGTTTATTTCTAAAGAAGAATGACAATCTGGCTTTAAGATGATTTGTCAGCTCTTGTATGTGTTGTTGAAAGAGAGTTCATAATCGATCTTGATCAACAAGGGACTTGTTGTAGGGCACTTGTTCAATCACATTAGCATCGAGCGTAAGTATAGACACATTTTTGTGCCTTTTGGAAACAGCATACATTTTGTTTCACTTGAATTCATCAACAATTTAAATTAAGACAGTTTTGTTGAATAAAGTGAAAATCCACTTGGATATTTTTAACAATTTGTGCAGCAGAAGGCACCCCAGCATATAGAATCACATCATCTGCATACAAGTGGACGCTACTATGTTTTAGATTGTGGCCAGCTTTAAATGTTTCTTTAAATTATTGATTTACGCATTGAATTAATTATTGTGCATTTAATATTTTCCTCCATATGAATGAGGCCCAATGTTTTGATTATAAAGCAAAGTGACAAAAACTTATTTGTATTATTTGATGAAATATGACTGGATGAAGGTCCTCAAGCCTACATGTCTGTGGTGTTGGAATATCTATGTTTAAATAAGAAATGGCCTCTGCTTTTGCTTTGAGCCATAAATCTTGGATGTTTACTCTTTGAACCTTTTCCACTGCAGTAACTGTGTGGCCTTTGTCTTGTAGTGCATACGAGGTCATCAAACTGAAGGGCTACACAAACTGGGCCATCGGTCTGAGCGTGGCCGACCTGACGGAGAGCATCGTCAAGAATATGAGCCGTGTGCACCCGGTCTCCACCATGGTCAAGGTCAGCAAAAACATCCACATCTGAATACTCTAGTTTGACCTTAACCTGGATTAGTAAACAACTAGTGCAGCAAATTCAAGGAAGCAGACTTTTTAAATCTGTATTTGATTCAGATCAGAAGGGTTTTTCTTGTGGCTTCAGTCAGAAACATGTGTCTTTCAAACCATGGCCCTCTCCAGTGGAGTAAAGTACTCAAGGACAGACGTACTGAACTTAGCTATCTGGACTTTACTTAAGAGGCGCACGTATGTACCGTATTTTCTGCACTATAAGGCGCACTGGATTATAAGGCGCACTGTCAATGAATGGTCTATTTTTGAACTTTATTCATATATAAGGCGCACCGGACTATAAGGCGCATTAAGCTAAACAAAACAGTCCCAACCTTGTTCAATGGAAACACGTTCTGACACAGTCAGATACCGCTAAATCAAACGTTGCCATATTCACAATAACGCAAAATTGTTCAGTTAACACTATAACACGTAAAATAAAACACAATACACTCACTTTTTCAGTTTATTCCTCGTCCACAAATCCTTCAAATTCCTTATACACACACTGTAATATTATGGTGACGCACAGTATCACTCCGCGACGCTCCCTGGCTACGAGGTAACCGTAATGCTGCAAGCGGTGCGGCTTTGTAGTTTACCAAAGTCGTGATAAAACATTTTGACGGATTTTTGAGCGCTGTGTACCACATAAAATCGGTTCGAGGTCAGTAAGCACAACCAGAATTAATCCATATATAAGGCGCTCTGGGTTAAAAGGCGCACTGTCATTTTTTGAGAAAAATAAAGGTTTTTAAGTGCGCCTTATAGTGCGGAAAATACGGTATATTGTACATGCATCTATCTTACATGTATTTAACTACAACTACTGTTTTTAAGCCTCTTCACAGAGCGCATTTTCTGCACTGATGTGAGATTCATGTTGAATGAAACCTGTTTGATTTAAAACAGTCAATAAATGTTGCTGTGTCAGGTTTGCTCCGTCTTTAGGACAGGCTTTCTCAAAGTGGGTGTCTCTCTCCCGTCCAGGGCGCTTATGATGAACGAGGGGAAACGTGGAGCAATAAACTACCACGTCAGAGGAGATTGAAACGTTTTTGTTACTTTTTATTTCATTTAAAACAACACAGGAATCACAGAGAAACCCCAGCTAGAGTCTTAATCCGAGAGTGTCTTATATTTAATGTTTGCTCCACGCGCAGAATCGCGACACTGGAAGAGGAGTGAGGAGAGAGCAGAGTCTGCTTTACAGTTTCATCAGCATTTAGCAATACAGATAATATTTTTAGGTTATTAAGCCTTCATTTGAGTTTAGTATTGCCAATATATTTACAATAAAAAAAAAAAATTACATAAAAAAACAAGGAAAAAAACGTCTTTTGGGGTCTATTCTATGACCTTGTATTTTCACAAGAGAGCTGCAGGGGGCGCGCTACTTTTACTGAAGCAACTTCGTCCACCTCTCACACTTGTGCACTTCAAATGCACGTTCATGGTGAAGACAAAAATCCTACTCAAAAGATAGTATGTCTCCTTTAATGGAAGAAAAGTAATATGTGTGCGAGTATTCTGAGTTGTCGTGTGTGTTTCAGAACATGTATGGCATCTCGGAGGAGGTCTTCCTGTCCCTGCCCTGTGTGCTGAACAGCAGTGGTGTCAGTAGTGTGGTCAACATGACTCTGACCGAGGCAGAGGTGGCCCAGCTCAAGAAGAGTGCCGAAACGCTGTGGGGCATCCAGAAAGACCTCAAGGATCTCTGAGCTCCTGCAACCCTGCAAAAGGACACATATTCTGCATTATTGGCATTGTTCTTGTCCTTTAAACCTCAGCTTTGTCATCTCATCTTTTAGAACCTTAAATAATAGGTCTACACTGAGCGCACAGGACCTTATATCAGTCAGGCGTTTCCCACATCACAAGTAGCTTTTCCCCTCATGCTAATGTAAACACACAGTTGTAAAACAGTGATTAGAGGCAGAAAGGCTCTATGGACCTAAAAATAGCATCTAAGGTCTCGGAGCTCGACCTATGATACTAGAAAGTTCAGAACTAAGTATTTTCTGAGACTCAAAGGGAGACTCAGAAAACAAGATGCATCAAACTAGTGTGAATTAAGCTAAATAAAACTCCAGGTGTGTGTATGATGGTGAACAATGTTAGAGCAGTGTTAAAAGAGAGAAAAATACCTTTTGCATAATATGTGTCCTTTAAAAGCAGCATTTCCACTTCATTTGTCCTTGTCACACACAGTAAAAAGTAGGTTGGTTCTGCTGCTGCCAAACCCAGAAACTTCCAGGTGCCAGATTCAGGTCACATCACGTTTATCATCATGTTTTCCTGCTGCCTTATGACTGTATGCAGAAGCACAAGTCCCACAGTGTCACCAGCAGCATCGGAAACATCGACTCCATCAGCACCATCAGCCCCAGTAAAGACTTGTGTTCACTGCAGTATACAGTATGTTCCTGGTGGATCCGCTCGGTCAGACAGGAGGGACCAATAAAAATACAATAGTACAATTGGTTGTGTGTCTCTGGTCTTTTAAGTTTAAACTGGAAATGTTCTCCTCTTGGAGAAGCACTGGCTCAAGGCTGAGGGCTGGTGCACGTCCTCACACTGACCGTGTGTGTGTCTCAATGCTGATGCTAACCTAAAACAAATTGAATTATTAGATTTAACCCTCTGGCATCACTTATTAATGTTGATATTTTTGCATATGTTGACTGCAAAACAAAATATTTTGTGATGTTTTATTGCAGCCTGGGGCTAAATACTTATATTTGTACTGTCAAGTGCTTAAAATGTGCACCACAATTGGACATCCAAGACATGTTTCGTTCACTATATTCTGTACTTTTTGAGTACAGAAGCACTTGAGTACTTATTATTTTTTATTTTTTTTAAGACAACAATTTCTCTTGAAAATTACACCAATTATAGCACTTTTTTCTGAAAGTTAAAGCAGCTGGTAAAATGCACGTTTGAAACTCACTCAAACTGCAGTTTTGAGTGGGAACATAAAATATGCATTTTAAAATATGCATTTTTATAAATGAAAGTCTCTGATGAATATCAATACAAGGCCAGTTACGTCACCCGTTTTGCCGTTACCGGGGCCCCATCCTGGAGCCAGGCCTGGGCTGAGTCACAGCCCGAATGAGCAACGTGGAGCTGACCTCCCGGGGACCCACCACCTGCAGCCGTCGACGGCGGAGGCCACATCGACTGGTTCTCCGGACAATGAAACTGTCTCTGGGGGCATGGAACGTCACCTGACTGTGGATTTTTTTCTTTCTTTTAATTGTATTTACAAATACAAAACAGTGACAATAATGAGGACAACAAGAACAAAAACAGCAAAAGACAGACAACAACACAGACATTAGACAAATAGAGGGACATCAGTCTAAAAACTTCAGAACGGGTGATTGTGTGTGTGTGCGTGTCTGTACCTGTACGTGTGTGTGTGTGTGTGTGTGTGTGGGGGGGGGCGTGTCTGTAGGTGTGTTTGTGTGTGTGTGTATGTTTGTTTGTGCATATGTGCGTGAGTGTCTGTGTGTATCAAACAGAGAAAAATGTGTTACATTATCATTACCATCATCACATATATTGTCATAATTTTAAAATAGCAATCATCATATACCACTACCCATTGTCATTGCATCTTTGAAGATATAGATATACACATATATACATATACAGTATACAGTACATACATGTCTGATAATCTCCCCCCGCATCATTTCTGCCCCTTCTATTTTTTTTATTATTATTATTATTATTTTTTCTGTCATGTTTAGTGTCTAAGGTGCATTAAAAGAGGACATTTTACGAGCGTCTCCACTTGGGACAGAGATGGTGTCCCAAGGAGACCACCTCTCGTCGGTCCAGCCTGAGTGTGTTTCGGTGTGTGTACATTTCCCTTACTACACTGTGGTGCATTAAAAACACAGGAAATGATGGGGGGGTGTTAGTATTTTCAGAACAACAGTCGTGAAAATGATAATGATGATAATAACGATAACAAAAAATACATGTATGTGTTAAAAGTCAGCCTCACCTTAATGCACAGTTTTTGCTCTGGAACCTCTTCGAGAGGGGCTGGACACTCCACTTCTCTGGAGTCTCCCGCGGGGAGAGGCAGCGGGCTGGTGTGGGCGTGCTTCTAGCCCCACAGCTCAGCCGCCACGTGTTGGCCCGGATGAGGCTGAAGAAGGCCTATCAGGCCTCTTTGGCTTGTGGGACACCTGAGGCAGTATCGGTGGTCCCTGCATGACCGGAGCAGGAGCTGTGTTCGCATTGCCGACAGTAAGTCAGACCTGTTCCCAGTGCGTGTTGGACTCCTCAGGGCTGCCCTTTGTCACCGGTTCTGTTCATTGTTTTTATAGACAGAATTTCTAGGCGCAGTCAGGGGTCGGAGGGTGTCCGGTTTGGGGACCACAGGATCTTATCTCTACATAATCTCCAGCTCTTTTACATGTACATTTCTTGTACATGTGGGATTTTTTCTTCTCGAAACAGTGATAGAATAAATAGAATTATAAACGGAGCAACAAACATATGTATGTTATAAAACGTCATGTTTATTAAACTATATGAAGCTCAACATCAAAAGGATTCTAAGTATTCAGAATACACTACACTGATTGGACCATGGCCGAATATGCTACAAAATACATTTAATGCAGGTATTCAGCATTCTGTAACTAAATACATTTTCTATTTTTGTATTGTTTAAAATGTGAACACATAAAACACAGCATAAAACATGACAGAGTAAGTAAATAACTAAAAAATATCCAGTGAAATATGGCAACACAGCGTATTTAGTCCAAAGTCTGTCAAAAAGGTCAATTTTCAGTCTGAATTGTATTCATTTTTAGATGTTTTGAATGTAAGTTATAATTTGGGTCTAGTTCTTGTTGTTGGTGCCAGTTTAGCACTGTTCTGATCTGGTAGAATATTAAACTTTTTTTGTATTCCTACACATATTTTATTTGGCAAGCATAGTCTATACTTTTTACTATTACATCCGTAAATGTAACTGTTAACTGTATATTCTTGTGTACATAGTAAGTAAGTAAGTAAGTATGTTGTACCTTGAGGCCAAAACAAGTTCCTATGTTTGTGAATTGTGTTCATTGACAATGATAATAAAACCTTTCTGATTTGATAAATAAAATGTGTTACCTTTCTTGCAGCCAACAGTATGTTCCAAAGGTATCCATTTATTGTGTCCATGGCATGACCTTTGAGGCCCCAATACATAGTTCAGAAGTCCAGTGAGATGATGATGTCAAAAACAGTCTGCAGTATTCATCCCAACACAAACACCGAGGTTTCATTATTTTCACTTTTATTATAAGAATGTGAAATTCAAACATTATTGACAGAAAACCTTCCAAGCTAACATTTCAGCAGCCACAAGGAGGTCAGGTGGGCTGCAGCTTGGGGCCGTAGGCCGGCACAGGCAAGTAGGAGGAGTTGGCGCGGCGCAGGACTCGGACGTGCCTGGAGCCGCCGTGGCGTTTGCCGAAGCGCAGGCCAAACGTGTTGAGGTTGAAGCGGCTGCGCTCGGTACAAAGCAGCCGCTCCTCTGTCTCAGACACACACACGCTAGCATCGTCCGGCAGGACGTCCCGCAGGGCCCGGAGAAGAGGTGCACCTGCCAACCACAGTATACAGGTCATACATGTCACAGTAGTGGGTGGAATTATTCTCAATTACAAGTACGAGTATTGCAGCCAAACAAAGTAAGTATGAAATATACTACACAAAGTACTCATTAGATGTTACTTATTTTAAATGCAATTTTAGTAACATTTAAGATCGGCCTGTATTTTGTAACATTTTTAAATAAAATCTGAACAATTAAAGTTTACAGCTAAATTCAGTCTTTTTAAACAATCTCCATTATCTCTGAGCTCTGGCCAATCAGAGCAGGCAATACAAAACAATTTTAAAAGTTACAATTATATGGCTAGAAATGCTCAATTACAGGTACAAATACAAATCTATCACAAATATGTGAGTATTTGAAAGAGTTACTTTAAAACCCTGGAGATCATACATTTATTTTGGGTGATTTTTTGGGTGATTTTTGGGTCTATAGCCAAAAAAGATCTTCTCGGGAGTATGTTGTGCAGGTTTATAGCATTATTATTATTATTTTCAGTCTCTGGCTTCTGATCAGTGACTACACAGGCAGGGAGTGCCCTGCTAATGGGCACCACACCTGCATTGGGACCACCTTGGACATATGTGCAACATGAAACATATCATTTAAAATGTAAAAGTATTGGTGATGGGCATTCTGGCATTCGCTTCTTTTGGATTAGCTTGTGGGAGTTCCATGTATATTATTTGTATATAATTCTAAGCATTTCATTGGAAAAAATAAGGATATACAATATTTTTGGTTATTTAAGGAGAGACACTAGAGGAAAAAACTCATTTTTTTATATATAGGACCCCTTCAAAACGAGATGATGCATCTCGAAGGGCTATCCTTAATGAATAAATAAATGTCTTTGTGTTCACTTCATCCATAGATTTTGACATTGTTTTGTCGAAATGCATTTTTCTCCCACAGAGACATACAGATCAGCCCTTAAAATAGCACCTACACACATTAAAACATTTACAATTTTGGACTCTACAACATTTTGACCATACATACACAAGGATTTGTTCATATCTATTACTAATTGAATTTATTCAAGATTTATATTGTAGTAAAATCTAGTTTACTCAAATACTTGATAAGAATCCCCTCTGAACATTTTCTGTATTAATATGTCAACAAAATGAAGCAAGATATTTAGACCTGACTCCATTCGTTGTACAGATGTATGTGTCCCTAATGTGTGGCCATTTTATACACAACAGGCCTTATTTATACATGAAAACTTTACATGATGAAAAATGTGTATACATTTTTTTCTACAGAAGTTTCTGTAACAATATTCTCACCTGCAGGGTCTCGCCTTAAAAATATAACCCAATATTTTTCGATAGAACAAGCTGACATCATATATTTAAAGCATCAACAGTTACATTTTGAAAGAGTATTTACACGGACACAAACTCTTTTTCTCTGTCCCCCTGTGCAGGGCCCCCTGCTGCCTGACACAAGCGTGCTGCGTACCTGCCGTGTTGTGCTGCGTCCCATGTCCCAGGGCCCCGTGTAGAGGGACCCCCATGCTGGCCCCGTCCCGTCCCAGCACGAGCCCACCCAAAGCGAGCGCTGTCAATAGCCACACGTCTCCTCCAAGGACCATCTCTTCTGCTCCGCACTTTCCCCGTTCCCTCGCCACTGCACCTGCTTTTATGCCCCTCCTCTGCCGACCCCACGCCGACCCCCTGCTGATCCCGCGCTGACCCCTCGTCCCGCTGATGTGCTCGCGAGCCAGAGCAAATTGAGTCCCGCGTTATGCTGCCGTCAGGTGCATCAATCATGGGCGATTCTGCGAAATGTTGATGCGCGGTGCGGACATTTTACCATAAGACACAGGGCCGTTTCCATAATGCAACAGGAGCACTTCCACGGACGCCGTCACATCTCGGGCTTTATCATAATTATGCCCCTATTATACGGCTTTTATGCCTGTTTGGTTATTTATTTAAAGGCCCAAACTAGAGAGCATTATGCCTACAGGAGAAAAACATTAACCGCTAAAAATGAAACATGTAAGTAAAGTAAAAACATCTACAACCGAAGCAGGGAGTCATTTTGGGTAAAACCAGTGACCTACAAACTCCTGCATATACCCTTTATTATATTGGCATGCTTAATGTAAGCCTTAATAAAGACATATTTATGCATGCATGTTTAGTATTAAACTATAACATGCACAGATCATAATTTTACATTTTGTTCATTGTAAAATTGTAACATTTATTTAAAACAGATCAAATTGTGGAAACTTCCATTCAAAATTGCAGAACTGATAGGCCTCTTCATAGTGGCATTTCACTGTAGCAACAAGCAGCTTGTCAGTCATTTATTGAGTTTTAAATTATCAATTAAATTACATTTTTACTATTGCTTCAGTGAAATAGCTCCCTCTACAGGACATCTTACTCTGCAGCTGAAGCAGCTAGGGTAGTTGTGAACAAACCTAGCACAAAGATCAAGAGATGGGCCCCCGAGCACTGCACTGTGTACCTCAACCATAACCTAATACTTTTGAAACTTCTTTAAAACTGAACCTGTTACATTTCAATTTTCAAGCCTTGTATGTATTTAACTTCTTTTAATTTTGTAACTACAACTTTTCAATGACTTTTGAACACATTCTTACACAAAAACTGTACTGCAGATAAACTGATAGATACAGTTGGCATCTGCAGGAACGCCCACTAACCCCCCTGACCCCCATGACCCCTGTGGGAAGGAATACAGTCATTTTAATGTTGAACAGCAGCTCTGTCACCCACTGTTCAACAACTACAAAGCCAAACGCAGACTTTAGTGATAATATATATTGTGCCAATACAAAGACATGGAGAAGAATAAACTGGATCCAAATTGGAATATGCGTTGATTGTTGTAGTTTTTTTACCCAGCATGCTGTGTTCTTCACAGCTGACACCAGTTGAACTGATTGTGTAAGCAGGAAAGTCAACTTTAAACCAAGACCAGTGTAAGAGGTGGTGTAGTGGATACAGAATCAGTCTTATTGCCATTGTCAGTGAACAATTCACTGCCTTCAACTCAGATCACCCAAATACTACCCTCCTTGCTGTGGATCCTGACCCCAGATTCAGGAGACAGAGGATGCATTCAAAGTACAGAGCACAGTGCAAATAACCGTTTGCCATTTAAAAGTCTTTCTAAAGGACAGAGGGGGTCGCCAGTGAGAGAGAATTTCATTTTTTTGTACATTCAATTTGTATCCAGACATTGGACCAATATCATGACATGCCTGACATTAGGCATGTACAGTAAATTACTGGTTTGGTTAAATATAGTAAGACCTCATCTGCATAACAGGCAATTTCATGTTCTGTCCTGTCAAATGAAACACCACAAATGGTTTCTGATTGAATATATTGCGCCAATGGTTCCAAGTACAAAGCGAACAACAGAGGGGACCAAGCACAACCCTGCCTCACCCCTCTTTCCAAAGTCAGTGAGTCCGTCAAGTGACAATTAATCTGGATTCTTGATGTTGGACAATCAAAGAGAGCCCCAATATTTTAAATTTGGTAAGCATTTTAAATAAATAAGTCAAGCTTTCTCAGCATCCAGACTTATCATTACACAGCTTTGTTTTGTTGTTTTTGTATATGGTTCATTATGTGCAAGGATTGTCTTATGTTATCTTGTGTTTGTCGTTTGCAAATAAATCATCGTCTGATTATTGAGAATTAAATGTGAGAGGAAAAGTTTTGTGATTCTTGACCACTCTCGCTGCCATGGCATGCTGTTTATCACTGAAGTTATGGAACATCAGTATAAAAGGTCTTGGGCGCTGCTGGGGCTTGGCACTGTAGCCACTCTAACAAACGGTCACAGAGCAGTAGAGCCGTCAATCCCAGCTACTCTAATCTCTGATTTTCTTTAACAATAAAATTGAAACAATTAGACATAAACTAAAGCAAATTACTCCTACTATTATCACTGAGCAAACACAAGCTGTAAAACTAGTGTCCCATATAAATCCATCAGTAACATTTAGAAAGGTTCACTGCTGTTGATCAAGCAGAGATTACTTCAGCCATTATGTCCTCTAAAACGTCGGATTCCAAGCAGACTCCTCAAGGACATTCTCCCCCTAATTATAGATTCCATTCTTAATATAATAAGTACTTCATTAGAAAGTGGTTATGTTCCACAGTCCTTCAAACACGCAGTCATTAAACCGCTTTTGAAAAAGCCTAATCTTGATCCTGACCAGTTGGTGACCTAAAGACCTATTTAAAATCTTCCCTTTTTTCTCTAAAATCCTTGAAAGAGTTGGAGTTAAACAGCTTTTGTCGCCACCTACAGTTAGGGTTCAGAGCCCACCACAGCACTGACACTGCACTAGTTAAAGTCACAAATGATTTGTTATTAGCTGCTGACGATGGACTGGTCTCAATCCTGGTTCTATTGGACCTCAGTGCAGCGTCCGACACCATCGACCACAACATTCTACTGCAGAGGTTAGAATCTGATGTAGGTGTCAGAGGCCCCGCCCTCAGCTGGTTTAAATCCTACCTATCGGATAGGTACCAGTTTGTTAATGTAAACCAGAGCTCCTCACCCTGTTCTAAAGTAACCTACGGTGTGCCACAGGGTTCAGTACTTGGCCCAATTCTGTTTACTCTTTATATGCTGCCGCTAGGTAACATTATCAGGAGCATAGCATTAACTTCCACTGCTCTGCAGATGACACACAGCTGTATTTATCAATGAAACCCGATCAGACCGATCAAGCAGACAGACTTGGTGCTTGTGTGAAGGATATAAAAACACGGATAACATTTAATTATCTGCTTCTAAACCCTGAAAAAACTGAGGTCAATGTTCAAGGCCCTAAACATCTGTCAGACGCTTTATCTGAGCAGATAGTCACACTGGACAATGTCAGTGAAACCTCAAGTTCTACTGTAAGAAACCGTGGAGTCTTATTTGACCAGGAGCTCTCGTTCAAAGCACATATAGATCAAGCCTATTTCCATCTGCGCAATATCAGAAAAATCTTGCCTAAAAACCATGCTGAAAAAACGTATCCATGCATTTTGTAACATCTAGATTAGGCTACTGTAACTCCCTGCCCAGCGTGTGTTAAAAGCTCCATAAAAAGTTTTCAACTGTTTCATAATGCAGCAGAAAGATGACCAACAGGAACTAAAAGAAGAGAGCACATTACGCCGGTGCTCGAGTCTCTTCACTGGCTCCCTGTTGAGTTTAGAATCAAATCCAAATCCTCCTCCTGACTTACAAAGCCATAAATGACCTGGCCCCATCCCACCTCAAAGATGCTGTAGTACCTAATCATCCAAACAGAGCACTTCGCTCTCAGAATACCTTCCATGGCATCCAAGAGTCTCTAATGGCACCGTAGTAGGTGGAGCGTTTAGCCACCAAGCTCCTTTTGTTTAAAAAGGAAAAAAAAAACGAAAAAAAACGAGAAAGGGAAAATATGTTCTGAATGTAGTTGGTAGCCTTATAAGCAGGGCTGGCCCAAGCCTTCAGGGGCCCTAAGTGAAATTTTCCCTGGGGGCCCCCTACCACATCATAAGAATCAGTTTTATTGCCATCTTCAGTGAACACTTCACAAAGTAGGAACTTGCTCCACAAAGCAACTTGGCATTCCCCTGACATCATCTCTGCTCCCTGTACACATAACACACCTCTCAGAGATGTTGTTACAAATGTGTTTGTGGGTGTAAAGGATCTACAGCCACTTTCAACAGGGGGGTCTGGGGGTGTCGGACCTTTTTCATGTATTCTGGTGCATTTTAATGTGGTCCAGCCGGCTAAAGTAAGATTAAAACGTTGAGGGTTGTAATGCTATAAAATGATGTGATTAAACTGTGCCTGGAGAGAGTGACTAAAGCCAGTTATTACTACATTAGTATACTTAATTACTCAATACAATATTGGCTATGAAAAATAGTTAGGCTCAAATTATTTTTCATAACAAATAAATGTGCCTAAAACATCAGGCTGTTGAATACCAAGTTAAATACCATAATGAACTATGAGCCACTGGAGGGTCACAATGTGTTTGTTAATACTAATAAATAAGTATTGTTATTAGACAATTAAAGCAATCACACTTCACATGGATGGACTCATCCTAACATAACACAAGGAAGGTCAAGTACAAACTGACCAAACATCAGAACTACAAATATGACAGTATCATTGTAAACAAGTTCAAATGTACATTCTCTATTTAACTGAAAATGTAAAGAAACAGTTATCTTTACTAATTTATCTTTTACTGCTCCCGACAGTTCCCTCTTGCCAAAGTGACAAAAACAAGTGACATTAAATTAAACAAATGGCAAAAGCATTGATTGATTAACAATTAACACTGATAAAACTACACAAAAATGCTAATTCCCACAGAGAATGAACAGAACGAGAAGTGAAGCTCCACACCTAGGGGGCGCTATCATGAAAAGACAGCGTATCTGCCACTTTGCCACATTTATATTATAATGTATATTATTATTTTATAACATACTTAATTATAATGGACCTAGTTATTTTTCACAATTTATTATAATGTATAACAAATAGTGTAATGGTGCTTTGTACATAAATTGAAATGTTTTATTGCTCTATTAAAGCTGATTAGAAAATATAGCTGACATGAGATGTTTGTTCTGGTCAGAACATCACACACTGGACTCTTTCCTCTGCGTGAAACAATGCTGCGATGTCAGGAATCAGGATATATTTATTGCCATTGTCAATGAACAAATTCACAACATAGGAACGTGACTTGATGACAGATGCGACATGAGAGACATGCATAAAGAGCATCAGCCACCCGGGCGGCCGTGTGGCGCCTACTCGGGTACTTGAACTCTTGGAAAATGAAAAGCAGTTCAGCAATAAGCATACAATGATAAACAACACATATTGAGTACATTACACGAGGTTAAACGTGATGGATATTTTCAGTGGATATTGGGGGATGGGACACAAACAAGATAACACAAAGATTAGGATGAGGAATGTGGGATGTGCAGACGGTGAATGAAGGCCGAATCTTGTTTGTGTAAGTGTCTGTGTGTGGCTTCAGTACGGCCTTGCACGCCTGCTGCTCTTCAGGACGGGGCGAGATAAGAAAAGGGAGAGAGATACAAGGGCACAGCAGCGAAAAGAGAAAGAAGTACTTTAATACATTTTGTTGATCAATGATTTACGATCAAACAATCCAATCGTTTCTGGTCCTCGGTGTGCGATCAGCTTGATTCATTGAGTTACTCCGTCCGACAGCAAAAAGTTCCCATTTCCTTGATTGAATCCCCCAAAGTCTTTTGCATCTCTGTGGTCCGAAATAAGTTTGAGTCCTTTCATTCTTTCACTCAAATCCAAAAACCTTTGATATTGATGTCAGACAGTTGTTGGGTGAATTTTTCTGTCTTCCCAATTTCCCGATAGACCAGTGCGACTCCGAGCCCAATTAGGAGGAATCCTGCTATCATAAATCCAAATACAAATAGGTCCTCCACATCTTCTATGAGCAGGGGCTCGATGCATAGAACCTGCCAGTTCTTGTAATAGTCCCGAACGTACTCCGCTGTGGACGTTCCGTCGGGACAGGTTGCTTCTCCCGGGGAAGCTTTTCTCTGGGAAAAAACTTTATCCAATGCATTCAAAGACCAATCAATCAGATCCATTATTTCGGAGAACAACAGGTGATCCAGCGCACTGTGATTTAGAGAGAAAAAGAGAAAAAACACGACGAGAGAGGCAAAAGTAGCAGGAAGCGGGGGAGCAGAGGAAAACACGTCTGCACTCAAGGACAGCTCAAGTATCAGGTGTGCCAATCACATCAGGTGTGATGTGATGTGATTGGCTGATGGGCGTTACACGCAGAAACCTTTACGTTCCTCTCGTCAGCGCTGCGCTTCTTTCTTCTGAAGTCAGAGTTAAACAGACATCACGAGTCACGACTGATCTGCGCTTAAGGCTTTCTCACGCAGGAGAGAGAGGGAGGAAGAGAGAGGACGTGAAGGAAAGAAGCAAACTCCCAGTTCATTTGAAACGATTGCTTAAAACCCGCTCATCTCTAACACACGGGGGGCTGCACTGCTCGTTCTGCATGAATGAGGGGCGTACACTGTTTACTCAAAAGTTTCATTTCAGCGGTTCTGGTCCGGCCGAGATGACGCTTGATCCGGATCCGGACCAGAGTCCACTATTAGTGACCTGGGACATAGACGCCGCCTCACTGCCTCACCTGCCGGTAACACTTCCAGGCTGGTGTAAATGTTATGCTTAACAGCCTTCATTCAAACGTATTTTTAATGGCGCTCGCTAACACTGGTATGTGTATCTGCCCCCATAGCAGGGCCCCCATGCACCGGAGGGACATATTCTTTTGGACGGGACGACCACGTTCTGTTCTGTTTATGTCTTGTTTTCATTCTGCTCGTGCACAATGAAGTTGACCAATCAGCGAAGGTCAGGTGCCTTAGTTGCCAGTTTGTCATTACAAATAAATGCTGTTTTTGCATTAAATGTTACCACTGTGTGCGCTGCCGCGCTGGCTACGTTAGTGGCGCACGCTGCGCTTGTGCTTCGCATAAATCAGGTTGCCAAAATGGGGGCCCTTTTAACGCCTCGGGGCCCTAAGCGACTGCTTAGTTTGCTTACAGGCCGGCCCTGACTATACGGATGCAGCCTCCCATTAAAGAAAAAGAATGGCCTATTATTGAGATGAAAATTAGAGACATTCGTTTTACACATGAAACCTACTCAGGACCCCCACAGATAAATGAAATTAATGACAGTAAGAATTTTTAAGCTTAAAACATTTAAAATTAGATTTATTTGTACTTCTCTTAGTAGTGTTTGAGTTATCTGATCCAATTTCACTAAAACATACCGTTTTCTATTTAAAAAGAGATTAAATAGTATCATAATTTCAACATCTTGAAATCATCTTGTGACCCCAAGCTCATGTTTCCCCCGGGGTGTCCCAATCCCCACCTTGAGAACCACTGGTCTAGCATTGGTCATGTTTTTCATGCGTAAGGTCCATTGGACATGAATGGAGAATATTTGTACACAAGCTGCTCAGAGATCCTCTCCGCTGCAGGCCTCTCTTCTTTCAGCTCCAGTGCCCTCATGTCCTATGCACTTTTTGTGTTACAGTTATGAAGAAGTGATTGATTACAACCACACTCATTTGATTTGCAGCTTCCACAAGTTCTCTTGAGATCAGCCCTGCAGCTACAATTTCCCATTTAATCTGAACTCCTTAACCTATGAATTTTCGGTTCGTCCATGAAGACACATTTACACGGCTTACTGTTTGGTGCCCTGCAATTTCCATTTCCTTTACAGCATCAACAGTGTTGCTTTTCTTTTTGAATATATTTTCATATTTTTTAAGTGGATTAATTTCATGTAACCTTTAAACAGTCACCTTTCCCATCATGCAGTGCAGCTGCAAGTGTCATGGAGATGAACACTGTGAGGGGCGTAATCAGACCTCACAAACATTGCACAATAACCACATGAACTTTTCAAACTCTGGACTCTGCAGAAAGCCACTGTCCCCTGGGAGGGGACTGTGTCTGCTGCTGGCCCCTGCATGTCCTTCTGGCTACTGTTTCTCCTGTTGGCCCCTGGTTCTCCTGCTGGTCCCTGTTTCTCCTGCTGGAACCTGATTCTGTGAGGACCTTGCTGCCACAGACATGCCTCTGAAGAGGTCCCTGTCCATGAGCTCCCTGAGCGGAGTGCTGCCGCAGTGGGATGAGGACGAGCTGCCTGTGGATGACCTGCTGCTGTTTGAAGTGTCCTGGGAGGTCACCAACAAAGGTCAGAGCCTCTGTTCATTAATGCTCGGTTATGGTTAGCTTCTTCTGCAGTCACTGTCAAGCTGCTAATGCTTCAGTACGGCTGCGTTTTCAGCCCCTCTGACCACCACTCTCACAAATTCCTATATACTTGGATCAAACCGCCAACTTTAACGTCAACTTTAGGGCCTAAAGGAGGCCATGCATAACAGGCAGGTTTTTCGTCTGTCATTATGTTCTGTGAAATGTCTAAATGTCTAATGTCTAAATGGAGGATTCATTTGACCCAAGGCCTGTCACACGTGAACACAGCACTGTAATGTTGTAATGTAGAAGACTTCAGGGGCCTCACTCTGTGACACTCTGAATCAATATTGATCTTGTAGAGAGTTCATTCCCCCCCCCCCCCCCGGTTAAATATTAAGCCACTGCAGTGTATGAATGAAACTTAAATATCAGTAAAATGGCCTCAAACTATTTTTCATGACTGTCACAAAGTATGGCGCGTTACCACAGGTCAGCATTTGGTGAAAAATTAGTTTCTGTTTATATCTGCTTTTTTGCCGTTTTCACCTGCATTTGTGTTATGTTCTCTCTTATCCAATCATCTCGCTCAAAAGCGTTTTGGGAGTCAAAGTGAGTCAGACCGCTTTGGAAGCTACTGCTTCTCAGGATCCACTTACGATCACTTAAGGCCGGTACAGTTTATTTATGACAATGGAGACACTTTTGCACTGTACCATACCTGGCTTTTTAGTCTCTCGTGTTTGGACCCTGTGACATGACCCTGAAGTGACCTTCAGTTATCTGTTATAACTGTTATCATTTTGGTTCTAAGCGAGCCATGACCTTTTTACACGATGATAAACAAAATCCCCAACATTGTCCTGAAACTGTAGTGAAAAGCACAGTGTACTACAGTGAGACCCTTAGGCTAACATACACCGGCTTCCAGTCTGCACATAAAAGAAACGAGCCTGGCGTTGGTCTGTGCGAGGCACTTTGCTTGCCGTCTCGCCCCAGAATGCTCGTGCGCGTAGCTCCAGAAAGTGCAAAGCAGCTGCGCATCCCAGGCCACAGGCGCTCAAATGTGATACGAGGCTCGCACAATGAGGCATTTTTAAGCCAAAATACAAAAACATATGCTTTTTATTGGTGCAAATTTGTGCCTAAGCATCACTACACGCCCATCACACATTGATTATACATCAGAAGAAAGACACTTTTTTTCTCATTCAATAAGTCCTGCATTTGACCTAAACAGCCCACAGAAAAGGTGAAGCTTTGGCTTAGGCAGACCAGTTCTGTGGTGCTGTACTCTGCTCTAGACGTCAGTGCCGCCGCTCCCAGTGT
Source organism: Chaenogobius annularis (assembly GCA_015082035.1). Classification (NCBI taxonomy): domain Eukaryota; kingdom Metazoa; phylum Chordata; class Actinopteri; order Gobiiformes; family Gobiidae; genus Chaenogobius; species Chaenogobius annularis. The sequence continues at coordinate 119,808 of BJKM01000131.1, read as the reverse complement.
GTAGGGCATAAAGTGGTCCGAGGGGCACCGACCTGACCGGGCAGTTTGGACTGAATGACAGAGTAGGCTTTTTGTGCCACAGCTGCTCTGTTCCTTTTGCATTTAAACTGGGAGGCTACAGTAGGCCTATTCTGAATTTAGTTCTCAATCAATTCAAATCTAACAAGGACTTGAGTGTTGCCCCCCTCTCCCTCCAAATTTGAGATGCACACGGGCAGCTCCACAAGCCACAGTTTAAACCAACGCAGAGAGATCAAGGGCAAAGCTGGGAACAGTTTTGATCCGCATATGTATTTACGAACCACGAGGAGCAAAGCGGTCTTTAGATGATGTTTGTCCCTGGCTGTGGCTGGAGCCAAAGTTGGGGACAAACAGAGACTACAGCGCAGTGTGCGTTCTGCTGAGACCATCTCTGCAGGACCTCCATGTCTCCAGGGCTCTGGGACGAGCGGGTCGGATTACCGCTGACCCTTCTCACCCTGGACATGGTCTATTTGAACCACTCCCCTCAGGCAGGAGGCTACGGTCCATCCGGACCAGAACCTCCCGCCACAAGAATAGTTTCTTTCCCTCTGCTGTTGGACTCATGAACACTTCTAAACACCTGTCACTTTAACTGCAAATATTCATCACTCACTGCACTGTCACTTTCTGCACTCAAAACTGTAAATTTAACTGTCATTTTTTTAGTACATAGTAATGCCTATTTTTTATTTTATCCTACAGTAAATTTGAATTGTTTCTTAATGCATGCACTTTTGATTTCATATATGTTGTTTTATTATTGCTCAGTGTTTTATGTTGCACCTTAAGGCCGAGACAAGTTCCTATGTCTGTGAATATTGTTCATTGACAATGGCAATAAACCTATTCTGATTCTGAAAATTGGCCTCATATTCAATTAGAAACCACGAAAAAGAGAGAATAAAACAAGACATGTGATGCGTCGTCTGGTGCGAAAGCCGCGGGGCTGACACTTCTGCAGCCTGAAGTGTTTTCTGCAGCCTCGATCTGTTCTGCAGAAGAGCAGGAGAAGTGCTTCAGGTGATGCTGGAGTTGCTGATAATAATGCATCTAAAATGCACCAAAATACAGAAAATGTTATTTTAGTTGGAAACTTATTGGTTGAGAGACCCCAGATCCCATTTAGGATTATTATGTATACAATATTTACTCAATTAAATGTATAAAAAGACATAACTTCAGAAATGGTCAACTTGAGTCTGTTTTAGCCGTTAGACCTTTGTCCTGTGTTTGCAGTGGGAGGGATCTACACTGTCATCCAGACCAAGGCCAAGATCACTGTGGACGAATGGGGGGACAATTACTACATGTTGGGCCCTTATTTTGAACACAACTTCCAGACCCAGGTGGAGGGCTGTGCACCCCCGCACCCCGCCATCAGGAAGGCCCTGGACGCACTCACCAACAATGGCTGCAAGGTCAGACTCATCACAGTGTTCAGGGTTGAAATGGTGTCATTAACAATACATGAATTTGTAATCCTTTAACTGGCATTGTGGCACATACTTTCCCCAAGGAGCCCCCATGAAGCAGTGAGATCTAACGTCAGTCGTCTCACTTAACAACAAATTATTTGTACGTTATTTGGCCTCCATGTACACACATGGTGGGTGGGTCAGCACATTGACTTACGTGTGTCCAAGTCAAATCCCAAGTCCGTGGCCCACTAGTTCAAGTCAAGTCCAAGTCATGTGCTTTGAGCTTCAAGTCTCAGCTCATATTTTTTCAATATGATTTTTGTGAATGGTCCATCTTAAAAGAAAATGTCCTTGTTACAAATAGAAAAGTGAAATGAAACACTGAGAGTACATAACCATCAACTGTACAACCATTTCAAATCTCAAGTTGTAGTCCATTTTATCAAGTCAAGTCTCAAGTAATCAAATCAAAATGGTGACGCAAGTCTGACTCCACTCAAGTAGCGACCTTCAAGTCCACACCACTGCTGTGAAGAGATGAATACACACGTTCAAACAAACATGCATCTAACCTCTAGGTTAATTTGGTTTTCAGATGTATTTGATGTTTCTTCTCTAAATGGACATGCTCAGGTTCACTGCGGCCGCTGGCTGATAGAGGGCAGTCCGTATGTGATCCTGTTCGACATCGGCTCGGCGGCCTGGAACCTGGACCGCTGGAAGGGCGACCTGTGGCAGAGCTGCCGCATCGGGCTGCCCTACGATGACCGGGAAGCCAATGACGCTCTGATCCTGGGTGCCCTCATCGCCTGGTTCTTTAAAGAGGTCAGTCTCTGCAGGCGACTAATGTAACGTAGAGCTGGACAATTAAGGGAAAACATCTAACTGGGATTGTTCTGACAAGCATAAGAATTAACATTTTAGATGAACGATTTACAGAATGTTTAAATTGTAGAATCCACTTGTCACTAGTGGATTCTACAATTAAACCTGTCGTGAGTTACCACTAGTGACTAGTGGTAACTCACGACAGGTTTAAGATAGCAATACCCTATGCAGTTATTTTAATAGATCCATGGGCAGATGGTAAAGATGGTCATATTTCAGCCCCAGGGTGGCTGAGACTTCAGGGGTCTACCAACACCAGAGGAGTGAATAATCCACCTAATATGAAGCAGCTCTTAGTAATGGTAATGAAACGGAAGTTCCACCAAAAGCATGTCCTTGTGGCTGTGCAGCTGACAGACGAGCTGGGGGACAAGCCAAACGTGGTGGGGCACTTCCATGAGTGGCAGGCGGGCCCCGGGCTGATCCTGTCCCGCTCCCGGAGGATCCCCGTGGCTACGGTGTTTACGACACACGCCACTCTTCTGGGCCGCTACCTGTGTGCCGGGAACGCTGACTTCTACAACAACCTGCACAAGGTATGTAGGCCTACACGTTTGGACAGTACTAGGACAAATCCCTATAATACCTCAGTCCCTATTTAGGAATGTTCCAGTCCCCCTTGCTCACATTCACATAGCAACAATAAATAAAAGAAATAAGTCCACTGGCTGCAGCACTGTTTTCCACTGCCCCTTTGCGTCCCCGTGAATGTCACAACAAAGGACCGCGCACTGTCGGTCCAACTGTGGAGACTGTGGCTGCATTTCGCGAGCAGTGGACTGCTGAATCCAACTTATGTCATTGTTTAAGAAAATACATTTGCAGAAGGGATTAAAGACAAGTGAGAGTGTTTCGGAGGAGAATCTGGAGAGCGGTGAAACAGGCTTCCTGTCCACAGAAGAATAAAGATGACTCAAACATGCATGAACGATCACAATTATAATATTGTTAAAAAGCTCCTAAAATCAATTCTGCATAATAGGCCTCCTTCAACATCATCGTCTGTATAGTGTACATTTAAATGTTTTATGGATGGAATAAATAAATAATAATTTAATTAAAGCGACAATATTATGACATTATTCAGTTCAATTTATTTTTGTAACGCCCAAAATCACAACAGTAGTTGCCTCAAGGGGCTACAGTGAAAAACAGAATAAACAGTGTTCATAGGGACTTGGTAATGTCCCAGCGTCCTGTGTCCTTAGACAGATGTCCCAAGCTCCCCTGTCCTTAGACCCTCCTTCTCGGCCAGGAAAAACTACCAAATCTCTTTGGGAAGAAGTAGAAACCTGTAGGAGTTCCACAGTGAAGCAGAGATCCAGCTCCCTCGGACGGACAGGCGGACGAGCCTCAATTTGCAGATACACGGTTGGAGCTAGACCCACTCAGGAGGAGAACCAATTCTTCGAGGCCGATGAAGAACCGTTCATATGGAGTAGAGAACCGTTTCCCCAGGCAGACCGTTTCTCCAGGCAGTTGAGGAGCATCTGGATCCACAGGTCCTCGATGTGCCTGCTCCACTCCCGTCGGGAAGTGGGAGAAAAAGAAGGAAAAGCGATGAACAAAATTGCAAGTGAAATTAAATATCAAATATTGTTTGATAGAAAAGTAGTAAGAAACAGAGGATAGTGCTCAAGCTGCCATGCTTCCCCCAGCATAGTTGCTCCTAGGGCAGCATAGCTGGGAACTATCGTTTTTTATTTCTGTTCCTAACTGGCCTGACCATAAGCCATTTCAAAGAGGAACGTTTTAAGCCTGGTCTTAAATGAAGAGACTGTGTCGGCCTCTTTAAACATGGACAGGAAGCCGATTCCACAACACAGGAGCTTGGTAGCTAAACGCTCTACCTCCTACTGTGCTTTTAGAGACTCTTGGGACCACCAGAAGTCCAGCATTTTGAGAGCGAAGTGCTCTGTTTGGATGATAAGGTCCTATAGCCTCTTTGAGGTAGGATGGGGCCAGGTCATTTATGGCTTTGTAAATCAGGAGGAGGATTTTGAATTTGATTCTAAACTCGACAGGGAGCCAGTGAAGAGACTTGAGCACCGGCGAAATGTGCCATCTTCTTTTAGTTCCTGTTAATAATCTTTCTGCTGCGTTTTGAACCATTTTTATGGCGCTTTTAGGACACTCTGTGAGCAGGGAGTTACAGTAGTCTAATCTATATGTTACAAAGGCATGGACAAGTTTTCCAGCATCATTTTTAGGCAAGATTTTTCTGATTTTGGCTATATTACGCAGATGGAAATGGGCTGTTTTACAGGCTTGATTTATGTGCGCTTTGAATGAGAGCTCTTGGTCAAATAAGACTCCAAGGTTTCTAGGAGGCAAACCACTATCATGTGTTTTGGGACTGTCCTGTTGCTCAGAAATATTGGACTGAATAAAGCGCTACAGAAGGTTGATGGCATCACCATCTCTGGGGGGATTATATCTAGACTTAATCTGAAAATGGACACATTTGAAAGACTCTAGACTAAATGGGACTTTTATCATGGACTTGGTGTGCCATAATTCTTAATGTAATTTTCCTTTTTTGCTGTGTTCTCTCTGGTCCTTTTCTGTTTCATGTGTTTTGTTTTCTAAGTATTTAAAACATTTTGAAAAAATAAAAAGAAGAAAAGAGCTAACAAACTCTTATGATAGGAGAATAATGATGCTCGGAAAGCAAAGAAAGTGGCAATACATTTCGACCATTTCAAAATCTTTAAAATGAACTAGATCTGTTTTTAAGACAAAATCCGGTACAGAACTTTTAAATGGTTACAACAGTTTGGCTCCCGGTGGGGCTGAATCGGACAAACTTCGTAATGATTTCTGACGTGTAGATTGTAATGAGAGGCTCATCATGGTCTGTAGGTGAGTGTAATTGGCTGCAGGGCACGGGTGGGAAAGGGCAGTCCAGAGGTAAAGGTCACTCTGTCAGATAGATGACTGACAGACAGCCCGCTCTTATTGATGGATATCAGTAATCCCTTTAAGATTCAGGTGCAAACCAACAGTGATCAGCAACACTTAACACAACATCTGTTCAAATCTTCTCATTTACTGAAAAAATGTGTGACTTGTACTGGAATTGAAAATAAGTATTTTTATTTAATCAGTTTGGACCTATTTAGATTTGCTTTCTATGTCCACATGATACAGTAGTGGTCTCTAAGGTATAACCTGTCACCCGTTTACACCCCCATCCTCAGGCCTAAACCATAACAAAGTAAACAACAGTATTAATCAGAGCATGCCAGGAGTATAACTGGAGTTGGATGAACTGTTATGATGCTAGATATTACTAGGGCTTTTTCACTCTCTCTCTTTCTTTCTCTCTTTCTCTCACTTTTTTTATGGTATTGCATATAACACATACTTTGAAGACACCTTTTTGAATGCGCCTTTTCAGTTTGCTGCGAACTGCCATAAAAAGTAACACAACAACATATTACTAGGGGACAATACACACCTTACTGTAGTTAATAGACCTAACTAACAGCACAGACTCCTGACTGTAAACAACTAGTTTACCTGTAACTTACCAGATCTGTCAGAGGAACTGAAGAAGCTACTTGCATGAGTGGCGAAACGTCTTCACTCTTAAAACTGTATTTGAGGTAAAATGGTTTGTTTAAATACACGTGGACACTGATTGATCATTATTGTTTTTATTTCTCCACTCTTACGTTTTTTTCAAGATGTTTTTGAGATTACTGTGGAGAACAAATATAAAAGAACAAATATGTCCAAATGTCAAAGTATTTAAAAGAAAATTGTTATGAAGTAGTTTAGCGCTCTGACTTTTACAGCCAGAACATGGCCTCTGGAACTGGATGTGGGACTCCATCCAGGACGGAGCTTAATGTTATATTTTTCCGATATTTTCTTTCCTTTGCATTGGTGGCTATGTAGCTCGGTACTATGGCGATGATTTCTTTATTTTTTTAATAATGTTTTGGCCCGTAGGCTTTATTAGACAGGGATGAGAGAGGAGGGAGGACTTGCAGTACATTGTCAGAGTCGGGATTCGAACTCGCGACACTGCGGTCGGCTGCACTTGGAGCCTGGCATATGTGCTGATGCCTTAACCACTCAAACAACGGGCAGCACGATTATCTCTGTTTTTATCAACTTTTTTTTCAGTGGAACTTTTTTGATTTGCTGCATTGATACTTTTATTGTGGTAGATTTTCTTGAGTATTTTTACTTAAGTAACAAAACTGAGTACTTCTTTCACTACTTCTTATAATCTACCTCCTTATAGTCCTTTTCCTTTGTGCAGACCAAAAATCAGGTCCTCATCATGTAAATCCTTAAAGTTTATGCGAAGGTTTATGTTGGAGTAGTAATTGCGAAAAGTTGTGAAATCTGATCTGTTTTATGGCCCTCCTAGGAATTGGTGTAAGTCTATAAACACTGATACCGGCATCAGATTACCACATGTCAATCTATGTTTGTTGTATCTGCCTCCATCAAATAAACACCAAATAAATTCTTGGTAAGGTAAATCAGTTTGCAGAAAAAAAATGTGAGTTTAATGGAAACTCGTGTGTGCCTGCTGCAGTTCAACATCGACAAAGAGGCCGGGGATAGGCAGATCTACCACCGCTACTGTCTGGAGAGAGCTGCTGTCCACTGTGCACATGTCTTCACCACCGTGTCCCAGATCACGGCTGTGGAGGCCAGCCACATGCTGCACCGCAACGCAGGTACAGGGGGCGCTCTCACACCTGACACAAGTGCAAACACACACACACAGTGGGAGAAAAAGAAGGAAAAGCGATGAACAGATCACGAGTGAAATTAAATATTAGAAGCCAGGCAATTATGAGTTTATTCTCGTAAATGTAGGACTTTTTTCTGGCTTCGATTTTAATCTAATAAAATGTTGACTTTAATGTCGAAATGTTAAGACTTTATTCTCGTAGTGCCCTGCAATTTTTTTTTTAAAATTCGGGTTGGCCCTTATACTCCGTCGTATTGCACTGCTCCTTCAGATATGATTTAGTTTGTTTAATTTCTTGTGTTAATTTAAACATACCAGATTTTTACCTTTTTTAATTGTTGTTTTCCAATCTAATCCAATTTTCTTTGTATTGCACATTTTACCAACACAAAGTCTCCAAAGGATTGCACAGCATACGAAACAAGCACAAGTTAAATGTTAAAAATATAAAATAAAAATACAGAAATAAATAAATACGTACAAACCAAATAAAAACAAATAAAAACAATATAAAATATACAAAATAATAAAAGATGGTCAGAGGACCACACAATTCTCATGCCGTGTTAAATGCCTGTGAATAAAAGTGCATTTTTAAACTAGACATAAAAGCATCAACTGATGGTGAAGTCTTTATGTTGGGAGGAAGAGCGTTCCAAAGTTTTGACATTCTAATTACTTTAACTTAAAATTCAGTTGTGTGCAGACATTTACTTATTGACAAAACTTCATTCACAGTAAACATAGGGAAAAGTCAGTTTTACCTTTGGCCGATGCTTGCCTCAATGAGCTCCCATTTGTCCTGTAGTTGCTCTGCTTTATCTTTGTAGATGAATGAAACTCGCTGCTACACAGACAACCACAGTTAAGTCATCGTTTGAACCACCATGTGCTGTTGTTTTCATGTCGTTGTCTATTCTAGGTTAGAGAAACTTTACTTACTTTGTTTGCAGCACATCTTCTAAATGCCTCTTTTTTCCAGTTCCATTTGCCCTTTATTTATGCTCAACACTTTTTTTGCAAAACTTGGTTAAATGAAGACGAAAAGGCTGTGGATCCATGGTCAGATCACATGGCGTGCTCTTCTCAGTGCTCCATCTGCTGTGAACGTTGCGCACTTTCAACATGCAGCCAATTATACACCAGTTCAACAAAAATAACCAATGAGATAGCATCCAATCAGAGATGGAGAAGAGCTAACGTGACGGACAGCCAGAGCAGCCAATCTGTGCTCAGAGCAGGCCAGGGTACGGCAGAGATGCAGGAGGATGTAACTGTGGGGGAGAACCTAGCTGTGCCTACAGGGGATGTGAAGTTGGCTAAAGGTCTGTTGAGGTGCAACAAATTAAAGTCTCTCAAGGTATATCCTATGCAGAGGCAGTCAAGAAAGTGCCAAGGAAAGCTCCCGGCCGGTGTGACGCTCCCGGCCGGTGTGACGCTCCCGGCCGGTGTGACGCTCCCGGCCGGTGTGACGCTCCCGGCCGGTGTGAAGCTCCCAAGAGAGAAAGTTCCAAGATTACTGACAGTGGTTGTGGATTGGAATGATTAAGTACTCAAACTCAGAAGAAAACTGAAAGGATCAGGATCATAGCTAGGGCTGCAGAAAAGTATCTTGGAGCAAAATATTTTAATCTGGTAGAAATGGAAAACACACACAATTGGTATCAGAGTAAAGATGTCATGTTCTGGTGGTTCTAAAGTCGTCAGCCTTAGCTCTGCACAAACAACAAGCCCTGTAATAAACACCACAGACTGCAATCTCTTACTCTAAAAAGTTTAAACATGAAAATATAAACAGAACACAATAAATAACTGGAAGTCAGTCTCGATCCCAGACCACACACACAACCCAGCGCCTTTCCTGATGAGCTAAACTCGCCTACACTGACCTAACTTCAAGCATACACATTATGCTTAGAATGCACATTTCCGTAGTTAAAGAATAAATGTAGGTATATTCTGCAAATGACCAAATTGCCCTTTTGGGAATAAAAACTTCAGAGGCCTGAACCCCTAAGCCACCCCCGCTTTGCCGATGCTCCAAGATTCCCCACCAATACACCCCCACTGCTCTCGTCGTATAGCCATTTTGAACTACAGCTCTCCAGTGGGTGACATGATGTAAAGGGGCCGGAGAAAATCAGTGCGCCAGTTTTCAACGTGGAAGTAAGCAGACTTCTTTTATAATGAAGTCATAAAACCAACATTGCAATTCAAAATGTCCAAAATACAACATGATGAGCTACAGGTGTAGATTACAACTTCATAGCAGACGCAATATGCCTTTTGATTCTACCTCAGCCACTGAGTAGCTCACAGAGACCTCTAGAATTCTTTTGGGAGCCCTGCTTATGTACAGTATGTGCTGCTCAGATAATGTGTGTCTGTGACAGACGTGGTGACGCCCAACGGACTCAACGTCAAGAAGTTCTCAGCCATCCATGAGTTCCAGAACCTGCACGCCACCAGCAAGGGCCGCATCCAAGAGTTTGTCCGTGGCCACTTCTACGGGTGCTTCCACTGTAACACATGCACAATCCACACGCACAACTTCATAAAGCAGCTAGAAAAACCAACAATTCTGAGAAATATTAAGCCTCTACACACAGCAAGGAGAGAAGCAAGCTCAAACTTATTCATGATGTTTATCCTGAGTCACACCAATGTAACCCTGGCAGGTTAGCAGAGGTTACAGAAGTGAAGGGGCCTTCCTCATATGGCCAGCCTCACCTCAGGTCCTCTTACTGCACACGATGGCCGCAACACTGGAATTCCAAAGCATTCAAAGTAATGAGCGTAGCTCAGGCGGTCCTCAGAACACTGACTCTTTCTGTTGGCCTGCTGCCGGCACTGCTACAGCTGCTGTGCTGAGCAGTGTTTTTACGGAGACCGGCGCTCTAGTGGTCTCGTGCTTTGAAAGCACGCAAGACCATGTGCTCAAAAGGTCATTACCATTTATTAAGGAAAAGAGCAGGAACGCCACGGCACCTCTGCCAACAAGGTCTTCGTGACTCTCAGGACTGTTAATAATGTAGAATTATGGCAGCCCCTACATCGCACTGCAGCCCACTGCAGCCCCCCACAGCAGAGTCCACCACAGTAGAGTCCAGTAACGTGTCCCATATGTCTAAGATATAATAAAAGCATAATGAAGACATGTGTACACAAACTCTGTGTGATGTGACGTTTGTTTGTTTGTGCTCAGTCATTTGGACTTCAACCTGGACAAGACACTGTTCTTCTTCATCGCTGGACGCTACGAGTTCTCTAACAAAGGAGCTGACATTTTCCTGGAGTCGCTGTCCCGTCTCAACTACCTGCTGCGGGTACTCGCTCTCACAGACAAACACAAACACAGACTCTCTCTCTCTCTCTCTCTCTCTCTCTCTCTCTCGCTCTCGCTCTCGCTCTCGCTCTCGCTCTCGCTCTCGCTCTCTCTCTCTCTCTCGCTCTCGCTCTCGCTCTCTCTCTCTCTCTCTCGCTCTCGTCTCGCTCTCGCTCTCTCGCTCTCGCTCTTCTCTCTGCTCTCTCTCTCTCTCTCGCTCTCGCTCTCGCTCTCGCTCTCGCTCTCGCTCTCCTCGCTCTCTCTCGCTCTCTCGCTCTCTCTCGCTCTCGCTCTCGCTCTCGCTCTCGCTCTCGCTCTCGCTCTCGCTCTCGCTCTCGCTCTCGCTCTCGCTCTCTCTCGCTCTCGCTCTCGCTCTTCGCTTCTCGCTCTCGTCTGCTCTCTGCTCTCTCTCTCTCTCGCTCTCGCTTCTGCTCTCGCTCTCGCTCTCGTCGCTCTCGTCTCTCGCTCTCGTCTCAGCTCTCGCTCTCGCTCTCTCTCTCTCGCTCTTCGTCGCTCTCTCGCTCTTCTCTCTCTCGCTCTCTCTCGCTCTCGGCTCTCTCCGCTCTCGCTCTCGCTCTCGCTCTCGCTCTCGCTCTCGCTCTCGCTCTCCTCTTTCTCGCTCTCGTCTCTCGCTCTCGTCTCTCTCTCGTCTCTCTCTCTCTCTCTCTCTCTGTCGCTCTCGCTGCTTCGCTCTCGCCTCTCCGCTCTCTTCTCTTCCCTCTCTCTCTGTCGCTCTCGCTCTCGCTCTCGCTCTCGGCTCTCGTCTCGCTCTCTCTGTCTCGCTCTCGCTCTCGCTCTCGCTCCGCTCTTCGCTCTCTCTCTCTCTGTGTTCTCTCTCGCTCTCTCCTCTCTCTCTCTCTGTGTTCTCTCTCGCTCTCTGAGTCAGTGATTCTGTTATGTGCAGGTCCACCGCAGTGATGTTACTGTGGTGGTCTTCTTCATCATGCCTGCCAAAACCAACAACTTCAATGTGGAGTCGCTGAAGGGACAGGCCATCCGCAAGCAACTTGTGGTGAGCCTCACCGAACGGGGACCTCCACAACAATCCATTTGCTTTCTTCTTTTAAATCTCGGTGACAGGGGTGCCACAGGATTCTTTGTGAGGGGCGCATAGTCAAATGAGTGACAGACCCTTAACACGCAACAGTGTGTACTTGCACTACCATGCACACGCTCCATGCACACACACACTGTATTTTAACGTTTTTCATCATCCATCATTGCTCCTCTGTTCCGATGCCCTCCCTCAGTGGTCAACAGATTCTCATGGTCTCCCTTCCCTGAGCTCTCCCGCGCTTCTCCCCGCTCTCTCCCGCTCTCTCCGCGCTCTCTCCACGCTCTCTCCCCGCTCTCTCCCCGCTCTCTCCGCGCTCTCTCCCCGCTCTCTCCCCGCTCTCTCCGCGCTCTCTCCCCGCTCTCTTCCGCGCTCTCTCCGCGCTCTCTCCCCGCTCTCTCCTCGCTCTCTCCCGGCTCCTCCCGCTCTCTCCCCGCTCTCCACGCTCTCTCCTCGCTCTGCTCCCCGCTCTCTCCACGCTCTCTCCCGCTCTCTCCACCTCTCCTCCCCGCTCTCTCCCCGCTCTCATCCCCGCTCTCTCTTCCCGCTCTCCTCCACGCTCTCTCCCGCTCTCCCTCCCTCGCTCTCTCCCTCGCTCTCTCCACGCTCTCTCCACGCTCTCTCTCGCTCTCTCCCCGCTCTCTCCTCGCTCTCTCCCCGCTCTCTCCCCGCTCTCTCCCCGCTCTCTCCACGCTCTCTCCACGCTCTCTCCCCGCTCTCTCCCCGCTCTCTCCCAGCACACTTACCTGTCGTGCAGGGCTCTCCAGGTCCGCTTGTCTCTCTTATCACTTGCAGTCCGCACTCCTCGTTTGACATCTCATGGCCTTTAGTGTCCTTCAGCGCTGTTGTCCAGTCTGGCCGTTTGCTGCTACATTATTTTCTCACAATTGAGGATAGATTTATCACTTTGTGCACAGGGGGTTATTACGCAGGGCAGTGTAAACTACAGTCTGATCTACGCACAATCAGGCCCATATTATGACAGATTACTGATAGAAGGGAGAAGTCACATTTCCATTGACCTTCAAATTGTGCACGGGTCCCGACAGCTCCTACGTTTTTTGTTTCTTTCTTTAATACTCCGCTACAGGCTGTGTTGCTGCGCACCCTCAGATGATTAGCAGAGCAGCGCCTTATGAAAGCTCTGTTTTAGAGCAGGGACAGAGTTTATCTTTAGTAAAACCTCATTTTGCATCAGTAGAATAGGCCTATTACAAGGCATAGGAACTTGGGACAAATGTACAAAATCAAACCGCTCGCACATATATTCACTCAGAAAGTTAGTTCAACAATCCATTCACCAATGTTTTTTCTGTTCTTGAGTGATAATACATCCACCTGAGCTCTGCTCCTCCTCACGTCTCCTCTCACCTGCTCTGTTCTTCACGACAGCGAGAGTGAACTGAGACGTGCTCACACACACACACACACACACACACACTCACAAGGCGTGCACTGCACTGTGTATCCCCCGTTTCCTCTATGCACTGTATTCCAAATTATTATGCAATTATTATTAAATTGTGTTTACGTGTCTTGTGGATGGTATTGTGTCTCGGGGCTCTTTGGGTCAATGAACTCAATCTCAGACACACAGTTAGTTTGCCAGGTAGGTCCAATTAAAGGAAAAACTACTTAAGAAGGACGTCCCACATTATTTAGCAGACCACCATTTTCAAGCAATATGGGGAAAAAAGGATCTCTCTTGTGCCGAAAAGTGTGAAATAATTAAATGCCTTGTACAAGGTATGAAAGCCCCCCTTAACCAAGGCTCACAAGCAGAAACGGCTCCAGTGGCCCAGAAATGCATGAAGACTCATTTTCAAACAGTCTTGTTCACTGATGAGTGCCATGCAACCCTGGATGGTCCAGATGGATGGTGGACGGCCACCATGTCAACAAGGCTGAGATATCAGCCAGGAGGAGGCGGAGTCATGTTTTGAGCCGTAATCATGGGAAGAGAGCTGGTGGGCCCCTTTAGGGTCCCTGAAGGTGTGAAAAGGACCTCTGTAAAGTATGTGGAGTTTCTTCCGTGGTACAAAAAGAACAACCGTGCTTTCCGTAACAAAATCATCTTCGTGCATGACAATGCATCATGCAAGGTGTGGCCCCCATCCTCCTCTGACCTCAACCCTATTGAGAGCAGGAGGCAGTTCACATCCAAACAGCAGCTCTGGGAGGCTATTCTGCCATCCTGCAAAGAAAGTCAAACAGAAACTCTCCACGAACTCACGAGTGCAATGGATACAAGAATTGTGAAGCTCCTATCAATTAAGGGGTCCTATGTTAAAATGTAACTTGACCTGTTTTGATTGAAATAGATTTTGATTTCAGTATTTATGACCTGCTAATGCTTCTAATTTAACACATTTTTGGAGAAAAAAAAATACTGTTATCATTGGGAGGTTTGTTCAATGACATTACAATTGTATTCTAAAGGTTGATGACTTGAAAATTATGAAGAGTTATTTATATTGACTATTTGGCAAAATCGGAGAAAAATATGATTTGCATAATAATTTGGAACACAGTGTAGAGCAAACACTGCAGTCATTCTGACGGCTCTGCATGTGTCAGGCAAGACATGAGCGGGACTCTGGACCCAAATTCATAATTTAATGGAAACACCTTTGGACATTTGTAGCTGGTCAATAAAGTTACGCAAAAGCTCAATGGAAACTCAGAGAGATAGAGGCGCGAGTGAGAGACATAGGGCTTGAGCGCATGCATTTGTTTTATTAAGTTATCACAGAACTGGTGTCTGGGCTGACACTGAGAGAAGTCTCCAGTGCACATTCACATTTGAGTGAAACAAGCTCGCTGTGGCGCTGGAAAAGAAAGGAAAGTAAGCGCAGATCCAGCGTTGGTCCCGTCCATGTTGTCACGGTTACCAGTGTCAGAAACAAAGATATTAGTTCCACAGCCCTCCTGCGTTTGAGGAGAATAGTTTTGTGTTTAGTCGCTGTTGCACTGCTCCGTGTGTGCCATAAGAGATGCATTTGGATTCAATGGGGAAATTCATGGTACGCACACTGCCTACGGGCATAACCCTGCAGGCGCCACTGCTCAGTGACCCCAGAGAAAAACTGGAAGGCAACTAAAATTAGTGTCAATAATTTTGAAATCTTTCAAATCTAAATTAAAATGAGACAAGCCTCATTTCCACCAGCTCTAGGATGTTCCTGAAATGTACCTTGCCTCAAGTCAATTCCTACCTTCCTAATTGTATATGCAAAAAAATAAGTGTGTGTGTATATACACGTTTGTGTGTGTGTGTATGTATACATGTGTATATACGTGTCTGCGTGTGTGTGTGTGTGTATATACGTACGTGTGTGTGTGTGTGTGTGTTTATACATGTGTGTATACATGTGCGCATACATTCACACTGATAATAATGATACACAGACACATGCTTGTAGAAGACATGAACATATGGAACATGACATGGGTGCCTAACCACGCTCATATCAGTCAAAGCTAACCATGCATTCCACCAGCATTCTAACCAATCAGTGACCAATTAGTCAGTTTAGTACCTGCTTGGCCTGGTTAGCACCCGGGCCGAGCAGGTACTAAAAATTGTAGGTGGGCATGTGTTTGTAACGGGGCTACCAGTGCTATCTGTGCCCACACACTGTGCAGACTGCCCCCTCTGTCTGACAGGGACACTGCACACATGGTGAAGGAGAAGTTTGGCAGGCGCCTCTACGACTCTCTGCTCAGGTACGTCTTTTCTACTTCACTCACATCTGTCACATCCACCACACCTGCCACGTCTAAAACATCTGCCACACCTGCCACATCTACCACACCTACCACATCTACCACACCTGCCATGTCGAACAGATCCACCACACCTGTCACATTTACCACACCCTCCACACCTACCACATCTGCCACACCTGCCATATCTATCACACCTGACACATCTACCACACCTGCCATGTCGAACAGATCCACCACACCTGCCACATTTACCACACCTGCCACATTTACCACACCTGCCACACCTGCCACACCTGCCACATCTAACACATCTACCACATCTACCACATCTGCCAAACCGGCCACACCTACCAGCTACCACACCTACCACATCCACCACACCTGCCACATCTGACACATTTACCACACCTACCATCTCCATCCTCCTTTGTTTTCAGAGGACAGATCCCAGACATGAACGCCATTCTAGACCGAGACGACTTCACCATCATGAAGCGTGCCATCTACGCCACACAGGTACCAGCCCACTCCCCTCCCCTAATTAGCTTCTGTGTGTAGGAGAATATGATGATCTAAAAAAACACCAAGTTGCTGGTGTTTTGCTAATTTTCCCAAGCCTCTCTGTTTTATAGTGAGATAAAAAATAAATAATAATAATTATGAACCCTCTGACACCCATGTACACTGACATGATGGTGTACATTTTGCAGACTTTTTTTCACTGTTGAAATATAATGAATTATGACTTCCAGGATTGTGGCTACCTAGCTTGGTCATGTCTGTTGGGCTGCGGTCGAATCCATTGGATTCATCCATCTCTATTTCGAGTTCATTAGATTTCTGCGTGGGATCAAATATATAATGAGCTTGGACAGAAGAAGAAGATCAATGGCGCAGACAACCGGGCTCGCCAAGCTACACCTAAACTGGCTAGCTCCGCCCCACCTCCACTCACACTACCACTGGGCCGGGTGCCACTTCTGTCAAGATCAGGAGCAAGACTGATCCAGTGATTATGGCGGCTATGCGGGAAATAATGGACAAGATTACAAAGGCAGTAGATGATAGATGCGGCCCTGGCAGAAATGTGTGATTTGTAATCCAAGACTGGCAAACTGGACAGCCAATGCTACAGTAGCCGAGGAGGAGGTCTCTGATTTGAAAGATTCGGTCTCTACCCTGCAAGCCAAAGTGGCAGAATTTCCTAACCAAAGCTGTTTTGAGTGATGAAGTGGATGAGAATCGTAATCTCAGTGGTAAACTGCGGATTGTCAGTATACCAGAGCACAAACTGGGAAAATAAAGCTTGACTGTGCACGTTGCTCTGTAGAGCCCAAGTCGGCCCCGAAACAGCATCCAAGACCTATTATACAACAGTGGTGTGCGGTGACTTTTATGGATGAGCAAGCAGACCTAGGGTGTTCATTAATATTTAGTGGATAATAGGAAAGTCGTACCCAGGTCTCTCGCGTGAAGGGCAAACATCTATCGTACTGAGCAAAACTTATATACCATATCAGTGTGTTAAATGGATAAACAATTCATTACACAAATTAGCATCTATGTTGTTTAATGCCTGTATTTCTAACTAACATCTAGTCATTAGAAACATGAACAGAGCATTAGCTACAAACTCAAACTCGTCTCTAAAAGAGAACATCCTAGATTCCCACACAGGTTTATTCAGCGTGGTTTGAGCATAGATCCATGGCTGTGCGGTCCTCAGAGTGCAGAGCTCTAAAAGAAGCTGCTGTCCGCTCTGGTTCTAAAAGCTCATGTTAGAGAGCGGCGCATGAACGGGCCTCTGAACACGGCGCCACTAGTGGGAAAGCAGAACCATGCTTCCCGCGCAGTAATGTCCAGCAGCCTGTAGGACCACTAAAAGACACTGAGTCCAGCCAAGCTTCAGAAGCAGAGGTGAGGGGAAAACAGGCTTATTTGGATATATTTTAGAACAATTCATATATAATTAAGGTAATTTAAGACACAAGGTCATTTTAGATTCTATTGGCCAATCACTGATTGTCTTGATTGCCCTGACTGCACGCCACTGTTATACAGAAGTTCCATAACTTTACTGATAAACAGCCTGTCATGGCTGCATCCAGACGTCTCGCCGCAGGCCAATCTGGATCAATCAAGTCCCACGGCTCTTTCTTCAACGACTGCTATGTGAGAGTGGTCAAGAAACGCAAAGCCTTTGACCAAGTGAAATCTCATCTGAGAGAGAGAGGAAAGTCGATTACACTCTGCTTTATACCACAATGCTTAGGATCGATGTGGATGGGAAAATAAAAAGATTTACTACACCGGAGGAAGCATTGGCATTTGTAGATGCATTACTGGACCCCTGAACAGTTTGATGTTCTCTCCTTTTTCCCCTTTGTTTGACTGAAAGGAACCTGGACTTTAATGGAGTCATGTGAGTATTTTCCCAATGTGGGCCAGTGTGTTCCAACTTTAGTTTGTGAATACTCAGGTGAAAATGTTATATCTACCTAAACAATGTATTTCCCTTCATCTTTTCCTTCCTTTTTGGTACAGTCTGTGATCTCTTTACATGTTTTTGGCATGAGCTCTTTTGTTTAGCATTTTGTTTGTTCTATGTTGTTCTGTTGTTGTGGTTCCGGTGTTTGTGTGTTGTGTTTGACCAGAGAGCTGTGTAAGAAAAGCAGAATTACAAGAATGATATCAAAATGTTTAATACAATTGCATCTGAAAAATTACCAATATCATATTTTAATATTGATGGCATATTGAGTTAACTTAAACAGTCAAAAAAGTATCAGTTTTGTTTTAGTTAATGAGTTTTGTTTGTTTGTAAATGTGAGATGGAGGGTGGGGTATAATTTTTGTTGTGTTTTTGTGAATAAAAAATAAAATGGAAAATAGTCAAAGATACTTACAAAGATGAGAAAAGAAAAGATGTTATATACCAACAGAAAACCTATTTTAAATTACTCAGAACATAAAAAATGTACTTAATTTATATATAATTAATTTATTATTCCTCATACAGGGGCAAACAAGGTGAGAGGCCATATTGATCTCAAGCAGAATAGCCTTTGAACAGAGTTTTGAACACAAATGTAAAGATGGCAGATTTGCACTGGTCGAAGGAACTATTAATGGAAGTGTGTTTACTTTGATACATGTATATGCTCCTCCAGGTAGTGGTATAACTTTCTAGACTGAAGTTATAGATCTGATCGCAAACCACTCTGAGGGAACCCTTGTCTGTGGTGGAGACAGGAATTTACATGTTCAGCCAACATTAGATGTCTCAATATCACAAAGTACTGGTAAATCTATAACTAATATATTTAGCAAATTATTACATAATAAAGGGTTAATCGATATTTGGAGTGTGATGCATCTTAATGTCCGCCAAAATACCAATCTTTTCCCAATAAGATGTATACTAGAATAGACCACTTTTTTATTTTCAACAAAGATAGGTTTAAAATGGAAACAAAAGGAAATGTAATGCCAGTCTACTCAATGACCCTCAATTTCTAAAAATGATGTCAAAGGACATTGAAACTTATGAAGAGGAAAACAACAGTAGTGAAGTTTCTCCACCAATTCTCTGGGATGCAGCAAAGGCAGATTTGAGGGGCAGGGTAATTGCTGTTTCCTCGGACAAAAAGAAACAAAGACAGAAAAAACTAAACAATTTCCAGAACAAACTAAAGCTGTTGGAAGCTAAACATGCTGAAAACAAGGAACCTTGTTATACTACAGGAAATTTAAAAAGGCAAGCAGTGAGATTAATAATTAATTCGTGACCTGACCTAAGGGAAATATTTTTAAATGCTCTTCACCAAGTAAAGATATTATGAAAGCAGTTCAAAATTCTCAAAATTATTAGTTTGGAAGCTTAGAAAATAACAAGCAGAACAATTAAAAAAAAAAAAATTAGATAGAATAATGTAATTTTAACATATACAAATACAATCGGTGTAATCCCTCATTCGTCCAGGAGTGTTCCATTGTAGAAAAAGATTCAGTTGTTTCATCTGGACTCTGTTTTAGAAAAAACAAAACGTTTCAACTCTCATCCAAGAGTCATTCCAGTTGTTTATAATGGTCTGCTGAAACCATGGAGACGCCCTGGGCATTCGGATGCTAAATAGGCACTCAAGGTGAGGCAGGGAACAATAGAACAATAGGCCCATCCCAGTTTCAATGGGCCATTAGCAGGAGGTCCCGCCCTGTGGGCAGGGCTCTCACAGAGTAGGATATAAACAAAGAGTTTTAAACAAGAGTTCTCAGACTTGTTTCACTGATTGAGAATGACTCTTGGATGAGAGTTGAAACGTTTTGTTTTTTCTAAAACAGAGTCCAGATGACTACAACTGAATCTTTTTCTACAATATACAAATACAATCATCATTTGAATCCTTCTACAAATAATTTTTCACCAAACTGTGAAGAAACAAGTACAGTGTACAGTACAGTGCCAGTGGTACCTGCCACTGTACTGAAGAGCAAATAAAAACATGAGGTTCTGAAATAACAGTTACTGAAATTTAAAGTGCAATTAAAAGACTAAAAAGGAGTGACGGGCTCGGCTCAGAGTGGTATAACGCTCTAAAAGACACACTTACTCCTTTTGCTTTTATCAACTTTTAACTGGGTCCTTAAAAAAGCTCAGACCCCTCAGAGTTGGAGCGAAGCCGTCATATCCTTAATACCTAAAGAGGGAAAGGACCGACTAGAATATGCCTCATATAGACCAATCTCAAACTTAAGCCACAATGAACAAACGACAAACACAAGACCACATAAGACGATCCTACAGTAATAATTAGAGAAGGCTTTTGATTCTGTTAGCTGGCCAAATTTATTTAAAGTGCAAAACAAATTTAAAATAGAAGATTTAATTATTAAAAAAATATTGGGGCTCTATACCATGGTGCAACATCAAGAATTAAAATCAATGGTCACCTGACATCCACAGACTCTGGAAAGGGGGGTCAGGCAGGGTTGCGCCTGGTCTCCCCTCCTATTTGCTTTCTATTTGGAACCATTAGCCCAGTTTATTAGACAATCAAAAACAATTTATGGTGTTACACTTGACGGGACGCAACATAAAATTGCCTGCTATGCAGATGATGATCTATTATATTTGACCAAACCAGAAATGTCTATACCCAAT
The DNA here is from genome assembly GCA_015082035.1 of Chaenogobius annularis. Taxonomy (NCBI): domain Eukaryota; kingdom Metazoa; phylum Chordata; class Actinopteri; order Gobiiformes; family Gobiidae; genus Chaenogobius; species Chaenogobius annularis. The sequence goes on along the minus strand of BJKM01000131.1, from coordinate 99,492 downwards.
GTGATGCCCATAAACAAGTGTCTGGCTACAAATTGAATCTACAAAAAACTTAAATTGTCTCTTTCTGGCCACCCCCTCTGACCTTTAGAAATACTTATTTAAATGGGTAGATATTTAGGTGGGGTACTCCATTAAGAATTTTGGAGACAAATCATACCTCCTCTTTACTACAATTAAAACCATCTTGAAAATTTAATCTTATCCAATCCTTAAGTCTAAGTGACACCTTTCCGAATAATTCACTTCATTGTTGGGTTGTCTGTGGCGCTCTTCTCCGTATAAGTTTTGAAATGCGGCCCTCGGTGAAAAAGGTTTGGAGACCCCTGGTCTAAATCAAAGGACGGAAACTAGAAAATGTTATGTTTTGCCCAGATTTCTCTATCTGTTCCAGACTCTCCCGATTTCCATTCGCAACAGGTTGTTCAATGAATGGAATAAAACATTCTCAAGATTTGTATGGCAAGGCAGGAATCCCCCGAATATGATTAAAATGCTACAATTATCAAAAGTTCACTAGCAAGGACCACAACCCCAGCCACGATGCAAAGTGTTTATTGACAAACGAGAAACATAAACAACACGAAGGTATAGAAATGAATGCCGTTTTGGGGCTTCTGGCGATGAGGGCTTATGCTCCCGGGCCTCGGTACCCCCCATCTAGAAGATAAATTGGAATTATTAGAATAATTAAAAGAGGGTGGGAGGGATGGGAATGAAGTCACGAACACAAGTGGGTGTTAACTGGAGGCTTAAATAGTGTAGCTGCAGGAAGGGGCATGAAAGGGGTGTGGTCCTGCTCCCAAATTTAAGATGACAGACTTATCTCTAATAAAAAGGAGATTGGGGTCTACCTTGTCTGAAAAATGACCTAATTTCAGCTCAAATCAGAGCATTGCTGTACTGGTGCGACTCAGAATATGAAGCTCAATGGGGGAAAAAAATGATTTATGTTGTGCCGGGGATTCCTGTACAGGCTTTAATGGCAGATGACATTCATTCAGAGGAAGTTAAGAATCCCTGGGTAAAATCTGTGCTTACAACATGGAAGGAGCTGATCAAAACATACAAACTACACAAAGATGTTAAATCTTAAACTGTTTGGTACAAAACCTTGGTCATAAACCAAACAGAACTGACCTGAGATTCAAGGTCTGGATTACAAAAGGTGTAAAGGTTTTTCACCAGATTGCAAAAGATAATCAAATGAAAAGCTTTGATATGTTGAAGGAATCCTTTGGCTTGGAGAAACAGGACTTTTATAGGTTTTTAAAAATAAGGAGCTATTATAACCAAGAAATGATGCAAAGTAATGACCAATGTCGCCCTCTGACTATGTTTATCAAGGCTTATAAATTGGAACTTTCAAGGGGAATAATATTTAAATTATATCAGTGCATTTCTAATCTGGACAGCCACTATACTACATATATTAAAAACAAGTGGGAACGAGAGAGTGGTCTTGTTTTGACAGACAATGGTAGAAAGATTTCTTTACATCACTGTAGAGGACTACAAAAACAAACGTTTGGGGGGAGTTTTGTTGGAGGAATGTGTCATGTTTTTTCATAACACCATGCACATTACCCACAGGGAAAAACGGACTGTTTGACAAATTGTGGCAGCAGAGAGGCAAACCACTATCACATGTTCTGAGACTGTCCTGTTGTTTAAAGGTTTTGGACTGAAATCAAGGACAGTTTTTGACATTACCATTCCACTTCATTTTGGAACTATGTACTTGGGCCTAAAATCTCCCACCATGGACACAGTGAACGATTCCTTTGGAATGTGCTTTTGACGGCTGGAAAAAAGCTGTCCTTTAATTCTGTCCTTTAATTTGGAAAAGGACAGATTTGACCGACTCTGGGCTTGTTGCGACTGTTTTTATATTTATTTAAATGTTTAGTTGATGTTTGTTAATTTTTTTATTGGTGTTTTGCTCTCTGGTAGTGTTTGTGTTTGTTTTTGTGTTTGTTCTATTTTAAATTTTTTTTTAAAAGAAAATAGATAAAAAGAAAACACTTTGGCCGCGGTGTCGTGGGTTTGAGTCCTCTGACATTTGCTGCGCGTCCTCCCTTCTCTCTCGTCCCCCATTTCGAACTCTCCTCTCCTGTCTGGTAACCTAAAAAAACTTATGAGCAGCAAAAAAACCAAAATAACTACTTTGTCATAAACAGTTTAATTTGGCACACTTATTCTCCACATCACACGGAACATAAAAGCCAATGGGGACATAACTATGTTCAGGTCAAACCTCAACTTAACCACACTATAAACACGGGCCAAAATCTATATAAATTACAAAATAGTTATGATTTGACAAATAATCTTACCTGAAAACATTTGATTGTTTAAACTGAAATGTGCATCCATGATGTGTAAATTGTTCCTGCGTTTTGGATGGAATGTCGCTTATTGATGACATGGGCAGGACTTTGTCACATTGTGCCCTGTCACAAATGAACCCTTGTGATTTTTTCCAGTTGTCTATGAGACAAAGAGATTGTCTTTTATGAAGTTTCAAAAATCAAATTTGTTCAACAAAGCAGCGGAGAGCCACCAGTTGAGGAAATTGAACTCTTTTACTGGAAATAAAATTATTCTGTTCCTTTACTGAAAGCCTTCTTACATTGTCATAGCCTGTCCTTAAAGTACAAAAAAAAAAATGCATAGCCTTATTAAAACCTGTTCTAAAATCACAAGAGACAAACTGAGGGACCTCCACTCTGAAGAAGGTGAAGAGCATCCTGGCTCAGCCTCACCACACTCTGACTCCTGACATGTCACTTTTATGCACTGGTACGGAAAACAAATTGCTTTTCCTTTACTTTTGTGCCCTCTTCTGTTTAATTACTAAATGATGTAGTGTATTGTGAAGTTAGCTGCATTGTAATATATGGTTTTGCATTGTTGGTTGGGTCGACTTGAGTTCTGCTTGTGAACTCAAATATGAGTGAGAACTGCTCTGAGAGATGCTGCAAATGAATTGGCCACTGATCAATAAAGTTGTCTGAATCTTGATGAATCATTAGAGCATACTTCCTGGTGTGGTCTGCAGTGTTCTGACCAGTCCTTGTTTGTGAGCAGAGACGCAGCTTGCCTCCCATCACCACACACAACATGCTGGACGATGCCACTGACCCCATCCTGACCAACGTGCGCCGCATCGGCCTCTTCAATGACCGGAACGACAGGGTCAAAGTAAGAAAGTCTGTGCAGTCCCACAGAACATATTCATTTCAACAAGCAAGTTACATTTTCAACAGTAACAAAACATGATATGTTATACAATGTATGCCTTAAGTACATTTCCATTGGTCAGTCACTCTCATATTCTATGTAATACTGTAATACAGTGTATAAAATATTTGTAATAGTATGATAGTATTAGAAAAGTCATTGAAGCCCCTGCTTTTACTTCTCATTCAGAAAAATGCTGTTTGCACCATGTTGCCGCTTACGGCTCTGGCGAAGTGGCTCTGGCTGCTTTGGAAAAAACTTTCACCTTTGAATGAATTTTTTAAGTTTGAATTTTAAGGTTGAATTTTAAGGTGTATGGTATTTTATAGTTTGTAAATGTAATTTTCTGAATGCAGAGAAGCCCCACTTTTCCTCTATTTCCTCATGTCTGTTGTCTAGTATGCAGCAATCAGTTGCAAACATTTTAATTAACATAAAAAAAATTACAATAAAACAGTTGGATTTTCCGTTTTTCAATTTGATCCCAAAATTGAAAGACAAAAATACAACTTCCAAGCATGGTTTCTTTATTTGAAGACAGTGGGGGCCAACCAAAATTATCGGCCCGGGCTCCCTGCACTGTCATCGCTGAGGGCTCAAACCACAAAGGCCTGGCATCGGGACTGTGCGGGCCCTGGTTCTGGACCTGGTTCAGTCTTAGTCCGGGAAAACTGGGAAAATGCCCAGTGAAACAGATCTCTTTGTGCTGACCACAGTGCGTGACTCTGTCCTCGCATCCTCAGGACCACGCAGCATCTCACCAGCACTCAGGTGTCCAGCTGTGTGCAACGGTGCTGTGCTGCACCCGACTCATGCAGTCCTTGTTGCCCAGGACCTGGCCTTTGTTTAGTCCGGTTAGGTTGGGAACAAGCCCGTTGCAAGGACACGCTCCATTCCCTGGGGTAAACTTGGACTGTGCTCGCGGCGAAGCAAGTGCCACACAGTTACACCTCCTGTTTACATGAATGTGAGCCACAGAGAGCTTGCTTTCACCCCCCGGGGAATAGTGTGTATATGTTCATAGGCTTTTTTTTTTTTAATTGTTTGGACTAAACCAAGACGAAACCAGGTCCAGTTCACGCTGCACATTTCTTGTAAATGTGTCTCCGCACTTGGGGGTGTGCACTTCGGGATCATCCGCTCCTATGGCCCTTGTTGTATGGATCACAAGTCAAATTAGCAGCAGACATGTGCTGTGCGAACTGCGGTGTCTGTTAGAAAAGCTATATTGAGTTCCCGGATGATGGCCACTCAGATTAGTTGTGTCGGTGGGGCTGTGGTCGAATCCATTGGGTTTAACCATCCATATTAAGAGTTCACCTGGGGAGATCTGATATTTCTGGTGGGTGTAGACATATAATGAGCTTGGATGCTTATTTTGGGAACATGCCTGAGAAACTGAAGAAGAACAACAGCACCGAGAACCGGGAGAGTGGTCAAGAAGTGCAATTCTTTTGATCAAGTGAAATCTCACTTGAGACAAAAGAAAGTGGATTACGCACTGCTTAATCCCGCAATGCTGAGGCTCAACATGGATGGATAAATAAAACGATTTACTATCACACCGGAGGAGGCATCGGCATTCGCATATATGCTGACGCAATTTGAAATCCCCCCTTTTCCCTTTGTTTCAATGAAAGCATCGTGGACTTTGGTGGATACATGTGAGTATTTGCCCAACATGGGTCAATGTGGGTAGTTGCCCATTGTGGGCCAAACTTTAGTTTGTAAATACCCAGGTTAAACTGTCCTGGAGGGCCTTTTTTTTTAACCTAGAAACTAGTTTTCCTTCCATCTTCTGATCCCTTTTTGGATTGTTTTTTGCATTTTGTTTGTTCTATTGTATTCTGACCACTATAGCATTGTTAATCTCGATAAATTAAATATCTTAAAAACAAATGGGAAAGAGAAGGTAACCTTGTTTTGACAGACGAGGAGTGGGAAAATGTGTGTACATCCCAGTGGAGGACCACAAAATCACTTGTCCGGAGTGATTTGTTGGAGTCTACCGGTTTCTCAGGATGGCGCTAATCCATTTATGGAGACAGAGTCTTTGAAGATGTTATAGAAGAACAACGCTCTCTTTTGAGGCTTGATAAAAACCCACAGTGCAGCAAAAAGACAGCATAGTGGCCTCTGTCCTCAAAAAGGCAGTACCAAGTAAGAGACGTCACTTTGGACCCATGAATAAACTTGGTTTGCTTTACTAGTCATAAAGAATTCTACTTAACTTGGTTTTGTCTGGGCTTGTTTCTTGTATAGTCCCATTTTAGTTCCTATGTTAATTTGTGCAAATGTGAACACACACATTAACAGTTGAAACTGGATCATGTTCGTCACTCGTGTTTAAATAGGCTGTAAAACATAGGGTGAGGCATCACTTTATGACTGACTTTATTTTATAGATTTAGGTTGTTCTTGTGTCCAACACTCAGCAGTAGATTAGACTGGTCTGTTCATGTGTGTTTCAGATTATCTTCCACCCAGAGTTCCTGTCCTCCACCAGCCCACTGCTCCCCATGGACTATGATGACTTTGTGCGTGGATGTAATCTGGGCGTTTTCCCATCCTACTATGAGCCTTGGGGTTACACTCCCGGTAACACAATAGTACACATCCTGGGACAATGTCTGTTGAGTGTGGCGCGTTTGCAGGCAGCTGAAGAAGACAATGTCACAACAGCCATGGACCTGTTCCCTCTGGTTTGCTTTGGAGTGGATCGGTATTGACCGAATGTGTCTCCACTGTCTTAAAAGAACTGTACCAACCTGATTAAGTGATTCAAAGCTGCGAGTTATAGCTTCCAGAGGTCTCACTTGCTTTTGGTTGCTGGAGCGTTTTAGTGCAAGATGATTTGACAAGAGAAAACGTAGACTCAGGTGAAATAAAAATGCATGAAAAGCATGTTGGCTCAATATATACGTTACCATCACTAGAAAAACAGTGGTTTATCATAAGAATGAGAATTTAGATTTTTTGTTCATCTCTGCTTTTTGCCATCTTGTTTTCAACTGAGGCTACGTTCTCTCTTGTCCAATCATCTCGCATGAAAGCGTTCCAGGAACCAAAACCAAGTCTGACCGCGTTAGAGGCTAGACCTCACTAGACCTCTGCTTTGGATTGCTTAAACAGGCTGGTACATTTCACTTAAGACAGTGAAGACACTTTTGGACCATCACTCAAAAATTGAACCGGTGGAAACTCATCTCAACAGTCACCTACTGAAAGTGTGTGTATGCTTCGCAGGCGAGTGCACGGTAATGGGCATTCCTAGTGTCACCACAAACCTGTCTGGATTCGGCTGCTTCATGGAGGAGCATGTGTCCGACACCTCCGCTTACGGTGAGTGTCTGCACTGTCAGCACTCGCTCGGAGCAAGTGGGGCCAGCTCATTTATGGCTTTGTAAATCAGGAGGAGAATTTTGAATTTGATTCTAAACTCAGCAGGGAGCCAGTGAAGAGACTCGAGCATCAGCGTAATGTTCTCTCTTCTTTTAGTTCCTGTTAGTAAAGTTGCTGTTGCGTTTTGAACCAGTTGAAAGAATTTAATGGAGCTTTTAGGACACGTTGCAAGCAGGGAGTTACAGTAGTCTAATTTGGATATAACAAATGCATGGATATGTTTTTTAGACAAGCTAGTTCTGATTATAGCTATATAGTGCCTATGAAAGTGGGCTGCTTTACAGGCTTGATTCATGTCCACTTTGAACAAGAGCTCTTGGTCAAATAAAAAGTTCTTGCAGAAGAACTAAAACTTACACTAACATCTCATTCAAATGTTCAAGAGTCTGGACACCAATGAAAAACAATATCTACAAAGCCTCGGGCCAAACTAAAACACAATTTATTCTGTCGTTTTAAAAGTTAATCTGAGAGGGATGACAATTACTTTTATTTGTATTTGTCATAAAGCCTTTGATGTGACAGCTGCTACGTCACCCCCTGCTCGTCTCTGTCCAACCCACTGATTATCAGCTCATGTTTAGTCTAGCTGCAGGTGAGATTATCTGCTCAGATAAAGAATCTCGCAGACATTTAGTACAATACTACAGCTAGTACAATTTACCTTGTATTTTCCAGGGTTAAGAAGCATATAATTAAGAGTCATCCAGGTTTTTATTTCCATCAAACAAGCACCAAGTCTGTCTGCTTGATCGGTCTGATCGGGTTTCATTGATAAATACAGCTGTATGTCATCTGCATAGCAGTGGAAGTTAATGCTATGCTTTCTGATAATGTTACCTAGCGGCAGCATATAAAGAGTAAACAGAATTGGACGAGAACTGAACCCTGTGGCACACCGTAGGTTACTTTAGAACAGGGTGAGGAGCTCTGGTTTACATTAACAAACTGGTACCTATCCGATAGGTAGGATTTAAACCAGCTGAGGGCGGGGCCTCTGACACCTACATCAGATTCTAACCTCTGCAGTAGAATGTTGTGGTCGATGGTGTCGAACGCTGCACTGAGGTCCAACAGAACCAGTATTGAGACCAGTCCATCGTTGTTTGTGACTTTAACTAGTGCAGTTTCAGTGCTGTGGTGAATTCTGAAGCCTGACCGGGAAAACTTCAAATAAATTATTGTCTTGTAGGTAAATACAACTCACAACTAATCCACGCACAATCTAGACTACTTTCTTATTTTCAATAAAGACAGACCAAAAGTCACTGAGGGAGATTTAATAGATTTAAGTGATCATGCTCCTATCTACAATATTGTAGAATTGGAGTTAAAATGGAAAAAATACACTCCGGAGGTTCAATGCCAGCCTGCTTAATGAGCCTTTGTTTGAGAAAAAAAAAAATCAAATGACGTTGAGATGCATGTGGAGGAAAATTGCAATGGTGAAACTTCTTGGCCCATCCTCTGGGATACTGCTGAAGCAGTTCTGAGAGGAAAAATTATAGACAATGTCTTGACGAAAAAGAAACAAAAGGAGAAAAAAGCTACATGATCTACAAAAAAAATTAAAAGATAAGAGGAGAAATTAATTATCTTACCTCACAGGAAATAGTAAAGCATGTATGCCAGGCTCCATGTGCAGCCGGCCGCAGTGTTGTGAGTTCAATTCCCTACTCTGACAATTTACTGCATGTCCTCCCTTTTCTCTCATCCCCCATTTCACTGTCAATAAAGCCTACGGGCAATAACAACAGAAAAGTGAATACAATTTTCTAAATTATTAGTTTGGAAACTAAAAAAACAAAAAGCGTGTTTGTTTGTTTTATGTTTGTTTTTTGTTGTTTTGGGTTAAAAATAATAAATGGTAAAATAACCAAAAACAATTTTTAAAAAAACTAAAAAACCCAGACCAGTCCTAGTTGGAAAGAAGCCACCATATCTCTAAATACTGTACCTAATACTATCCGGAATGCTCTCTCAGCCTGTGGGTACCCGGCTTGGGCTCTTAACAAAGTGAAGAGAGCCAAAAAGCAGGAAAAAAGAGAAACAGAACCAAGAAGTAATGGTCTCTCTATCCCTTATGTCTCGGGAAAAACTGCAAAGAAATTCCTGTTTATTTGAAACCTAATTTTAACCTGGTTCATCTTAAGGACAAGATGCCAACACAAAAACAGACCAATGTAGTGTATTCTATCCAATGCAGTGAAGAAAGTTGTAAAGAGGCGCCACATAGGGGAGACTAAACAGCCACTTCACATAAGAGCTTTATCAGCACAGTAAGACACTCGAGTTCAGGACCCCAAAGCGCCGTGCATCTTCATCTCAAAGCCACAAACCACTCTATTGAAGACAGTGAGGTGGAGATTCTGAGCAGGAGAAAAGATGGTTTGAAAGAGGAGTTAAGGAGGCCATCTTTGTTAAAAAAGAGAATCCTTCCTTGAGAGGAAAATCGTAATGGAGGTTTAAGATTCAACCTTCCGGTTGTTTAAGATAGTGTGCTGAAGCCATGGAGCGGTAAATTCTGATGCTGATCAGGTACTCAATGAGGAGGGAGTGAAAGTCAGGTTACAATAGGATGTTGATAGCCCATTACAGGGAAGTTAGAAAACAAAGATGAGTAGTCTCAAGGGAAACCGTAGGCCTACGCAGAGTTGGATAACTTGAGTTCCCAGACTCGATTCGCAGATTGAGAATTACTCTTGGACAAGAATCAAACCTTTTTGTTTTTCTAAAAACAGAGTCCAGATGACTACAATTGAATATTTTTCTACATCTTAAAATGAGCAAAACTTAAATATGTAGATACTCTGAACTTAAGTCCTTTAATCCTGTGGAGAGAATTTTGAAGTATGTGTGTTTTTCACCCTCTCCATCCGGCGTGTCTTTGCAGGGATCTACATTGTGGACCGGCGGTTCCGCTCTGCTGACGACTCGTGTAACCAGCTGACCCAGTTCATGTTTAGCTTCTGTCAACAGTCTCGGCGCCAGCGCATCATCCAACGTAACCGCACTGAGCGCCTGTCTGAGCTGCTGGACTGGAGATACCTGGGCCGGGTCAGCTATGCTTTCATCCTAGTTTGGTCCTGTTAAATTTAACCCTTACCTGGTTTAGTCGTGGACTGGAGATACTTGGGCCAGGGCTCCCTCAACAGTAGTCTGAGCAGGGCTGAATTTTTTTCACATAGTAGGATCGATCATTTTGCTATCTATATTAGTCCTGTTTGTTTGTGTTTTTTAGCCTTCATTAGGAAAGAGAAGGCAAGTTTATTTCTAGAGCACAGTTTGTACTCAAAGTAATCCCAAGTGTTTCACATAAAAATGTACACAAATACAAACAAACCACTTCCAGCAGATAACTTCCGCCATTACACCAACTGCTGTTTGGGCGTTACAAAAATAAAATGCTGATGTTTGTGTTTCCAGTTCTACGTCCATGCCCGGCACCTGGCCCTCAGCAGAGCATTCCCAGATAAGTTCAAAGTGGACCCCCATGGCTTCTCTACAGGTGAGACACTGCCAAACACAAGCCCACATGTGTCCCAGACCTGTGACGTTTTGGAGCTCTTCTGTTCTGTCAGCAGGCAGAGGGGTTCCGCTACCCGAGGCCCTACTCCGTGCCGCCGTCCCCATCCGCCTCCCTTCATTCCACCCCCCACCACAGTGATGAAGAGGAGGAGGATGAGCCGTACGACGAGGACCTGGAGGCCGAGAGGGACCGCATAAACATTAAAGCGCCGTTTGTACTGGCCTCTGTGTCCAACAGCAAGAAGAAGCAGCATGGAGAGGCTGGCAACTGACCCCACCTCCACCCAGCAGTACAGAGAGGACGGATACTGACCCCACCTCCACACCAGCAGTACAGAGAGGACGGATACTGACCCCACCTCCACCCAGCAGCACAGAGAGGCCGGATATTGACCCCACCTCCACCCAGCAGCACAGAGAGGCCGGATACTGACCCCACCTCCACCCAGCAGCACAGAGAGGCCGGACACTGACCCCACCTCCACCCAGCAGTACAGAGAGGCCGGATATTGACCCCACCTCCACCCAGCAGCACAGAGAGGCCGGACACTGACCCCACCTCCACCCAGCAGCACAAAGAGGACGGATACTGACCCCACCTCACCCAGCAGATATAGAGAGGTCGGATATTGACCCCACCTCCACCCAGCAGCACAGAGAGGCCGGATATTGACCCCACCTCCACCCAGCAGTAAAGAGAGGCCGATATTGACCCCACCTCACCCAGCAGCACAGAGAGGCCGGATATTGACCCCACCTACCACCCAAGCAGCACAAAGAGGACGGACACTGACCCACCTCCACCAAGCAGTACGAGGAGGACGGATACTGACCCCGTCCACAAGCCGGCACAGAGAGGCCGGATATTGACCCCACCTCCACCCAGCAGCACAGAGAGGCCGAATATTGACCCCTGTTCCTGCCATCTCACCCCCTTGACCACGATGGATGCACCTGACACTTCTCTTGCTTCTGACTGACAGAAATTGACTTTAACTTGCTTGATCAATGGCCATCATGATCAATGAAGACGGATTCGTTTTTACTCAAACGTATGTGTCAAATTAAATATGTTTTGTTTCAAGATGATTCTCCAAATCAGAAAACGGGATAAGCCTCACTTGAGAATGCCCAGTTGTATTGCCAGTTTTAAAGCTAAAATCCAGTGTGTTCAAACTGTGCTCTGTGATCTGAGGTCAAAACCTAAAGCCCAGCCCAGCTCCTGCACCAATCATAAATCAGAGCTAGTTTGATCTCTGGAGGAGAAGGAGCTGAAAATGAACCATGGCATGTCTATGAGAAAGAGAAACACTTGGTTGTGTCTCTATCTGCAGGTTAAGTAGCAGTTGGGACTGTAGCTCCCTTTTTAAACCAGTAAAAGCACAGGCTACATACCCACCTTTTAATATATCTTGTCCACAGGTTTCAGAATGAAGAGAAATTATGACTGTTGAACCAAAATATTTTATCTTTTGGATGGGAAAAAGTCCTCAAAACGTTGGGTATACATGTAACAGGAATCTATGGTGTGTTCATTTTGTTTAATGCATGTCCTGGAAAAATGTCATGCAACTATAGGTTTCATAACTAGAAGGGTTTATGTTCTTTTCCACAGCTGAAACATGTCCTGAATAAAAGATGACCATTGCCTCTTTGCCTAATCAAATATATCTGAAGATGAGCCTCTGATGCTTAGGTTGCCTCAATGTCTGCTAACCTTTTATGATCATTCTTTTACTGCCAGCTTTGGGGTTGTTCTACTTCTCCAGGCCTTTAGTGGCTATGTACCAACCTACTTCTTTGTCTTTAAAAGTATGTGTTTTATAATTGTTCAGGAGGTGAGGGAAAGACAACTTTGTCATGGACAGTGATTTTTACTGTGCACGAGTAAAAATAAAGATTCACCTTTCAAAAGAGACAAACTCTGTTAAGTTCTTTATTTCTTGATGGTTTTTACAGAAAATCCAAAACACGCACAAGTAGTACGGCAACAGTTAAATCACATTCTATATCACTACTCTGTGGGTCACCATAGCAACTGGTAAATAAATGCCAAACTGCTGCGACTGGATGAGTTTCATGTAAAACACAAAAATAATTTGTCATACAGTCACCGAGCGTAAACAAGCCATGGTATAAGCACATTAATCAACTCGTATCCATACGTTAAACGGTTTTGATTTAACACCTACAGTCCATGATCAGAGACACTTTGAGGTTCTGTTTTCATTGAATCCAATGGAGATCGTTTTTTAAAGCAATAGAGACATGCTATAGAATACTGAATTGAATCAAATTTGATGTGGCTATTTTTTCTCCCTCTCACGAAAACAGCACAGCGCCGTTACGCACTGAGCTCTTAAAGCTCTTTGCTGGACACCTCCACCTCCAGCGTTGGACATCTGTCACTGCAAGGTCTGGGCCAGACTGGACCTGCAGACTTGAATGTGCTCTGCTCAGAGAAGAACATCTATTTGGAAAATTTAAAAATGTTCCAAACATTGAAAAACGGGAACTCAAACAATGTTATTGCTGACTTCCCTCATTGCCTGTATATGAGGCATGACAAACATCTCCCACAGGGGGCGCTTTTGAATGCCACAGTTCTCAGTCATTGGATCAAACACTATCACCATACATAAATGAACTGGCACCATCCCACTCCAGCCTCCAATGGCCAAGTTCAGCCTCTTTACGCCAGCGCTAAGGTTGGGGAGGTAGCAAAAGAGCGCCCTGGAACCACCCCCTGGAAAAGGCTCCCATTAACGTTATCTCCGGGGGCAAAATACAGCCCACAAACTTTTTTTTAACGCTGATTACCACTGTATAACGCGGTTATGTTTGAAAATGTATATGTGACATATCGAGTAGTGGCTGCAATGTAAATAAAATATAAAGAATATTAATAATCTACTAAATAAATCCTACAACAACAAGGTATTTATTATACTCAATTTATGCAGCGCATTAAAGCGGACAGGTTCTTTCATATTGATTAAAAGAAAGCTAATTCTATTTAGTTACAATAATTGGTTAAATTCATGATTTCATTATTGTAAACATTAGCAAAAGTTGTGTTTAGAGTGAGTCGTGTGTATTTGAGTCATCTTTATTCTCCATTCCAGGTCTTCACTGCTCCTCGTGTCATGCCCACTCATATTTACTGACTGTGTTTACGCGCAGGATTTGGCAGCGTCACGTACCTATTTTGGCAAAAATCAAGAACATTCCCCTGTCCGCTCTCCAAAGGCAATGTAACGTAAAGGGGCTGGTGCAAAACAGCTTCGCTTAAGCTTAGATTTAAACACAGCCGGGGTGGGGGCCTGTCTCACAACCTCGGGAAGGCTATTCCAGACCTTTGCCCCATAGAACTGGAATGCAAATTCCCCGTGTTTGGTCCTGACTCTGGGCATAATGAGCAACGAGCGCCATGAAGGTGCATCACAGCGATCAGAGCCACACTGCGGCACAGCAATAATACAGGTGTTAATTGCTAAATAAATAGTTTTAGATTTCGAGAACAACAAGAATGAATATCCACCTGGCACAGCAGAGCACACGGCTCACACGCTTGTCAGAGACCAGACAAGAGAGAGAGCAACTGTTTTATAGTTAAGGCACCACCTACTGGACATTTTATTAAAACATGTACACAGTATATTTTAATTGTTGTCTTTGGCCCCAACCACATCGGGAAAATGTTAGTTAACAACCAAAAATTGTCTGATTTGACCTGGCATTGCTCTGGTCGCCGTTTTGTGTTTTTGCCTACCACAGGGCTGCTGCAGCAATCGTCATAGCAATCGCTCATATTTGCAATGTACTTGGAACTACTGGCCCATATATTAGACAATCAAAAACAATTTATGGTGTCCCAATTGATGGGACAGAGCATACAATTGCTACTATATTTAAACAAACTTTACATTTCTTTTTCAAAAGATTTATTAAAACCTTAATAGGACCATTGTTGTTTACAATTTATATAAACTCAATTGGGCATAATCTAAAACACAGTAGCATCCACTTATGCAGATGATGCAATTCTATATGCTAATGCTCCTTCTTGTGCTCAAGTGATTCAAAATATTCAAGAGGATTTTCACTCAAACACAACTGTGTTAATTTAAAATTATTAATGAATTCAAATAAAACAAAACATATGCTGTTCTCCAAAAGACACTCTATTGACCCCCAAAAAATATCTATTCTCACGCTTGATGGTAATATGATTGAACAAGTACCACATTACAAATACTTGGGCATCTGGATCGATGAGAAACTCTCCTTCAACAAACACGTACAAGAGCTGACAAATCATCTTAAAGCATTGTCGTTCTTCTTCAGAAATAAAGAATTTTTTCCTCTTAATTGTAGAAAACAGTTAATCCAGGCTGCATTTCTTTCAGTTCTAGATTATGGTGACATTATATATATGCATTCTACAGCAACAGTGTTAAAACCTCTGAACTCGGTTTTTCATTCAGCTCTAAGGTTTATTACAGGAGAAAGATACAGAACTCACCACTGTGCATTGTATTCTAAAGTAGAATGGCAATCATTGGATGTGAAGAGAACAGCTCTGCCTTTTGTTTGTGTATAAAGCTCGAGTTGGCATTTTGCCTGATCATTTATCAAGTTTATTGCACATCAGCTCAGGTATTCACAGTTTGAGGTCTCAGAATATATTTATTTTACAATCTCATCGTTTTAACACAGAGACAGGAAAAAAGGCTTTCAATAACTTTGCTCCCTCCCTGTGGAACAAAACACAGAGACTTTTTAGATTAAATCATGTTATGAACCTTTTAATGATTTTAAAGCACTGGTCAAGAACTACTTGCAGTGTCGATGCACTTGTTTTATTTAATTTGATCTCATATTGTATGTATAAATGTGTTTTTATGGATTGGTTAATTTAATTGCATGTTTTCTCTGTGTTTTAGTATCCTGTGTTTGTCGTTTATTTTGTGTTGTGTTTTAACAGGGACCCATTACCCATGAAAAAGAGACATTTTCTCATTGGGTTTTCCCTGTATAAATAAAATAAAATGAAAAAATAAAATGAAACTAACCAAGGCTCACGACAGTCTTATTCACTGATGAGTTCCGTGCAACCCTGGATGGTCCAGATGGATGGAGTGGTGGATGGTTTTGACCCAACAAGGAGGGGGCGGAGTCATGTTTTGTGCCAGAATCATGGGGAGAGAGCTGGTGGGCCCCTTTAGGGTCCCTGAAGGTGTGAAAATCATCTTCATGCATGACAATGCACCATGCAAGGAATACCTCTGCATCATTGGCTGCTATGGACATAAGAGAAGAGAAACTCTTGGTGTGGCCCCCACCCTCCCCTGACCTCAACCCTATTGAGAACCTTTGGAGCATCCTCAAGTGAAAGATCTCTGTGGGCAGGAGGCAGTTCACATCCAAACATCAGCTCTGGGAGGCTGTTCTGACGTCCTGCAAAGAAAGTCAAACAGAAACTCTCCACGAACTCACGAGTTCAATGGATACAAGAATTGTGAAGCTCCTGTCAATTAAGGGGTCCTATGTTAAAATGTAACTTGACCTGTTCAGATGTTTTGATTGAAATAGCTTTTGATTTCAGTAAATATGACCTGCTAATGCTTCTAATTTAACAAATGACCATTTTCAGTTCTTTACAACAATAACATGGTTTGAACCTCATAATAATACATAATCATTTGGAACAGTACATTTAAAACCTACGGTTATCATCTGCAAAATAAGAGAAAAATGACATTTGCGTAATAATTTAGAACGCAGCGTACTTTCCCACCCTTCATCTGTCAAAACAAAGACACCATTTTTTCCCATTTATGTTTGGAAATATATATTTGAATGACTGGTCATGACCTGATTAGACTGATTAATGCATAATATAGATATTATTCCCTTTGTAGAAAAAGATTCCGTTGTAGTCATCTGGACTCTGTTTTAGAAAAACAAAACATTTCGACTCTCATCCAAGAGTCATTCTCAATCTATGGAACACTCCTGGACGAACGAGGGATTACACCGACATTTTTCCCCTTGAAAGTTCTGATTTGTACACCTTAATGAAAAGGGAACAATATCTAAATCATTCCAATGCATAGCTCATTTGAACAGCTACTCTACTAAATATATATTTTTTTAAATGGGAAAGAAAAGCTAAACTTACTTTAGCAGACAAAGAACCCTTACCCACAAAATCACATGTCAAGGGAATTCTTCTGTAAAAAGGAGGAGGCAAACCTCATGTTATGGGACTGTCCTGAGGCTCAAAAATATTGGACTGAAATAGAAAATTCAATTCAATATATTTTTGTAATGCCCAACATTCCAACAGCGGTTGCCTCGAGGGGCGACAGTGAAAAACAGATTGAACAATGTTCGTAGGGACCAGCATCCCGTGTCCTTAGACAGATGTCCCAAGGTCCCTTGTCCTTAGACCCTCCTTCTTGGCCAGGAAAAAATACCAAACAATCTATTGAGAGGGACATTACCGTCCCTCTCAATTCTAGAACGATGTACTTGGGCCTCGAAACCCCTGCCATCGCAGCAGGAAAAAAGGCCACCACAAAGAAATGACTGACACAAACATCACCAACTGGACTGACATAGTAACAGACATCAGACAAATGGAAAAAATGGCATTCAGACTTCATTTGGAAATGTACAAACTTGACCAACTTTGGACCAAACTGAACTTTTGTTTCTTTTGATGCTTAGGTGATGTCTGTTTGTGTACTTATTTTGATTTTTGCCCTCAAAACTTTCTCCAGCTGAACTCAGACAAGACTGAAATTGTCTTTGGCCCACAGAAACAAAGAGAAAGTATAAACTGTCACCTCCAGAGTCTCGCTCTAAAACCTACACATCAAGTTAGAAATCTGGGGGTAATAATGGACTCAGACTTGAATTTTAACAGCCACGTCAGATCAATAACATCAGCAGCTTTTTACCATCTAAAAAACATAGCCAAAATCAAAAGTATAGTGTCTAAACCAGACTTGGAGAGACTTATCCATGCATTTGTCTCTAGTAGATTAGACTACTGTAACGGCCTGCTCACTGGCCTCTCCAAACGAGCTGTAAAACAGCTGCAGTACATCCAGAACGCTGCTGCTCGGGTCCTGACTAGAACCACCTGCTGGTGCCATAGTCGGGCGTTTCTGCGTTTCAGTTTTATGCAGCTAAAATCTGCAACAGTCTTCCTGAGGATGTGAGACAGGCCTCTGCTCTGACAATGTTCAAATCTAGGGTAAAATCAATTTTGTTTAGCTGTGCATATGACTGAATGGATTTTATTTGCACTCTTCTCTTTTAAGTCCTTCTATTTTGTGATTTGAATGCATTTTTTCCTGTTGTGTGAAGCCCCTTGAATTGTGTATTTATAGAGCACAAATTGTGCTCTATAAATAAATTTGCCTTGCCATATTAAACTCTTTCAACAACACATACAAGAACTGACAAATAATCTTAAAGCCACAGATTGTCATTTTTGTCTTATTTGTAGAAAACAGTTAATCCAGGCTACATTTCTCGCAGTTCTAGATTATGGTGACATTATATATATGCATTCTACAGCAACAGTGTTAAAACCTCTGAACTCAGCTTATCACTCAGCTCTAAGTTAATTACGGGAGAAGGATACAGAACTCACCACTGTCAATTATACTCTAAAGTAGGATGGCAATCATTGGATGTGAGAAGAGTTCTGCCTTTTGCCTGATTATTTAACATGTTTGCTGAACTTCAGATCGGGCATTCGATTGAGATCTCAGGACATTCTTATTTTCCATTCTGGCTCAAACAACACAGAGCCAGGGAAAAAGGCTTTCAGCAACTTTGCTCCTGACCTATGGAACAAAATGCAAAGACCTTTGGAATTAAATGATTTTATGGCTTTTAATTTGTTCAAAGCACTGTTTAGAGATGACCCACAGAACCAATGCTTTTGCTTTACATGTGTTTGTGTGTTTTTAGGTATTAGTCCATTTTAAAGGATTGTTTTATTTGCCTTTTATCAGGATATTATGTGTTTTTTTGTTTTATTTTGTATTTGACAGGGTACCAATAAAAAGAAGAGTTTCTCTCATTTGGTTTGAATAAATGATAAATTAGATTTAAAAAATAAAAGCTGATTTGAAGTGCGCCATTGAGTTCCATCACTTAAAATACATATACACTTAAAACTCTGAGTGAACTTATGAGAAAAGCTTTATAACATTGCTAAAAGCTACTTGGTACTCCACTTGGTACTCTGGGTTTCCATCAACCTAAAACAGACAAATGTATACACTTAAACAACATGTTTATGGTATTGTTGTACCTGTTGTTGTCTCATGATACGTATATATTCTGACTGTGTAATTTATCCTTCTGACCACAACAAACTTGAGTCAAGAACAGACAAGAATGTTATGAATTCCATGTCTTTATTAAAATGCATTTACATCAAAACTGAAGTGACGTTTACAGAGTAAATGTGGGAGCTGGTGTGCAGGTCAGAAGTACTGCCTCTTCCACAGGGGCAGCTCCTGGAGGTACACCTCAGCTGGCAGGTCCTCCACTGCATACAGGAAACAAACACTGACTCAAAGCATCCTGGAACCCGTGTGCTAACTGAAGAGGAGCAGCTCTGGAGAGTCAGGGTACAACAGGGCGGTTTGGTTTTGGCATTATGACAAGTTAGACTACACTCATTAAACTATACACTGAAACGTGGTTAACATGAGTATACATAAGATTTTACCTAAAGTTTACATTTGCCTATTTTTCTTCAGTTTTGACAATTTTAGTGAAGTTTATAATGTTACTTCCTGGTTGGACATGAGCAGCAGATTGGACATAAAGGGCTGACCCTGTCCAAATTATAATGATTTGATGAATAATATTACCTGATGACAATGTTATTTTGTTGATTGACTTGAATGACTGTTTAAACAGTCAGAAAAATATGTCAGTTGTGTGTAAATTGTCTGCATTTTGGATGGAATGTCACTTATTGACAGTGGCATTCTGTTTTAGAAAAATTTTTAAAGGTACTTTTGTCTCGAAGGCTTTATTTGACACAACAGTAATAGTGAAAATTCACACTGGAACACTTTAATATCTCAGAATTTGCACTTGGAAACTCTAAAAGGAAACCAGAGTTTTTCTGAGATAGACAGTCCAAAATGGCTGCCCTGCTTTTGGATAAAGCTTAACATTCAACAGTAAAAATATGAATAGTGCTTGTTTTATTTTTCCTTCAGCTACTCTACTGTCTGAACCCGCTCCTGTGCCGCCGCTGAGCCTCTGCAGTTATAAATGTGTTGTTATGCTATTGTTGCTAACATCTACATGGAGAATGTCACAAAATATGAAACATCTCAATGGTTTTGCCAAAGTAAAACACTCTGAAGCAGCTGATGTCACTCGCATGCATCTAATACTTTTAACATGGGATTTGACATGTTTTTGTTTTTTTAATAGATGATGATGAGACTTTAGGGTTTAGTGGACAAATACTTGATAACTCCAATACAGCTTTCATCTTATTTATTCATCATTATATATTTACGTTAAAAAACATAGTTCATTACAAATTATACTTTTTGTGAAGCATTTGAAGGTAGAAATACTCTTTACTCTACTTCATTTTTGGGTTTGGCCGGGGTTTGGCTGCGATGGAGTTGGGCTGAGATTGGGTTGGGCTGCGGTTGGGTTGTGATGCAGATGAGGAGCAATTGGGTTGCGGTTGGGTTGGGCTGCGGATGGGTTGGGATTGGGCCGCGTTGCGATTGGGGTGGGATGCAGCTGGATTGGGCTAGGTTGCGGTTAGGTTTGGCTGTGGATGGGATGGGGTGGGTAGTTGCATTGCAGTTGGGTTTGGCTGGGGTTGGGTTGTGGTTGGGTTGGGGTGTGGTTGGGCTGTGGTTGGGCTGTGGTTGGGTTGGGGTGCGGTTGTGTTGTTGGTGGGGTTGTGTTGGGCTGCAGTGGGCTGCAGTTGGGGTTTAGTTGGGCTGTGCTTGAGATGCAGTTGCGTCGAGCTGTGCTTGGGTCGGGCTGCGCTTTTGTCGGGCTGCGCTTGAGTTGGGTTATGTTGGGTTGGGTTATGTTGGGTTGGGTTATGGTTGGGCTATGCTTGGTTTGGGCTGTACTTGGGTTGGGCTGTGGTTGACTCACCTCCCTGGCGAGCCTGCTGCAGAAGGTTAAGCAGGAGACTGGTGGCTTCATCCACACTCTTCTCTGTGTTCTGGCTGCGAGTTTCTGAACAACACCGGTGTGGAAAGGGAAAGGACACTTCAGTCAAAACAGCCAAGCTTCGATTCAATTCTAGGGATTGAAAATGACTGAAATATGGTAGTATCATCAAAAGTCTCACAATAATATATGTATTTTTTATTTATCGGGTGTCAACCATTGCATTGGTTGACACCCGATGCATTGTTTTAAGTGTTATAGCAAAAGTGCTAATTCTCAACATAATATTGTGTCACAATATATCAATATACAAGCTCCTTTGCTTGAATGCATTGATTTGTTGCAAAAGACAAAAAAAACTCCATTGCAGTGTAGACAGCAGAAAGAAATGGCTGTTTTTAGCACTTTTATATTTTAGTTCTGTGGAATATGACTGTAAATATTTGTACCAAAGTCAAGTTGTTCTAAAATGATAGCCTAGCTACAATCCTGTAAGTCTCTTCAAAATATCACAATCAATCTGGTACCATGAGTATATTGGGATAATATCAGAGATAGTACATGAGGATCAGTCAGCACAGACAGAAAATAGCAATGGGAGTGTGCGGAGAGAGCGAGGGGACGGAAGTGTGCGGGCGGAGAGCGAGGGAGAGTCTGAGGCAGGGCACCAACCTAATGTAATGGTGTGTGTCCATAAGTCCCATCACTAGATGCTAAATACAACTACAGATACATTTTCGATGAGGGAACAATGTTATAACATGGTTAAAAACACAAAAAAGATGCTTTGGACCAGGTGCAGCTCAAGTGCTAATTTCCACCTGTCGTCCCTGGCCAGCTGATGTGACCAAGTCCCACTGAGGGGAGGAGCCTTTTGTACATGGTTTTAGGGGAAATCGGAGCCACCGGAGGAAACCTACGCAGACACAGGCAGAGCACGCAAACTCCACACAGAAAGGCCCCACAAGAAGGTCTTGGGATGAAGCGAGAGCGCTAACCGCGGCGCTACCGTGTTGCTTTCCAGCCGTTGTCCCACATTCACTCTCACAAACACGCTCTCTTTCATACACCAGAATACATGGACACTGGATAAAAGGTGGCTGTAGTTTGCTACAAGCCCCTAACTCCCCTGCTGGAACTCTACTGAATGCACTAAAAGTTGTTATTAGGCATTGGACTGGCTGTTCCATGAGTAAAAGTCAAAGTGTCTCACCTAAATGCAGCGTGTCATAGACGTCTCCTTCTTTATGGTCCTCAGACACAAACCGACGTCCCTCTGTGGACAAAGGCAGAACATGCTCAAGTGAGACCACGATCAAATTAACCTAAAAATCCTCTAAAGTATTTAAAAAGACATATTATGTGTTTATTTATTTAGTATTAAAATATATTATACGCAGTTCATAATTTTACATTTAGTTCATTATAAAGTCCCTTGACTTCCTAATCAAAACTTGTGACTAATTGGAAGCTGTAGTAACAACTCGCGTGTCCTGTTTGCCACAGTAACCAGATTAACAAACCCTCCAGCTCAACTGTCACTAAAACTAATTTCTGTTGGAAGAATGAGACTTGTTTTTTTAAAACAATATGCCAACATGCTCATTACTTACAAGACTAATCATTATAGAGTTCTGGGGCTGTACTGTTGAACATAAATACTGGACAGAATTTAACAATGCACTGCAGACTGTTTTTGACACTGCCATCCCACTCAATTTAAGAACTATGTACCTGGGCCTCAAAATCCCTGCCGCGGACACAATACATGGATACCTTTGGAACATACTACTGGGAGCAGGGGAAAAGGCAATTGCAAAAAAAAAAATGGATGACATAAACTGCACCGATGACTAAGTACAACATAACTGACATACAGACAATGGGAAGAAAACATAAAAACAAACCAAATCTCACACACAAATTTGAAAAAATCTGGACTAAATGGGACTTTTATTTTGGACCTTGCGTGCCTTAACTTTTTTTTCTTAGGATGCCTTATTTTTCTTGACCCTTATTTTTAAAAGTCTCCATTTTGTTTTTTCTTTGGTCCTGCCCGGTTTGCTTTTGTTTGTCCTGTGTTTGTTTTTTGTACTGTGTTTTTACTTTGGAAAATAAGAATTAGAAATAAGTCTGAGTGTCAAGAGTTTGCATTATTCTTTAGAGAGTAACTAAATGCCAAAACCACTTTTTTTTTTTTTTTTTACTGATTAACTGCGTAAATAGGTCTAAAATAGAAATATATACCCACCCCTGGCCTTATTGTCATTTTAGCGCATATTTGTTAAAAATCAGACTTTTGGGTCCAAAGCTGTGCCTACATTGTTCTCTTTGGATTCAACTGTGACCACTACATCTGAATTTTGCGGTTGGACCGGGCGCCTCTGCTGAATCATAAGCTCGGTCACTAAGTCACGACTGAAACCCTGTGAGCCCCGCCCCCTGTAAGCCCCCCGCCGCTGTGAAACCCGCCTCTGTGAGCTCCGCCCCTTTGAGCCCGCCGCCTGTGACCAACGTGGTGCGGGAGAGCAGAGGGTGAGGGGGCCGATGCTAGCTCCCCTTTAGCTGTCACTGCCTCGGCTGCTACGGCCAAACTGAGGCACCGCCTTGAGCAAGCGAGCTGTCCAGGCCCCGTTCATACCCGCTGAGGGCCGCTGAGGGCCGCTCGGCTCCGCGATGCTCTTTCGGGTCTGGAGAAGAGGGGAAAGAGGTAATCCAAGCGCAAATGTCCGCTCCTATCCAGACTAGAAAGTCAGCCCGCGCCATGTTTCCTTCTGTCGGCAGCAGCTGTCAATCACCGGGGTAGAGCCCGCCTCATCACCTGCTCCGCTCACCCCCCCCGCGCCTCCCTCAAACCTCCAGGCCCTGCCCGCATGATCTTTTTTGAAATTTTGCTTTCGGCTGAAGAAGGCTCTGCCACGGGGGTTTAGTTACACTTCAATGACCTCGACACTTAGAGCTGACTCACTTTGCTCCTGTAACTGACAAAACTGTCCAGGAGATCACCAGTCTGAGTTCATCTACATGCTGCCTCGATGTGTTACCCACCAGATTTCTAAAGTCTGTGCTGAACAGTTTGTTAGCACCACTCACTCACATAGTTAACATGTCGCTTCAATCTGGAACATTCCCAATGTCTTTGAAAACTGCGGTCATAAAGCCTTCCTAAAGTAGAGCAGTCTTGATGCCGCAGTACTGAGTAATTACCGGCCATCTCTAATCTGTCATTTTGGGGCAAAGTCCTTGAAAAGGTTGTTTACCAACAGCTCACTGATTTCCTCTTAATAAACAACTCATTTGATGTTTTCCAGTCAGGTTTTAGACCTCATCACAGCACTGAGACTGCTGTTGTCAAGGTGACAAATGACATCCACCTGAACACTGACGCGGGCAAAGCCTCAGTCTTAATTCTGTTAGATCTGAGTGCTGCTTTTGACACTGTTGATCATGGGACCCTCTTACAGAGACTAGAGGACTGGGTGGGCATCACTGGCACTGCCCTAAACTGGTTAAAGTCCTATCTGGAAGACAGGAAGTACTTTGTTGAAATTGGTAACTGTGTCTCAGACCAGATGCCCTGACCTGTGGGGTGCCCCAAAGTTCAAACCTGGGACCCCTTCTGTTCAACCTCTGCATGCTGCCGTGAGGTCAGTTGATACGCAGCGAGAATGTGTCCTATACACAATTATGCAGACGACAGTCAGATCTATGTTTCACTGACGGCAGGTGAATATGGACCAGTGGATTCACTCTGTCACTGCATCCAACAGATCAGTGTGTGGATGCAAAAACAACTTTCTCCAGCTGAACTCAGACAAGACTGAAATCATCGTCTTTGGCCCACAGAAACAAAGAGAAAGTGTAAACTGTCACCTCCAGAGTCTCGCTCTAAAACCTACAAATCAAGTTAGAAATCTGGGGGTAATAATGGACTCAGACTTGAATTTTAACAGCCACGTCAGATCAATAACATCAGCAGCTTTTTACCATCTAAAAAAACTTTGCCAAAATCAAAAGTATAGTAGTATAAACCAGATTTGGAGAGACTTACCCATGCGTTTGTCTCTATTAGAGACATCTATAAACAAACTGTAAAACAACTGTCATTGTTTGATTCTCGAACTTTCTGTTTGTAAAATCAACAATTCTAGGGCACACACCACGGCAACTGCTGTTGTGATTTTGAGCGTTACAAAAATGAATTGAAATTGAATAATTCTCTAAAATTATACATGCAACAGTAACTTTTAAAGAGGCTTTGACCTACTATAAGCAAGCCTCTTATTCAGCCCTCTCCAAAAATGTTGGGCAGTTAGAGCCATCATCTTGTCCCACAGACTCCATTGCAGAACATCTGTTCAAAGAGGTCTGGGAGACTATTGGGCAAAATGTTTTGGAAATTGTAAATAGAAGCCTCACTTCCGGTGTAGTGTCTCTCTTCTGTAAACAAGCTGTTGTGGAGCCCCTTTAAAAAAAAAAATAAACTTAGACGAATAGGCCCTGTCTAGTTACAGACACATATTGAAGCTTCCTTTTCTGTCAAAGATTTTAGAAAAAAGTGTTTTTATTCAGCTACAGTCTTTTTTACAACAACACAATGTATTTGTCAATGAGGTTATAAGTAATTTCATAGCACAGAAACTGCACTTTTAAAAGGTTTTTAATGATCTGTTTGTAATGGCTGATTCTGGCAGTGCAGCTGTTCTTTTGCTTTTAGACCGAACAGCTGCTTTTGACACAGTGGACCACACTATTCTCTTATCTCGCTTGGAGCACTGTGTGGGTGTCAGGGGAACAGCAATGGAGGGGTTCAGGTCCTACCTGGCTGACAGGACATTTAATGTAAAAGTTGTCTTCACCGTGACAGCCAAACAACGAAAACAAGCGAAAAGAAAGACGAAGGTCACGAAAATAACTACGGTTCTATGAATCCAGGATGACTGCCCGAGGCGGTGATTAAGCATCCAGTCAGTATGGATGAAATAGAACGACGCAAAGCAAGATAGTTCTTCTTTTCCGCATCCCCACAGCCATAACAATGCCTCCAAGACGCAAAAAAGTCTGATGTCAAAAGCAAATATGTCACTCAAAATCCATCAGTCAGATGTGAGAAGCCATGCCTCAGATGTCTCCTCCTGAATTTCTCACAGACGTGACAAAACTTTGCTTGTTGACAACGAATTTTGTGTGGTAAGTCTTGTGTATTAAAGATTTACTTGCCTTTGTGCTGGAGGTCTCTTAACTTTTGCAGCCTTCATGACGTGCTTCTTCTCATGGTGGTTACGAAACTTCATCATCATCATTACCTCATGGTTTATCAGCTTCTGGTCTTCCCAGGTGATGTGCTCTTTCTATAGTGATGGAAGGGACCGCAACTCCAGTCCCAGATACAAGCTCCGGAATAATCTTCTGGAGGAAGCCTTCCGTGTTGACCCCCTCCTCGCCTTCCGGAACTCCCACAAGTCTGGGATTATTCCTACGGGACCTGGACTCCAAATTCAGGATCATGCTTTTCATATTCTTTTTCTCCACCCGATTTTAACCACCTTGGCCTTCACCTCCCGTAACTCGTCCACAATGTCCAAGATATGCTGCTCCTTCAGCTCTCAATGACGCCAAGTCAAGCTGCATTTCACGCAATATAAAGGGGTGACCCTTATGTTGTAAAATGATGTCCTCTCTGCCATCCGTCCCGTGCAGGCCCATATGGTCCCCGTCGGAGGGTGTGGCTGGGTGGTCAGAGGAGCTGCACTAGCATTAGCATCATTAGCTTATGAAGAAGTCGGTTTTCCACCGAGTTTATGGTCCTTCAGTTTTGATTGTTTAGTTCCCGAAGTGTCGCCTCCCTTGCCTTTTCCGGGTTTAGTCATCTCTTAAGGCGTCTTGCTCCTCGGTTTGTGGGTGAACATGACATTTTAAAGACAAATATCTGCAGCAGGGCGGAGCATTGTGACTAGTCAGTCCGCGCCATACCCGGAAGTCAACATGATTCTTTTTCAAATGAAGATTATCTTCACATTTTAAACGTGTTCAGGTAAATTAAAGGGGCACCATGTAACTGATGGCGAATCCTCCACCTGCCCCGTCACCATGGAAATATTTGTGCTTTTCTGCATTGCAGGTCAGATCTGTGAGGTCACCCACTGTAAGAATGCCCTTTTCAAGGTATTTTGAGATATAAAATATGAATATACTGAAGCCATTCTGTGGAACATGCCAGGAAAATCGATAACATCTCCATCAATAAAAGAAGGTGACAGAGCACTTTTAAAATGAATAAATAAATCAGAACTTTAAATCCAAGAAGCCCATGTATTTCAGAAGATGTTTGTGGCGGTGCAGTGTTAGCATCAGTGACATTTAGTTCACTTCAGAAGACATTAGAATGCATAATCAACTGCAGCCTTTTCTGTTTGCTAACCTTTCAAAAATGTGATTCTGATAAACATTGCAATCTATACATTAAATGTTTATGCAAATCCTCAGTTTGTAGAACTGATGGATTTGGATTCAGACCAATGAGTGCAGTGACTTACGTGTGCCTTTGAGGTAGAGCATGGCCTGAGGGGTCCAGTTCCTTCTCTGGAAGTTCTGTGCAGAAAGACAAATTACATTATGAAGACTTTTGAAAGTCTGCTGGACAAGAAGAATGAAGCAGTGTTATTACGGCTGATGTCAGAAGTGATTAGATGTGGACTGAAGTCTGAAGTCTGGTAAAGGTAAATGGAAAAGCACTTCTGGATTACCATCTGATGAGGTTTTTTGGTCTCAAGAGACCATGTTCTCAGGCTGAATGTTCATGTGGTTCAAATAAGTTTTGACGTAAGAGAATGCATGAAAGTCATTGAGTCAAGAGAAGTAGACCTTACCTTTGGCGCGCTGCAGCAGTGAGACACAAACGTGGCCAACAGCAGAACCGTGAGTGTGTACGTGGCAGCTACTTTCCTCAAACCCTGAGCAGAAAAATCACACAATCAGTTGTTTTTATTTATGAGTTATTTCTTTGTATTCTTGGGATTAGCAGCTCTTCAAAACTGCACTTCACAATAACAACCCATTACACAGATGACAAACAGATTAAATACATTAGAATTAAATACACATTTTTAGAAAAAATTTAACAATGTATGTCTCATGTTATGATGATCATGATTAATAAATACATATATGAGAGAGAGATGAATGCAAACTTTGTTCTTGATAACAGCCTTTTTAGACCCAGAGCCACCCATCCAATGAAGGAAACAAAAAGGTTTGGCATTGATTTAACAAAGAAAACAAAAAAACCTAAAGGCACAAGGTACAAGTACAATTAACTAAAACATGTACTTAAGTATAGTACTCTTGTTGTTTTTGTTACTTATAATGGTGGTTGGCAGCCAACTGAAAAAGTGCATTTACCGCCACCTACTGGAGTTGTACGTCTTCAAAGTATGTGTTTTACGCAATACTGTAAAAAAGAAAAGAAACAAAAAACAAGGAGAGAGAGAAAGACAGAGAAAGAGAGAGGAGAGAAAGAGAGAAGGAGAGAGTGAGAGAGCGAGAGAAAGAAAGAGCATCAAATCGCCGTATAGTATTTCATTTGGAATTTAGCAAACCCGCCATATTTATTTTAATGTATTCAAATATATAGCCTCCTACCAAACTCGCTCACCACATTCACTAGGCAATGTGGGTCTCATTAAAACAATACAAATAAAAAATAGACATAAATGTAGTTTTAAAAATATATATATTTTTGTTTTTTGTATGAACTAAAATATATAAAAACCTGTGTTCTTACAGTGGCCTCTCCACAAACCTGACTCGTACTTGGCCTAGAGTAGCCTCCTCCTGCTTGTTCCTTTGGCTATAATATTCCCCCACCCCCAGAAAATTACAGTGTCACTTTAAAGTACCAAAAATGTTTCTGATATCTTTCTCTTTTCCCCCATTACCTGTTATTATTAAATCTCTGTCAACTTCAGAGATTATTATCAATAAAAGAATGGGTCTAACTCACTGTCATGTTGTCTGGTCCTGGGTGCTGGGTAGTAGATCCTAGGTCCTGGGTCCGGCTGTGGGTGCTCACTGTGGATGCTCAGTCGGAGGAGCTGCTGGAGCCCGGAGCCCTCAGCCTTTATACAGCCCCCAGCGTGCTTATTCATGAGGCCAGCAACTATAGGTCAGGTCAATTTGATGAAGTGTCGGAGGTGAGCGAATGAGTAGCTCAGATCAATGCAGAGACGCGTAGGCGAGTAAACGGTAAATATCTGAGAGCGCTCGAGCGGGACAAGCCAATACCAGTTATGCACCGGCCAGCACCTTCACAAACAGCTGCACGAGCATCAGACCAACGCAAGTCATACAGTCCTCCAATAAGCTCTAGTTATAAAGAAAAGAATGCAATAAATCTAAATAATTTACAAAAATACATAAACCTTTTGAAAGTGAAAAATAATAATAATAATAATAAATATATATATATATATATATATATATATATATATATATATATATAATAGAAAAAAAAAAAAAAAAAAAAAATATATATATATATATATATATATATATATATATATATATATATATATATATATATATATATCATTAACACATAATAATAATAATTTGTTAATATTGACCAAAAAGGAATTAATCAGTAATTCATATCTAAGTCAACAAATTTACACATCGTTAACACATGTTCAAAAAGAATTTATAGGGTTAGGGTAAATTTTTGCCAATAATTAGTTAATAATAATGAAACATTTATACGTTCTTTGTTGATATGCTTTATAATAAATGATTAGTTATTTTTTGTTCATGATTAGCTTTAACACAATGCTGAGTAGTGTATGATCCCCAAACCTTTGTAGACATTTAAAGTTCACAAGCTCTACTGGTAAAATATAACTTTGGTCTGCAGACTTCCAGGCCCCCTCATCATCCGGCGATTACCCTGGATGTGCATTGTTTGTTGTTACAACCCAGCTCTACTTGAGTAGGGGGAAGTAACAAAATCCAAGATGGAAAACGGTAAAATAAAGCTGTAATGTTTAATAAACAGGAATGTAAAGATAAATAAACAGGAACACATACATAAGAAAGAAAACAAAACAAGTGTCTCAGAAAACCAAAGACAGGGACTGCATCACCACAGCCCTGACAAACTGGAGACACACGGACGAATGACATACTGGTCACAAAGGCCAGAAGCCCTGAAAAGCTGCAACAGGTGTCCTTAAGTACTGGGTGGGGCTGCAGGTGGAGACTCTGGATTGGCCCACCAACCAGACGGAACAGGAAGCAGTAGCTAGCCAGGAACTGGGATGTGGAAGGCCCTTGAACAAAAGGCACTTGCTCCATTGCAGCCATGTTGGGAAGGGAAAACAACTGCTGTGTCTCCATTCTGGGTTTGCATGCTCCGAAGGATCCAGCCGACGGAGGCTGGACTTGCGAGTAGCCTCCGTGGACTGCAAAGGCCATGCCAAAATGGGACAGGTATAGCCCACGGAGCTGTTCCGTCACCTAGCAACCAAGACTCATTGCTTATGCTAACGCCACGCAAATTATGCACATGGACGTATTAAGAACAGCACGCACCAATGATAAAAAATTCAAACTTTGAGCCCAAGAGATTATAGTTTATCTTACCCAAATCTTGTCCAAAACAAAATATTATGTTCATCTCTTGTAAAATATAATAACTACCAATGTTCCTGTGATAACTCTCAAAATGATTTTGAATTTTCAACAAAAGTAATTAAATTACTTATTATTCGATTCTGTGCGGACAGCATTATACTAACACACACCAAAGTCCCTTTCAATAATGACAAACCCTGGTTCACACCTAAACTGATGCAATTAAGGCAGCAGAAGGAGGCAGCGCACAGGGCTGAAGACAGAGAGCGCTACAAAAATGCGAAGTATGGATTTAGCATGGAGGTGTCGAGAGCTAGATCACAGTACAATACGCGTCTGAAGCAGCAATTCTCTGACGGCAACCCCGCCTCAGTGTGGAGAGGGCTCTGGCTTCGCACCAACTTCAGGCCCCGAGCCCCCTCTGCTGCAGACGACCGAAAAAAGGCAGAGGAGCTTAACACCTTCTACTCCAGGTTTGACGTGACCACCCCCTCCCCCACGGTGGACACCTCTGCCAACCCAACCCCGGTGTTTCTCCCGCCACCTTAAGACACTGCGCAGGAGTGCTGTCCCCCGTCTTCACAGACAATTTTAACACCTCCCTGGAGTCATCCCATGTCCCAGCCTGCTTATAGTCATCCATCATTGTCCCTGTCCCCAAGAAGCCCCGGATCACTGGACTTAATGACTACAGGCCTGTGGCGCTGATGTCGTCATGAAGTAATTTGAACGGCTGGTCTTGCCCCACCTCAAGTCCTTCACCTCCTCCCTGCTGGACCCCCTGCAGTTCGCCTACAGAGCCAACATGTCTGTAGACGACGCCATCAACCTGGCCCTCCACTTCATCCTGCAGCATCTGGATTCCCTGGGAACCTACGCCAGGATCCTGTTTGTGGACTTGGTGGGAGCACTGACTTCCTACGGATCGGAGGCAGTGTGTGGAGCTGAGGAAGAATGTCGCAGAAACTCGGACTATCAGCACAGGAGCTCTTTCTTACTTTCTCCTCTGCTCTTCTCCCTGTACACAAACTGCACCTCCAGCCATGACTCCCTAAAACTGATCAAGTTTGCAGACGACACCACCCTCATTGGGCTCATCTCGGACGGGATGAGTCTGTCTACAGGAGGGATGTGGACCGGCTGGTGCCTGGTGCAGCTGGAGTTCAACGCCCAGAAGACAGTGGAGATGATCGTGGACTTCAGGAAAGTCACACCTCCCCAGCCCCCCCTCATCATGACAGACTCCCCCATCACCACCGTGGACTCCTTCCGATCGGCTGCAGACTTCCGTCTCTGCAGGACCTGTACGTCTCCAGGGCTCTGGGACGAGCAGGTTGGATCACAGCTGACCCTTCCCACCCTGGACATGGTCTATTTGAACCACTCCCCTCAGGCAGGAGGCTACGGTCCATCCGGACCAGAACCTCCCGCCACAAGAATAGTTTCTATCCCTCTGCCGTTGACTCATGAACACTTCTTAAACACCTGCCACTTTAACTGCAATTCAATCAATCACTCACTGCACTGTCACTTTCTGCATCTGTAAGTTTAACTGTAAATTCTCGTGTACATAGTAAGTCTATTTTTATTTTATACTTTCGTAATTTTAAATTGTTTCTTAATGCATGCCCTTTTGATTTCATATATGTTGTTTTTATTATTGATCAGTGTTTTATGTTGCACCTTAATGCTGAAACAAGTTCCTATGTTTGTGAATTATTTTCATTGACAATGGCAATAAACTTTTGTCTGATTCCGATGAACTGGGCAGTTATTAGTTTGTACCTCTGATGAGAATGAGCAAATATGGAGTAAAAAAGAAATGGTGTTGAATTAAAAAACAGTATTTTAGCTGTGGCCTTATCGACATGTTTCCCCGTGCTGACGGACACAGAACCTGCCTCTAGTCTCTAACCCTGACCTCTCCACCTCATTTCGCATGCTCAGCTAATTTTGGGTCTCATTGGTTCACAGATTGCACTTCAGAAACAATTTTACCTGAATAAGACGTTCAGTGGTGCTCCGCCCCCAGGTTTTTTTCTGAATAGTTACGATGTGGATACTCAGAATACATTAGATAAGTGAGGAATATTTTGGACCATATTTAACAGTTTAAAATGAACTAGTTCTGGTTTTCACATTTGTAAGACAGTAAAAACCAAGTACAGAAAATAAGGACAAATATATTATACATTATTTCTATTGTGATTAGCCTCTCATTTTTTAGAACAAAAAAACCCCAAATAACTTCCAGTGACTCTGGCTTATCCCACGTGAGGAATTGAGCTATGGGCTTCATCTACTGCACATGTGTCAAACTCAAGGCCCGCGGGCCAAATGTGGCCAGATGTTTTAATACGGCACGCCGAACCCAGCGCTTAGTGCGTCCCACCCGTGAAACGTTGGACTTTATTCCATTTTGAAAACTCTCAAGCTGCTTGATATGCTGTACATTAGAAAATAAAGCTTTAACCCTCTTATTTCCAGTCAAATCAATCATTCTGGGAAGCATCAGCGTCAGTTTGTAGTCCAAACCCACAAGTAAAAAATTACCCAAAATGAAAAGGACTATATAGATTCCGCCTGGACATTTTTACTTTATGTCCCTAAAACTAGTTTTTAGTGAATTTACCTTCAGCTTTAAAAGAGATTTGTCCAAACCCAAGTCATAAATCTATGTTCCTGTTCCTGTTGCTGCAGCATGAATATGGACAGTCTTTCACCTTTTGCAGATTTGCGCTACAGTGTCCACAAAGAACTATTACTAGGCTATATAAAGCTATTTATTTCTTACAGTTTTATAGTTTTATTTTTTACATTATGTTTGACACCCCTGATTTACTGGAAGCAGAGGGAATTATTTTGTTTATCAGGCAAGCCACAGGCTAATGTGGCAGTTGTAGAAATGTGATTTTAGGCATTTTAAGTCTGGAGATAATATATGGAGTTAAAAACAGCAGAAGATTCTCAGAGCCACGTCTCAGATGGAGAAAACGTCCAACAAAGTGTTTCTGACGCTCGGCGGGAGAGGACTTTCTAACCAGGATTCATCAAACTAGTGTGAATGAAGCTAAATGCTACTCTAGATGTGTTTTTGTTCCACAAACACAGAATTAATGGAAGACACGCTGCAAACAGCCTCTGGGCTAAAACTTTCCATTGCCATCATTTTCATCATCAGATGAGAGGGATGCACACAAAATGGCAACAGCGAGCCACATAGTGATGTTTCTGCCTAAATACCAAACGTATAATGCACAAAATGCAGACACAAACTACTTTTACTACTTACAATCAAAGCTAAAGCTCATCATACATAAATGATGGCATTCACTGTGTAAATCAGCCCTTCCTTATCTCCTCTGTGTCGGACATCTTCCTCTGAAAATCCTTGGGAAGTTTGTCCAACTTCTTCACCTCTGTCCACACTTTCAATGTCCATTAAGTGAGTTAGCATCACAGCTAGCCTAGCACCGCAACTCTCCGTTTTGGTCGGGAAGTGATCCCATGACACTGTTTAACCAATGAAAGGTCAGGAAACACAGAGTCTCATGAGTTTGCGCTCTTCAGTTGCACTTCTCAGGGACAGAGAAGAGGAGTTTCAGTAGAAAAAGCGACCTGTATCAGCTGAGAGGACACTGCGGTAGCTGTGCACTCTATCCTTTTTGCCACCGGTAAACGTCACTTACGGGCAAGTCATGGAATCAGTGACGAGGGTTGATAAGGCTCTATAGGCAGTTAACATCAAATGATGCTATGTGTAACCTTTCAGACGTCATTGTGTCAATTGTATCGAATTCACCCTAATTAATTTACCAACATTAAAACTCTCTGGTCGAAACAACACATGCATACAAAAACTGTAAAAACACAAAGCAGAGGAAAACAAAAGCTGAAAAACAAGAGGATTCATGCCAAAAACATGAAATGATTCCAAAGCCTGATAAAATAAAAAAGTACAACATTTGAAGAAAGTCTATCCCTAATGAAAGGGCTCACCGAGCTAAAGCTACTTCCCGCATTTAAATTCCGCACAGAAATGAGATGCGCGGAGGGCATCGGAGAAGACGTTGGCAGTATTTATAGTTTGCACGGGTTCATGTGGTGTTGAGAATAGAAATATGAGCTAGCTGCTTGGAAATCACGCTACGCTGACCCTTGTGGACACGTCAAGCATAGACCTACCTTAAGACCACCGACCTTGTCCTGGTACCAATCCTCTAAAAGGACTGGATACACCACCTCCCCAAACCACTATATTCCAACTTGGACTCGAGTTTCTGTGCCCAGCCGAAACGGACTGCACGCGTCAGTGAGAGGCTTACCATTCCGCTCCAGAATGCTCGTGCGGTGTGTTTTGGGCGACGTTCCGCTTCGAGGACACAGAGACCACCTGTTTTAAGTGCTCTTGGAGTGATCGCATTCTACAGCAACTGCCATGTTTCCGCTTGGACAATCACACCACTCTCGGTGCGAAAGCTTGTTTATGTTGACCTAACTAGTGGCAGTGTGAAAATGACCTTGAAGAGTCAAACAACAAACCAGTGAGAACATGTGTCTTACCAAGAACTCTGCGGCCACAGTCTGGACCAATGAGGAACAGCTTGACCAATGAAGAGTACCGGAAACTGCCCCTGAAGGTGTGAGTCTGACCCCGCCCCTGAGGTGGGGGCACAAAGCAGCAAATCAAACTAGTTTGCAGTATTCTGCGCGGCAGCGAGTGTTCAAGATAAATTTCCACCGGGACAAATAAAGGAACTTTGATATTCACCTTATTTTGAACGGCGCAGTCATTAATTGTGCTCCTCATTCTATTTGCATTATTTTGCAGAGAGCTGCCAATAATGACAGCAAATTAATTATTAACAGAGAGAAATATGTTATTAAGACCAAAGAAAGAATGCATTGTTGACTAGAACATTTTACAAAATAAACCTACTTTATATGTTTTTGCGGCACATTCATGCAATCCAACACTTTCCTGATTACCTGAAAACTGACGAGGTCAGTGGGATTTAAATCACTTTCTATCTCTTGCCAGTCCCAAATGGCAGCCACCAGTGCCAGTGTACACCCGGAGCAAAGGTCTACGTCAGAGTGTGACAAAGGCTGACCAATAGGAGGGAAGCGGTGGAGGGAGATACATCGCAAAAAGGATATTATGGTTGGTTTTCGGATGTAAAATGAGAATATGGAGACTGCAAAAGAGCAGATACAATATTTTTTGGTGGGGGTCAACCACTTGCTTGTCTCCTTGGAGCAATTATCTATTTGCCTGGAATGTTCCACACTATGGTATTAAACTCATTTATCTTGCATTTATTCAATTACAGGTGTGTTGGTACTAAAATGGCTTGGAAAAACCTGCATTCTCACTGTGAGCAGGCTCGCTTCTTCACAGATCTGACCTGTAACTTGGCCTGGTAATTCATTATAAAAGGGGACATATTATGCAAATTCAACTTTAATGAGCTGTTAACCTTGTTCCAGCATAGAGTTAATCCTGTATTGTCTTGCAACTGAGGCTCAAGTGCTCAGAAGGTTTTCACCTTGGGCGCCAGTAGCTCAGGGGTTGAGTGCTCGTCTTCGGTGGTTCGAATCCCGCTCAAACATCCTTGATAAAGCGGTCAGATCCTCTGGCCCACAGGTTGGCGGTGCGATCACAGCTGCTTCGGTGTCTGCGCACACTGGTTTGTGAATGTGTGTGTGAATGTGTGAGTGATCCCTTGATGTAAAGCACTTTGAGTGCCTTAAAGGTAGAAAAGGGCTGCACCCGTGCACCGCGGACCTAATTACACTAATTTCTCAGTGAATATGAGTTGGATTGTAATAAAACACAGCACTGTCCACTGACGTCTTCTTCTACAGTGTGTCAAATGCTTGTGTTTCCTGCTAGAGTGCCCCTTGGTGGCCGTTAGCCAGTAAAATCTATAAACTAACTGCACTGTTGTACAGGGAAAAAAGTAGCGGCTTGTAGTCCGAAAAGTACGGTATATTCATGTGACCATTGACCTACCCCCTATCCCCGCCCACATCCCTATTTTAGTTGCGATCACTTGCTGAATGTAGAGTGATAAAATGTCACATAGCCACCTTTCAAAAACAAAAACCTGTAAATGACAACGCAAGGTCAATCTTATTACAGGGAACTATGAAGAGGCGGGGCTTGTCAGTTCTGCAGTTTTGAACTGGATCTGTTTCCATTTTAAATCAATATTGCAATTTACAATGAACTAAATGTTAAATTATGATCTACTTGTATGTTATAGTTCAATAAGTAATACCTGAAAAAAACATAATATGTCACCTTTAATGACACACTGCGGAACGTTCCAAACAAAGCACTAACATCTCCATGGAGACAAGCAGACGCCGGACGCTTCACCACCTTCTTAAAACAAAATGGATTGCCAAAATAAAATCGTCAACGAGATATTCATTTTGAGCAACATCTCCACCTCCTAGTTTGAGCATACAGCTGTAATAAACAGAAATGCACTCAATCGTCATAGAACCGTTTCTCCGGACCGACATCTCTGCTAAATATGACTATTGTGAAGAACGGTTTTACAGTGTGCAAAGAACAAAACAAACATAAACAAAACATAGAATCAGTTGTCTGTTAAAAGCTCAGAGTCTGACAGAGTGGCTGCAGTGGCCGGTGTCCCTCAGATGGAGGCGCTGTAATGCTCTGCTCAGTGTAGTGTAACAAGGTCCATGTAACGGAGCAGTAGGGGCCGCTGTCATGTCCACAAAGCTCCTGGCTCCTGTGGGCTGCTGCGCTCACTGCTACACCATGGAGCTGCTCTCCGTCACTCCGTCCACGTACTGAAAAGACACACTCAGTTAGCAACAGCGGCCCGGCTCATGCCCGTAGAGAGGAACACAACGCGAGAGGGGACGTACCAACAACAAGTCATTCTATGGTAGATCATGCCAAAACTGCCTGCCTGCATTTCCCTTTTGCTCTGTGCACCGGGGTCAGCCCTATGTTCCCTGACACCTGGGTTAGGGTTAGGGTTAGGGTTTGGGTTAGGGTTATATGCCGCTATGTTTTATGCTGTAAAACCATACATTTATGCACAACTATTGGGGATGTGGAACCTGAACCAGTAGCCTATGCTAGAATTTAAGGAGGTACCTATGTTCCCCTGTTCATAGAAAATGGGGGAACATGGGTACCGGGGAACATAGGTACCGGGGAACATAGGTACGCGCATCAGGCTAGCTCAGTGTTAGCGTCTCAACTTCCTGTTCTACTTCTATCTCCAAGTCTCTCCAAAATGTATAAACACAAAAGCTGCGCGTGAATATCCCTGGCATGACAAGACAAGAATTTAGAAATTAGATGAATACTTCACTGGAGGACATTTCTATGTTTAGAAAGGGAGGTGAAGCATAATACATATTAAAATCAAATAACAAATTGAAATAATCTTCACTTAAAAAAATTGGGCACTCTTTGCTCAACATTTTAATAGAATGTTTGTTTTATATTTTGTGTTTTAATAAAAGTTAGCATTAGCTTGGGGCACAGCTAGCTAGTCAGCGCACCACTGTGCATAGAGCTCAACCATGTAGTGAACGTGATGTATATTGGGCCGATATTTGCACTTTTAGCAGCTCCAGCATAGGCTGATGGAAGTCAAACACATGAAGCTGGTTTTCAACACTTTAGAGCAAAGAGGGACCAGCACAAAATGTGATTACACTGCTCTGGTTTGCAGTCATTGCTAAATTTTTTTTGTCATCATACTTTCCTTATATAGAGAAGTGCACGGTATAGTAGACAGTAAATTAATTCATATTCATTTCATATACTGTACTATACATTTTAGTGAGAAGGCTTAGTGTTAGCAGAGAAAGGGCCCGAGGCTGGTGGTCAGGGAATGAAGCTGACCATTGGACTGTCCACTCTAGAGTTATATTCATCTGCACACAAAGAACATGCTACATTTACAGACCGCATCCTCGTTCCTCAGACACTACAACCTCCTCTGTCTAGTATCAAAGGGATATAATGCATGAAAAAAGGCAGCAATCCAAATGAAAAGTTCCCTGAAGAGGTGAAGCAGAAATACAGACATGCAGGACTCAGAATGGACAGAAGAGATGGACCATGTGGAACTAAACCAGTGTTTCCCACTGCCAAAGGAGACTATGGTGAGAACATTTTACTTTCCACTTAATATACTATGAGGAAGTAACTTGGAGTTTAATTTATTATTATCAATTATAGGCGATAAGTAACATTTCTACTTGGAATATTGGCTGACACAATAATCAATACCACAAGAATCTAAATATATTGCAATAACACCAAAGTCCTCCATCTGAGAGACATTTACCGTTTTTAAATGAAAATGTGTTTTGGTTTGGTTTAAGCAGATTTTATTTGTTTTCCTAAAATCCTGAATGAGTATTGATTTAATATAGGTTTTTATTGCCTAAGTTTTTATTTTGACAGTGTCTGGTTAGAAAATGTAGACATTTTAAACTAAATCCCAACAATGAAATGCCAGATTGTATTTCACAATCTTTTCCAATATTGTGTAAAACTATTTGTGGTTGTGTTGGACCTTGAAAAAGTGTGAGAGCTTTATTCACTGTCTGTTTTTCACTGTCGCCCCTCGAGGCAACCGCTGTTGTGATTTTGGGCCTTACAAAAATATATTGAATTGAATCATCAGAGGGAAATCTTGATTCTCCTTCAGAATCACTGGGGTCATTTAAACCCTGGCCAAATACCTTCAGCGCATGTAGCTATTGTTTTAGCTATTGTTTTACAGATTTTAAGAGGGAGGTGCATTTATAGGTTTTCAAAACATAAACATGAATTCAATGTCATTTGTATTTTGCATTTGCCCAGGCCACAACAGCGATCGCCTCCAGAAAAAAAAGTTGATTTGATGAAACAGTAAAGAACAGCAATTTTGACTTCTACAACATGAAATACAAAGATGAACGCTTGATCAATGTGTCCAGTCCAAGTAGTTTGCAAAGCTTGAAAATACAGAATATAGGAGCTTTAATAAAGTGGAGTAGACTGATGAGCCTCATGGGTCAAACGTGTGTGAAACAAGACAGGAGCTTTACTATGAACCTGTGTGTAGGCAACGCACCAGGACCAGAGGCCAGGGACCAGGGGCCAGGAGAAAGACGCTAGGGGCTAGGGGCCAGGGGCCAGGGGCCAGCATCAAAGCACAGAGGAAGTACACATACTATTGATTGATTGATTGATACATACACATAGTATAGTATATAATGCGTTTTTTATGCCTGGTATGAAACTGGTCTAATTAGGTCTTCATGTTTTAATAAGTTTAGGATTTCTTAGTCAGATCCTTATTTTAGGGTCATACCCTGTCATGTTTGGGCTGCACTTTGCTGCCTTCCTCAGAAGGGTCAGGTGATGTTGCAGTGACGTATCTGACAAGCTCATTTAAAAGGATTTTGGCACACAAATGTAATGTCATATGCAAATTCCCCTGTTTGTAGTGAAAGTAAGAAAACTGAATACGAGATATTAATCCTGCACATGAGCCATTAAGCGACAAGCAGAACTCCAACAGCTCAAGGTTCCGACCAGTGCAAGAAGGAGACCCACCTCATGCACTGGGTCAACGCTAAAGTCAGGCACAGAAAGCAAACTCGTTGGATCAGGGCCATAGAGATCCGGAAACACGCTCACCAGACTGAATCAGGATCACACCTGAGATACAGTTCTGAAGAAGTCGGAATACAGATGGTGCTGTCACTCCACTGCTCCAAGTATGAAACAGCACCAAAATCTGTTTAAATCAGCTGAGCAGATGCGTCACTGACATCACATGACATGTCTGAAGAAGGAGCAGCCCAAACTGTCACGGTTCGACACTAAAATGCTTGTCGCAGTACTTTACTGTTGCTGAATTCAGAAAAAAATAAAGCTATGGCATTCTTTAATAGAAGCGTGTTAACAGAGGGTATCCCCTGATAAAGACCCCTCAGGGAAACTCTCCTGAGACTAAAATGATAACTAAATTGGTTTCATTCTAGTCTTTTAAATCATCTACAAAAATGACTTATAAATTCTAAGTAAAGCTTGGGTTCTTTAATGGTAATAAAGCCTGTTTTACCCTTGAAGCTCGTAAATGTCTCGTATCGGTCACTTTTATACCTCTGTTGGATTACAATATCTGAAATCCTTTAATATTGTATCACACAATTGTATTGACAAAACTTATCACTCACTTATTTCAGACATTATTTGAATAGTTTTAAACAATCAGTTTAGACATGTTTCCTCCAAATAACTTTAGTATGAGAGGTTTAAGAAGGAGGCGAGAGAGTTCAGACACAGTCGGAGGAGGAGAGACTGTCCTGCTGCTGTTACAGGAGGAGGCGGAGCAACACGATGATGAGACTGGAGAGGTTTAAAGACACTTTAGTCGGACCTAATCTAAATAAAACAGGAAATTCACAGACTGGAAAAGTGTGAAGGCTAATTTTACTCTAATTACCGGTAGTCTTTTTCTCCCCAAATAAGGGTATTATGTGCTCAAAATGAACATTTTAAAATCGATGTGATCCTTATTTTGGAAAAAAAAGAATTCATTTATAGCTATATTTCTTTGATTAAAAATATTCTCCAAAATACCAACAAATACAAATGTTTAAAATAACCAAACAACGTATAGAAAATATTGGCTTAATATCGGCCATCGGCCCAAGCTTTCCCCACAACATCGGTTTCGGCCTAAAGTTTCCATATCGGTGCACCACTAGTTTTTAGTGTATAAAGTAATGTACATGTATAACTGTGCACCTACCTGTGTGTCCTGGTGCGGAGAGTGGAGGGGCATTCTGTCCTACTCACGTGATATGTTCAGCTTGTCCTCGTGTGAGGACTGACTGGGGAAAGAGGGCGTTTTCCTAAGCTGCTCCTGCAGCTTGGAACTCCTTTCACAAATGGACTTACTGGGGTAATGGGTTTCACTTAGGGGTTTTTGAGTGATTTTTAAGAACCAAAAAAAAAGACAATACTATTAAAATTGTCAACGCTTTTAAATGTAAACTCTGTTTTTATTTGTTCTTAAATGTCTCTTTATTGTGTAAATGTTTTATGATTTGTGTGCTGTCATATTTTTCGTCTAGTCCTCAATGGGTATCAAGCCAAACTAGAAAAAATTTAAAAATACAAGTCTGACAATAAGAAATCCTAAACTTAACACAAAGCTGGATCAGATTTCATAAAGGCTTTTAGTCACAATGTTTACACACAAAGAGAAGTCAGACTGTGCCAAACAACCGAATTCAAATCGTCTTTGTTCCAATCTACAGCAGCTAAAAAATTTAACAAATAGAAAATAGGTGTGAGCGGAGGCTGAGAGATGTTAATAATACAGCATTAGCACCAACACTTTGTAGCTATAATTGCTAATAAAAACGGCTTTCATACAGAACCATACTTTTATCAAACCTCGATAAGCAGCATCTCATTTACGTTGAGAATTTGATATTCAGACATGAGGAACTGTAATCTTTGAGCTGCTGTAGACTAGGACAAAGACAATTGGAATTTGGTTTTGTGCACTTGGAGTTCTCCGTGCATGTTCTCCGTGAGTGTTTGCGATGTAAATCACAACCTCTCAATCATAGTTCCCAGGTTCACATGCATTTTCCAAAACACAATTTTGTTCAATTTGGACTAGGCCTGTTCTCCAGTTTTCCTGGCGGGTCTGTAATGGTCAGGGTGGGAGCACTGGTTCACACACAGGTTTGAGAGGAGCTGGGACAAAGTTACAGGAGGAGCAGATAGTCACCAGGTGAAGAGGAGGCAGCAGCTGAGTGGTCACGCCCCTGTGCTCTGGACCATAAAGAACATACAGAGAGAGCTGTCAATCATCTGCTCGGACACACCCTGGTGCGCTCTCACAGCTGCAGGGGGCGCCGTGGAGTCCAAACATCAGTCAGCCAAGAAGATCTTAGGGGTGCACTGTCTAGAATGTGATGATGTCATTATTTCAGATGGAGGGCGGGGCCTATGTGGCTATGGGTGCTATACTACCGTTGAATGAAAGGATGAAACTGAAAATATACATGTCTTTTTTGAGAATAGATGAACAGACTTACACATATTCATAT
Organism: Chaenogobius annularis; assembly: GCA_015082035.1. Taxonomy (NCBI): domain Eukaryota; kingdom Metazoa; phylum Chordata; class Actinopteri; order Gobiiformes; family Gobiidae; genus Chaenogobius; species Chaenogobius annularis. The sequence goes on along the minus strand of BJKM01000131.1, from coordinate 57,375 downwards.
TACGACTCTAAGCCACAAATTCAAAATACTCATTTACAGTAACTGTATTCCAGTACACTCACTGAATTAGGTAGAAAACTAGAAAACGCAGCTCTTATTCACTTTATTCCGCCCTGCCCACTTTTGGTATTCAGTATCCTGTAAATGCATTCTTCCATCACTGGCCATGAGCAGGTACAAAGCTCTGGTCACTGGGACTGACCTGCTCTGGGCTTTGTTCCTTTAGGCTGAGGTCGATGTCCCACATTAGTTTTGCTGCTGCGGCCGATACCTGATATTTGCCGATGCCGAGGTTAAGATTTAGAGATCCACAGCACAGGTCACACACTAAAGTTTTATATTTGTAAAAAAATTCCCCATTGACCTGTTTGTTTTATTTAATACATCTACGTATACATTTACTCTGCTATCAATTTTGTCGTTTCTTGACCACTATTAATGACGGATGTGGATTGTAATTCATTTTATCATTAGGTGTCACTATTTATCTTTTTTGGGTACCGAAATGTGTTTATGGTATATTTGATTATGTTTTTTGATGTTTTGTGAGCATCTGCTTTGGTGTCTTTGAGTGGCCACTCCTATTCTTGAGGCCACTCCTATTTAAGCCTCTGTTCCAGCCTCAGTCATTTGCCTGACAAAGGTTTAGTTGCCGAAACGTTGCCTCTTCACCTGTAAATAAATTCACCTTGCAAGTAAAACAGTGTGCGGGATCTTTTCTCAGAACGTTTGTAAAAATAAAATGTATTTATCAGGGATATAACATATAACACATGGTCGTGTACATATTTGTTAACCTAATTGTCCTTCTATTCTCATTTAGGCTCATGAGTTTGTTCAAACTGGGACTGACACATGAGCACACACAGACTGGGGTAGCCACAGGGCAGGGCACTCACTGAGCTGATGAAGGGCAGGTTGAGCAGGGCGCCCAGCACGGGGATCCTCCTGATGAAGCCCACCACCACCGGGAAGAAGCCCCTGGACAAGACAACAGCAGACACAAATGTTAGGCTGCATCTTTTCATTCTTCAATGTTTTCTAAAGCCATATTTGATATGCTTCAATGAGACTGTTTGGCCCATAGGCTTTATTAGACAGGACAGCTGAGAGACAAGGGAGGACATGCAGCAAACAGTCAAAACAGGGATTTCTCACGACACTGCGGCCGGCCGCACGTGGAGCCTAGCATAGGTGCTGCTGCATTAACCACTCAATGAGTTCTTTTGAAATAAAACTAAAATGTACTTGATTTAATTTACTTGTCAAACCGTGTCAAAATAAAACTGTGACAGAGACTAAAGTCGGCCTTAATAAAGACAACTATGAATCAAACATTCCTTTATCAGATTTGACTTTGAAAAACTGTTGTCACTAAATCAGGTCCAGTGATACAGACCTGCACATGGGACTCCACCGTTCATGGACCCACTATTTGCTCCACACCAACTGAATCCAGCAACGAAGCATTTGAAACCATAATCACTCAGATTTAGAGCCTGCCCTTTGCTGGCCTCGGTGTGGAATGAGTTGAGACTGGTTTATGTTGGGAATAATGAACCCAAACCCAATGCAGCGTTCATCAAGCAGGATATGGGCCTGACCTGAGCCTGACCTGAGCCTGACCGGAGCCTGACCGGAGCCTGACCGGGACCTGACCGGAGCCTCGACCGGAGCCTCGACCGGGGCCTGACCGGGGCCTGACCGGGGCCTGACCGGGGACTCAACGGGGCCTGACCGGAGCCTGACCGGAGGCCTGACCGGGACCTCAACGGGGCCTGACCGGAGCCTCAACAGGGCCTGGCCGGGAGCCTGACATGGGCCTCACCGGGGCCTGACTGGAGCCTCAACGGGGCCTCAAGGGGCCTGACCGGGGCCTGACCGGGGCCTGACCGGAGCTTCAGTTTGGCCCGTCCCTGGCCAAGGGGAAATGTGATTTTACACTTGCTCCAGTTTTGTGTGAGAGACTCCACAGTGGCCTCTAGTGGTGGCCCTGGTTACTTTACAGTTTGTCTTGATCTGAACCTAACTGAGCTCTCTCGGACTCATGCAAGGCTGACCTGGATTGCAGGCCCATTGTTTGACCCATGACCTCTCCTATCCACACCCACGGCTCAGTGCTTACTCAAAATTCTTTGACAAACAGGTACACGAACACAGTAACGTCTTCTTTCAGGAGTATTTCTTGTATCGTATTCTTCACCATTTTATAACGGCTAATGGAAATCCTAGTCACAAATACAACACTACAGTAACGTGTGTTGTGACGTGTTGTGACGTGTTAAAGGTGCAGTTAACCTGAAGAGGAGGAAGAATCCGTAGGTCTCCAGGAGCACCCCGACGATGGGCCACCCGATGAGTACAATGAGCACCCCTCCCAGAGAAGAAGCTGCTGGCTTTCAGCTTGTGTCTCTGGAAGAAAGAAGCGGAAGGTTCTCTCCAGCCCGATCACAAAGGACAAGCCCACCACGAATAAAACCTGCAGAACCCAAACACAGGGTCAAAACACAGAGTCAAAACACAGTGCGCGTGTGTGTGCTTAGGAGTGTGTGCATGTGTGTGCGTATGTGTGCATTGGTGTGTGTGTGCCTGTGTGTGAGTGAGCGCGCGTGCGTGTGTGCATGTGTGTGCGTGCGCATTGTGTGTGCGTGCGCATGTGTGTGCGTGCGTGCATGTGTGAGTGTGCATGTATGTGTGCATGTGTGCGTGTGCATTGTATGTGTGCATGTGTGTGCGTATGTGTGCATGGGCGTGTGTGTCTGTGTGTGTGTGCATGGGCGTGTGTGCAAGTGCGAGTGTAACATGCGTGTGTGTGTGTGTGTGTGTGTGTGTGCGTGATGTGTGCATGGCCGGTGTGCGCGCTGTGCGTGTGTGTGTTCGTATGTTGTGGCACCCACTACAGCACAAGCTGGGAGTGATCAGAACCACTACAACACAGAGCACAAGCGGTTGCCCACCAGCTCAGAGGGCAAGAGGAAAGAGGGAAACACACGTCCGGAATGCTCTCTCAGCCGTGGATACCCGACTTGGCTTTGAACAAAGTTGAAGAGACCCAAAAAGCAGGACAAAAGGGAAAACAGAACAAGAAAGAAAAAGGGTGTCTCTATCCCTTATGTCTCGGACTGTCAGAAAACTGCAAATAATTTTTAGACAACACGAATCCCTGTTTAGTTCAAAACCAGGAACATGTTAAGACAAAAACTGGTTCACCCTAAGACAAGATGCCGACACAAAAACAGAGCAATGTAGTGTATCTATCCAATGCAGTGAAGAAAGTTGTAAAGAGCGCCACATAGGGGAGACTAAACAGCCACTTGCACAAGAGGCTTTATCAGCACAAAGACACTCGAGTTCAGGACCCCCAAAGAGCTGTGCATCTTCATCTCAAAGCCACAAACCACTCTATTGAAGACAGTGAGGAGAAGTTCTGAGCAGGAGAAAAGATGGTTTGAAAGAGGAGTTAAGAGCCATCTTTGTTAAAAAAGAAGAATCCTTCCTTAAATCGTAATGGAGGTTTAAGATTCAACCTTCCAGTTGTTTATAATGTCTGCTGAAACCCTGGAGACGCCTGAGGCATTCGGAGCTAAACAGGCACTCAAGGTGAGGCAGCCAAACGTCAGAACAATAGACCAATACGCCCATCCAGTTAAGTTTCAATGGGCCATTTAGCAGGAGGTCCCGCCCTGTGGGCAGGCTCTCACAGAGTAGGATATAAACAGGAGTTCTCAGACTTGTTTCACTGATGAGAATGACTCTTGATGAGACTCGAAATGGCGATATATCGTCGAATATCGTTTTTTTCTAAAACAGAGTCCAGATGACTACAACTGAATATTTTTCTACAATGGAACACTCTAGACCAATGAGGGATTACACCGACATTCAATCAGCTTGATGACAAAAAAAAAGATATTTGTGATGCGTTTAATCAGCACTTTGTTGACTCTGGGAAATCTTTGATGCTGCTGCTCCATCTGTTGCTGCTACCCAAATACATGAGAATAGACCTGATGATCAAGTATTTTCCCTTAAGCCCTTTACACAGTATGAAGTATTAAATATGTTGTGCCTCTATAGATCCAAAAAAAGTCCACTGGAGCTGACACCCTCGAACCTAGGTGATGGGCCTAAAATCTACACAAACCCACATATTAAACAAACAGAGAAGAAAGACAAGGAATCAAAATAGTTTTCTCCGGAGGAGGACGGAGGGGCAGAGGATCCTTCCAGTTCCATCTGCCTCTGCTTCCTAAGAAGCATCCCCATCCACCTTCTTTATTAAGAAAGGACACCCTAAAGGATAGGAACACATGGCGGGAAGCTGTGCACACACAAGTCATCCATTGTCTGTTGAACTTTGGTTGACCTTAGATTCCAAGCAAATATCTTAAGTAGTAGTTCCTGCTTTTCTTACAGGTCATCAGTTCGGAGAATTCAAGACTGATTGGATTAGATCAGCAGTTTACTTCTGCAACATAGTCTCACAAGCAGTTTGTTAAGCACACAAAATCATACAATAATAAGAAGTAAAAAGAAAGATAAAATCTTTACAATTATTTCCAACACTAGGTTACTTTTGTCATCAGCCCCACTAAGAGTAAATTGTTTAATTCAAACTGAAAGTATCCAATTACTATGGAAAACTGCTTTTGTTCTCCCTTTGCACAAAGGAGGCCAGAAAAATGATTTGAATCATTTCCGTCCAATCTCAAAACTATCCTGCCTACAAAACTCTTAGAGAAGCTCATAAGTAACCAGGTCCGTGCGTTCTTAACCAAATATTACATTTTAAACAGCTACCAGTCTGGATTTAGACCAGACATAGTACTATCACAGCTGCTCCCAAAGTTATAAATGATATTGCTCTTGCATTGGACAGCCATGAGGAATGTGCTGCTGTTTTTGTTGCTTTGTCAAAGGCCTTTGATTCAGATAGATCATTGTATTCTCTTGGAGCGTCTGGATGATAAGCTGTTTCTGCTGATGGCTTTCAATCTGAATTTCTTCCCTTAATAAGGTTTTCCTCAAGGCTCTGTCCTTGAACCACTGTCATTTACAATTTATATAAACTCAATTGGGCATATCTAAAAACGCAAGTAGCATCCACTTGTATGCAAGAGATGCAATTCTATATGCTAATGCTCCTTCTTGTGTTCAAGTGATTCAAAATATTCAAGAGGATTTTCACTCCATCCAACACAACTGTGTTAATTTAAAATTATTAATGATATTGGGTGCACGGTGGCCATAGCGGTTAGAGCTCTCGCCTCCCAAGAAGGAAATCATGGGTTCGATTCCTGGGCGAACATTACATCACATGATTTCTCTGGGTGGAGTCTGCATGTCCTCCCCGTGTCACCGTGGGTTCTCTCCGGGTCTACGGCTTCCTCCCACCGTCCAAAGACATGCATGTGTTAGGTAAATTGGCAACTGTAAATTGACCCTAGTGTTATGAATGTGAGAGTGAATGGTTGTCTGTGTGTCTATGTCTCTGTGTTAGCCCTGCGACGAGTTGGCCACTGTCCAGGGTGTACCCCGCCTAAGGCCCAAAGGCACTGGGATAGGCTCCAGTCACCCGCGACCCCTAACGGAACAAGCGGTAGAAAATGGATGATGGATGGATGGAATTCAAATAAAACAAAAACATATGCTGTTGACCTAAAAAATATCTATTCTCACGCTTTGATGGTAATATGATTTGAACAAGTACCACATTACAAATTACTTGGGCATCTGGATCGATGAGAAACTCTCCTTCAACAAACACGTACAAGAGCTGACAAATCATCTTAAAGCCAGATTGTCGTTCTTCTTCAGAAATAAAGAATGTTTTCCTCTTAATTGTAGAAAACAGTTCATCCAGGCTTCAGTTCTAGATTATGGTGACATTATATATATGCATTCTACAGCAACATGTGTTAAAACCTCTGAACTCGGTTTTTCATTCAGCTCTAAGGTTTATTACAGGAGAAAGATACAGAACTCACCACTGTCAATTATATTCTAAAGTAGAATGGCAATCATTGGATCTGAAGAGAACAGCTTCTGCCTTTGTTTGTGTATAAAGCTCGAGTTGGCATTTTGTCTGATTATTTATCAAGTTTATTGCACATCAGCTCAGGTATTCACAGTTTGAGGTCATCGTTTTCAGGAAAAAAGGCTTTCACTTTGCTCCCTCCCTGTGAACAAAACACAGAGACTTTTTAGATTAAATAATTTTATGCCTTTTAATGATTTTAAAGCACTGGTCAAGAACTACTTGCAGTGTCGATGCACTTGTTTTATTTAATTTGATCTCATATTGTATGTATAAATGTGTTTTTATGTATTGGTTAATTTCATTGAATGTTTTATTTGTGTTTTAGTATCCTGTATTTGTAGTTTATTTTCTGTTGTGTTTTAACAGGGACCCATTACCCATGAAAAAGAGACATTTTCTTATTGGGTTTTCCCTGTATAAATAAAATAAAAAGAAAAAATAAAGAAGAATGAATGGCGCCTTTACATTTACAGTAATTCATTTTAATAGCAGGAGCATATACAAAAACTATAAAAAATATAAAAGAGTACCTTATACAATTGAGAACATTTAGTGTGATTGCCATGTCTATGAAGTGTTATGATGTGGAAATGGAAGCCTATGATTTGTTCACACAAAATAAATAAATAGTAAAACCACAGCTGTGGATGAGCTTTGGAATGTTTGACTGTCCAAATAAATGTAGAGAAATCCAAAATCATAATTGTTAGCTGCATGTATAAATCACCTGGATCAAGTCCTGATACGTTTAACCAGAAGACTGATGTCTTGTTCACTAATATAAGCATCATATTGTGTGTGGGGATTTGAATCTCTTGATCCCCCAAAACAACGTAAAAACAACACTCTATCTCAGTTCTCTTCCACTTATCATAAAACCAACACTGATCGATAACATATTAACAGATCAACTGGGGACTCATATCTGGATTGCTTATCTATGATATAACTGATCTTTTTCTTGTATTAAGCATATTTCATCAGCTTCTCCAAAATGCGAAAACCATAAACATCTAAAATAAACCATCTGAAATTGATTCGATTCTGAACACCTGAAGCAATTGGTGCCTTAAAAGACGACTTAAATGCTCAGACGTGGGACGAGCCACAATTTATGACAAGCATTGTGCCCGACGAAGTAAATATAAAACACGAATGAATAGGCCATGGTTTACTAATGGAATTGTGAATGCATGTAAAAAGAATAGATATAAAACAAAAACAAGCTGACAAAAAATGCAATTAGATCAATTGAGAAGCACTATTATCATGCATTACTAGAACAGCAAAGAAATAATATCAAAAAATATTAAACAGTATAATTAAAGATGGAACATTATTTAAATTACTTTTTACTGCAAAAGAAGGCTGTTAGAATTGTTCATTGTTAATCATGTGAACTATTTTGCACCAACAAATCCTGTTTTTGTTAACTTAAAAATATTACAATTCTTTGATCTCGTCAATATGAGCACAGCTGAAGTGATGCATAAGGCGGAGGATCATTTGCTCCTTCCCTGTGTACAGCAGTTATTCTACACAAATTTAGAAGAACAGGTACATTCAAACAAATGAAGACCAGAACTAATTAAAAAGTAACTGCATTTCTGTTAAAGGGGTTAGTATGTGGAACATATGTCCTATTCAATAGATGCCTTCAAAAGGAGGTATAAAACAATGTTTTTTGAAAACTATGGAACTCTGCAATGATAACGGATGATGACACATTGTGTCATCATCCGTTTGTATAAAGAGTAATTTTTTATATAAAGAGTAATGTATAAGGTCTTATGTGTTTCACTTCATTGCTTTTCTTAGAATTCTGTGCTTGAAAGTTAAATAGGGTTAGGTATTATAACACCCATATAGACTTTTTATTATTCCACTTGTGTCCTAATCCAATTGCATTTCGCCCTGCTTCATGTTTCTCCCACACACATTCCCTGGATAATGACTTAGTATTTGGTCTTATATGGCGCTCTGAAAATATAGAAATTAAATGCAAATGTATGAGTTTACCGGTACTAGAGCTGTAATCTTAGTATTGGTAATGGGCTAAAAAGACTCTAAAGCTCAGACCAAAAGACAGTGGCATTATTAAATCAAAATGTCAAAAAGAATAAACTATTTCAGATATTTGTCAAAAACACACTTTATATGCAAATATTCTGCAGCTAAAAGCATTCAGTCACTATTTCTATTGTTCGTTGCAGCCCCCTATTTCAATCTTATTTACTTTTATTTTCTTATTACATTTTCAGCAAAAAAAAATACACTGACCGACAGTAACAAATTATATCCCAGATATATTGACTGAAATGAGACACTGTGTGTTGTCTTCATCTAATTATAGAGCGTGTTATTCTCTGTGAAGCAAGAGGTGCACTGTTAGCATGCTAATGTCCACACTCATCCCCTGACCGCTCCCTCCACAGACCTGCCCTATTCAGCAGACTTTACAGTGCACTCAATCACAGATCTCTGGCATCTGGGAGAAACACGGGGGGGAAAAAGTCATGAAAAATGGATTTCTGTTTTAAATATTGGGCAAATCCATCCGAAATGCACATATTTAAGGACAAACAATCATCACACAAGCTTTATTTGACATGGATCGCACATTAAACATCAGACGGACTGGATTATTTCATTTTTTGCCTGTGATTGTGATTTTACAGCTCAAACTAAGGTAAGCGGCTAACGCTAGCAACTTTCCAGCTAACGATTTATTTAAGAGTATTTTGCGGTTGACAGAGCTTTGTTTAAACGGCTCTTCTGCTTCATTCAGTGTTGTGTCCTGTTAAACCTGTCTTGATGTTTTTCCAACTCTCACAGTGCATTGTGGTCTATAGTGACAGGTTTAGTGACCAGCCCTGGACACTACATTTCAAGGTGCATAGTGGGACATTTTTAGAGCACTCCTTTTTCACCTGCTGGACATTTGGACGCCACTACAAAATGATGTGAGCCCTAAATAGGTCTGTAGGAAGGTGTGGCACTTCTAGAAAAGTCCATTTTTGTAAATAAGCAGAGTAGTGGACATGGTGACACTGCTGAGGAACTTGAGGACGCACTCACGTTGCCGATGGCCAGGAGCGCTTTGTCGAAGAACAGGATCATGCCGAAGAAGAGGAAGAACACGCCGAAGCCCGTCAGCCCCATCCCGATCTCTGTCCACACAAACATGTCCAGGGTCAGAGGTCATCAAAATAAAAATACGCCTAAATTTGTCATGTTCCTTGCAAATTGTCACTGCATTTTGGTGGGAAATGTGTGTAGTGATGACCGAGATGGGAGCCCTTTTCAGAACTCAACTTTTCTTGATGTAAGTAACAGGTGAAAGTGTTGGACTTCACACAGGCACTAGCGTGCCTCGCTGGTTTTAAACATGAAGAACACTGAGAATGCGGAGAAGGTGATGGACAGTGAACAAATGTGGGGAAGAGTGAATGAAAGAGGGAGCAGCGACGGCACAATGGTACTTTTTGTTTATGCGTCAGTTAGGGGACATTTTATGCAAATCAGATTTAGCTTTCAACCGTGTTACAGCCTTTCTTCATCATTAGTTTACTCATAGTTGTTTTGATTGATTCCTGCATGTTTGAGTTACGTTAATGTCCTCGAGCCTACCCCCTATCCCCGCCCACATCCTTGTAAGTAGTGTGATTATTTGATAAATGAGGTCAAAACATTGGGTCGCCGTTCTTACAAACATACTCTGCTTATTAAAGTGTAACGTCACTATGAAGAGGCGGGGCTTAACAGCTTTGAACAGGTGGATCACTTCTATCACACACACACGCACACACGCACACACGCACACACACACACACACAAGGAATGCAGGGTTTGCAGGGTATTTGTGAGCAATAAAGACACATTAAATAAATGTTAGCTAGTTCAATGCCATTTGTTGAACATCCCAAGCACAACAATGACATATCCATGGAAACGAGAAGCAAGTAACGGAGGCAGACAAGTTGCAGAGTGCTGTCAGGATGAAAATGTGTTCACTAAATACGAACTGACATGAACATTTAAGCTTAACTGTGGCCGGAAACCAAGCTTAAACACACGTAGTTGGTGTCGGGTCTTACTCTGTGAATCCGTGAGCGAAATCATCCTGAAATCCGCTAAAAGAAAACACCTTTACAAGGAAAAAGGACTACAAGTTTGCTCTAAAGAGTCAGCCTCCTGTCACGGCTGCCATAACAGCCACGTCTTCCGGAAACACACCACGTTCCAACGTAATTTCCGCCAAAATATTTTGTTGCGTTCAAAACACTGGGAAAAAAGCACTTTCCTACCAACAAGCCGAGCTTTTACTTAAATGTTAACGTCAAATGTTATTAAGGAATTATTATGTTTTAATAAAACACAGAAACGTCTGTCACATCATATATAAAATTATTCAAGCTCATACGACCTATTAATATGTTTAGTTTACTTTTTACAGAATGTCCATTCGCAATCCAAAGTGTAAAATGGTGTAAAATCCGCACTCGTCTGTGGTTTGTGAAAGCACGTGGTTGTTGCATCCGTGCCCCGGTCCCACGCCTCACAACCCCGGCTGGAAACACACAACAGACCGCCTGGTGATGCGCCAACAACACTTACAGCTGTGTTCTATGTGTGTGTTTTAAACGGGTTATATACAACCTGCATTGTGTTATCCAGATCCGCGAGTCGTGCTGTGATCTGGCTCGGTTTTACCAAGGTAGTTTTGTAGATTCTGTAGATTCAGAGAGTTCAAAGTCATGGACGGCGGTGAAGCTGATGGTAAGTCTACGTTTATTTTCTTTTGAATTGATAGGGACATGCCATTTGTTACGCAACTCTTTATTCTAATGGTGAGTACTATTTAACAAGTGAAATGCGCTGAAAGGAAGCCAAACTTTGCTTCCCTGGGTGACAGCAGTTACTAGGCCCAATGCAGTGTCCTTGCTGTGGCTCCTGGACACAGGTGATGGAGGAGTTGCACCATCATATCTCCTCAGCTGCTGCAGGAAATACATCCGCTGCTGGACTTGATTTATCAACAGAAAAACCCAAGGGGCCCGCGAATAATTATTTGTACTCTCCTTTTTTTTTATTTACCAATGAACAATACAAATAACAATGGCTGTAGGCTTAATACTGATTGAAAGAAGTACTTTCTAATGTATATATATATATATATATATATATATATATATATATATATAATATATATATATATATATATTATATATATATATATTATATATATATATATATATTTGTTAGATATTATATATTATAATTATATATAATATATATATATATATATATTATACATATATATATTATACATATATAAGTACATTTTAAGTTCTAAAACATGAGATGCTAAAGCAAAACTACCCTTTACAAATAATGCAGACTATATGTCCTTTAAGGGGAAAAGGCAGTGAAATGTTTCTTTACCACCCAAACTGTCTCACGGACTACATTTCAAACAAACTGTTGTGTTTTCTCCTGGTTTGTGCTTCTGTTGTGCAGATGTGCGTGTGGAGCTGCAGCAGGTGGAGTTAGAGCTGCAGCGGGTGGAGGAGCAGCTCTCTGAGCTGCTGCAGAGGCAGGAGGAGCTGGAGTCTGTACGCAGAGCCCTGCTGTCCCAACTGGAGGAGGGCTCAGAGCAGGGGTCCTCCTTATCTTCCTCATCATCCTCCTCCTCGCAGGGAGCACCGGGCATGAGCAAGCAGGAGCTGGAGCGCTACGACAGAGCAGGTACTAAGTTTCAAGCAGGTTCTTACAGGTAAAGCTTACTTACGTTTCTACCCACAAAAATGTTCCTTCATTTTAAAGATTTAATATCATCAAGATCAGATTTCAGTTAATCATTAATCATTTGAGTGTTTAAGGATCTTCTGCTTAATACCGTATATTGGCCGTATTTTTCCCCCGTCTTAGCGTTAACTTGGGTGTTGAGGAGGTCATATCCTGACAGCACTGGGCGTGGAATTCTAAACAAGCGGTGTCCTCATGCCAAAATATGCTACGGCTAACACTCAGAGCAGCTAAAATAAAGACAGGGCCTGCGGAAGCTAAAAACACTGATATTGACCAAAAAGACTCTTTGATGCATAATAATGAATGTTTTTTGGTTACTCTGCATAATGATGTAATTCACAAAAATTAGGAGTCAAAAACAAATCAAAGTGAGAAATACATCCACTTTTGAAATTCCAAGTCTGATTAAACAAATGACCTTTCATGAGAGAAATTGATATTGTCCAAACAAACCTGTTCCTCTCTCTTGTGTTTGCGCTGGAGCAGATTTCCCCTGGTCAGATGAGGCACAGCGCCACCTGCAGGACACATTCCACCTGCGTCAGTTCCGACCTCTGCAGTTGAGGGCCATAAACCTGACCATGTCCTCCAAAGACCTGTTCCTGGTCATGCCCACGGGCCGAGGCAAGAGCCTGTGCTACCAGCTGCCTGCAGTCTGCAGCACAGGTACTGGAGAAGCTCACTCGTGAGCGGTGAGTGAGCGGTGAGTGAGCAGTGAGTGAGCGGTGAGTGAGCGGTGAGTGGTGGTCACTAAACCACCACTCACTCACCCACCACTAACGCACCACTCGCTCCCTCACTCACTCACCCAAAATCTCACACCACCACTCACTCCTCACTCACCACTAACTCACTCACTCACTCACTCACTCACCACAAAACTATCTTTTAGAGACAAGTTTTTATTTGTAGCTAAGACTTTGTTCAGGTTTCCAATGATTATCAATCAATCAACCTTTATTTATAGAGCCTTTACAAAACTCAAAGTGACCAAAGTGCTTCATAATAAAAATCAAGACAATACGAAACATAAAACTTTGTAAAAACAAACTGTACAAAATAAAGTGTCACTACATTACTAAGTAGTAAAAGCCAGTCTGAATAAATGATTTTTGAGCCTAGATTTAGAAAGGCTAAATGTCTGTGATGGTGGGCATCCCAGGGGGCAGTTTGTTCCAGAGTCTGGTTCCAGCGACAGAGAACGCTCGATCACCCCAGTGTTTGAGTTTGGCTCTGGGGACGTCCAGCAGAAACTGATTTGTCGACCTTAGAGCCCTGTTTGAGTTTCAGGCAGACAGAAGCTCGGCCAGATAAGGAGGTGCCAGGCCATTTAGAACATTTTAAAATCAAGACATTAGTTAGAAATACAAGCAGTCATTTGACAACACGCTCCATTCAAGCACACTGATCAGGTATGGGAGTGTAGCTCCGTATGCACCTAAAACATATTAGTTTGGGGTTTTTTTCACTTGTGTTATCTACTAAATAATGAACACCCCAAGTCTGCTTGCCCATCCATAAAAAAAGCAGTGACTGAGGCGTTAGGCTGGTATAAGAAGGCTTCTGGGTAATAGAGGTGTGGTCCAAATACGGAGGTGGAGGAGTGGTCCTGCTCACAAACCTCAGTTAACATATTAACTCTTTAAGTCCCATCTGTGCAGGCTTCACTCTGGTGGTCACGCCCCTGGTTTCGCTCATGGAGGATCAGATGATGTTCCTGCGCTCTCTCGAGGTGCCGGCTGCCATGTTGAACGCCTCAAGCTCCAAGGTAACTCCAGCACCTCCTGCAGCCTCTCCACACGCTCCTGTCTGTGTCCAGTGTCCCGTTTCTGTAAGATGGGTTCAAGTCTCCTAGTGGTCCCTGGAAGTTTTTCAAAAATTTCTGAAAATAGAAATAAATGGGGGGATATATTTGTTGTTTTAATATGGTTTATGTAGGAGGACAAACATGTCGCAAACATTCTTAACGTTTTCCAATTTCTGTCTACGAAGATTTGCGTCATAGACCTGCAACACATGTTTTAGCGCGGCGCACATGGGCGGAGCAGGCGGCTGTTGTAAACAAACCGTCACGAAAGATAGCTGAAAGAACAGAGAATTCAAAGATTGTACGATTTCAGCACTTCTGGAGAAATTAGAGGAGCGCAAAGATAGATTTACGAAGTGGATTGCATCTCCAAACTCCACTACTGCTGCTAGATTTGTAGCAACCGGGAGATAATAAAGCGTGGCAAACCGTTCACAGATGGTGAGTACGTGAAGGATTCTGATTTTTTTATTTTAGTTCTATATTTTCACCAACATCCATCCATCCATCTTCTTCCGCTTTATCCGGGGCCAGCAGTCTAAGCAGGGACTCCCAGACTTCCTTATCCCCAGACACTTCCTCCAACTCCTCCGGGAGGATCCCGAGACGTTTCCAGGCCAGCGTGTCCTGGGTCTTCCCCGGGGCCTCCTCCCGGTGGGACATGCCAGATACACCTCCCTAAGGAGGCGCCCAGGAGGCATCCGGAACAGATCCCCGAGCCACCTCAGCTGTCTCCTCTCGACGTGGAGGAGCAGCGGCTCTACTTCGAGCTCCTCCTGTGTGACTGAGCTCCTCACCCTATCTCTAAGGGAGCGCCCAGCCACCCTATCTCTAAGGGAGCGCCCAGCCAACCTATCTCTAAGGGAGCGCCCAGCCACCCTGCGGAGGAAACTCATTTCGACCACTTGTATCCGTGATCTTGTCCTTTCGGTCACTACCCAAAGCTCATGACGATAGGTGAGGGTAGGAACGTAGATTGAACGGTAAATCGAGAGCTTTGTCTTTCGACTCGGCTCCTTCTTTACCACAACAGTCCGATGCAGCGACCACATCACTGCAGACGCTGCACCGATCCGCCTGTCAATCTCACGCTCCATCCTTCCCTCACTTGTGAACAAGACCCCGAGATACTTGAACTCCTCCACTTGGGGCAAGGACTCCCCACCCCCCCGGAGAGGCAAGCACCTTTTTCCGGTTGAGAACTATGGACTCAGATTTGGAGGTGCTGATTCTCATCCAGGCTGCTTCACACCCGGCTGCAAACCCCAGTGCATGTTGCTGGTCCGAGTTTGATGGAGCCATCAGGACAACATCATCTGCAAACGGCAGAGATGAGATCCTGTGGTCCCCAAACCGGACACCCTCCGACCCCTGACTGCGCCTAGAAATTCTGTCCATAAAAACAATGAACAGAACCGGTGACAAAGGGCAGCCCTGGCGGAGTCCAACGCGCACTGGGAACAAGTCTGACTTACTGCCGGCAATGCGAACACAGCTCCTGCTCCGGTCATACAGGGACCGTACAGCCCTGAGCAAAGGGCCCCGGACCCTGTACTCCCGCAGCACCCCCCAAAGGGCACCCTGGGGGACACGGTCGAAAGCCTTCTCCAGATCCACAAAACACATGTGGACTGGTTGGGCAAACTCCCATGAACCCTCGAGCACCCGATGGAGAGTATAGAGCTGGTCCAGTGTTCCACGACCAGGACGAAAACCACTCTGCTCCTCCTGAATCCGAGGTTCGACTATCGGTCGGATTCTCCTCTCCAGTACCCTGGAATAGCCCTTACCAGGGAGGCTGAGGAGTGTGATCCCTCTGTAGTTGGAACACACCCTCCGGTCCCCCTTCATCAACGTACCAAAACATAATACATTAACTTTGTAATGGAAGTTAAACTTAAAGCACCAAATATTGTATAGCAGAGTTTTCACGTGGTGCGTCATCTCTCCAGGGCGCGCTGCAGGGAAAATACATCAGTATATACTCATTATGTAACATACACTCACAGCCTGTGTTCCCTTCATATAAGGCAGGGCTAGTCAACATAAGGCCCAGGGGCCAAATCAGGCCCGCCAAGCAATTTAATCCGGCCCACAAGCTACCCTCCAGTTTGATTTAAAAAAAAAATAACAATCATAAATCTTGTATAAAAAGATTCAGTTATAGTCATCTGGAAATGTTTCGACTCTCATCCAAGAGTCATTCTCAGACTGTGAATTGAGTCTGGGAACTCAGGCGTTTACACAGGGCTTACACAAGAGTAGGGTATAAAACCTGAGTTCCCAGACTTGATTCACAGATTGAGTCCAGATGACTACAACTGAATTTTTTTCTACAATGGAACACTCCTGGACAAATGAGGGATTACACTGACTATAATAAATCTTGTTTACTGGTTTTATTCTGGGTTGGCACTAGATTAGACATGGTTTGGTCTCGAGTTTAGGCCGTATTTAATTCTGGGTTAGTCCTGGTTCAGACCTGGCTAGTACTTAACTTAATTCTGGTTCAGTTCTGAGTGTGCAATTCTGCAAAGCAATGTTGGTGAAGTATTTTGGCCTTGGCCCTCCAAAAAATCTGGGCCTCGGGAAAATAAAGTTGAACAGCACTGATATAAGGTATACAGTGATCCCTCGTTTATCGCGGGGGTTGCGTTCCAAAAATAACACGCAAAAAGTGAAATCCGTGAAGTAGTCAGCTTTATTTTTTATTATTATTTTACAATGTAATACTGACCTATAGAATGAAACCAAAAATCAAAACCTGTTTTACAGCCCAAAATGTATTTGAATATAGTAATACAAGGTTGGAAACATTGTCACTCGCGTATTTCACAGTCCCAGCTGTGCCTCTTCGTCCTGACTCCGCCTCTCGTCGTCCTGACTCCGCCCCGCTGTAGCGTCTGTTTCTACTGAAGGCGCAGGAGTCTTTCTCCGAGAGAAGAACATTGTTATGGGTAGTTGTTGGCGCTCTTTCTTTTTCTGAGCAAGAAGATTTTTATAAACGGATATGCCACCTTCAATTATATTTGAGAACTGCAATGAACGACTCATCAAAGGGTCCCATTCTTGTGCCGTGCGCTGACATTGTGGGTTTTGTTACAGAGAAAAAATGCAAACGTAAAGTTGGCAGAATGTACAGAAACGAAAACGGACAAGTGAAAAACCAATACAGTACAGCGTCAATATTTTATTTCTAGACAACAGTAAAGCCCCTGAGCCAATCAGGAACAGGAACCTTAGTGAACACACACATTCGAATGAACACGCACCAATGCACACCGCCGAGTGAATGTGCGCGCGCACCCCCGAGTGAATGTTTAAGTTACAGCATGAATATACATTCATCGCCAAGTTTAATTGGACTTCATACCTAGAATCAGAAAGGGGTTGTTACGGCAGAAAAGACCAGACCTGTCGTCTCGATGTAAAATGACCCCCCATGTCCTCTCTCTCACAAATGCTAAATCCCCCAGGAGCCCTGGTGGCGCTGTTCAAAGACGGGCTCCTCTCAGGTGTGATTGAATCCCAGGTGTCCTTATTGCAAACACCTAGCCAGCTGCCTTTGCATTGTTTTATTTTCAGGGCCAGACGGTCAAAGTGGGAATGTTATCAACAAACCCCCACCCTTGTTCCTGTACCTAGCATTTGCCCTATCGGGCCAATAATGTTCAAGTATGTAATGTCATGTGATCTGTTCCTGTGTTCCTGTGTTCTTTTATAGAAGATTCCTTTGTATGGACATGAGACTAGGAAGGGGCAGACGATTGTGCCCACAATGCGCTGTAGTCTTTGTTTGTTCCTGGCTGCGGCTCCAGCGTACCACACGGTGATTGAGGAGGTGAGGATGGACTCAATGATGGCTGTGTAAAACTGCACCATCATCTGCACTGGCAGCTTGGCTTTCCTCAGCTGCTGCAGGAAGTCCATCCTCTGCTGGGCCTTCTTGATGAGGGAGCTGATGGTGGGCTCTTGAGGTCCTGGGTGAAGGGGGGGCTCGGAGGCTGTGACTTTCCTGAAGTCCAAGATCATCTCTACTGTCTTCTGGACGTTCAGCTCCAGGTTGTTACCACTGCACCAGGACACCAGCTGGTCCACCTCCCTCCTGTAGACAGACTCATCCCCGTCCGAGATGAGCCCGATGAGGGTGGTGTCGTCCGCAAACTTGATCAGTTTTACAGAGTCGTGGCTGGAGGTGCAGCAGTTTTGTGTACAGGGGAGAGAGAGGAGAAAGTACACAGCCCTGTGGAGCTCCTGTGCTGATAGTCGAGTGTCTGAGAACATTCTTCCCCAGCCGCACGCACAAAGCCTCCTGATTCGTCAGGAAGTCAAGTGCTCCCCCTGCAGGTGGAGTCGGGGACGTTGAGCTGGTAGAGCTTGTCCTGGAGCAGAGCAGGGAGGATGGTGTTGAATGCAGAGCTCAAGTCCACAAACAGGATCCTGGCGTAGTTCCCCGGGGGGGTTCAAATGCCGCAAGATGACGTGGAGAGTGCCCAGGTTGAGGCCGTCGTCTACAGACCTGTTGGGTCTATAAGGTGAATCTGCAGGGGTCTCTCTGTCACCAACCCTGTGTGCTTACCTCCTTCTGCTGCCTAATTGCCCCAGGGTTTGTCATTGTTGAAAGATACTTTGGTGTGTGATGTAAATGGGTATGATGCTGTCCACACAGAAACGAATGTATGACGTCACAGTGTCCGCTTGTACTTATCCACTATCTGTGGCAGCTCTGAAAACCTCTGTAATGCTGTAATACTTGTAAACTTGTGTACATAGAAATGCCTATTTTTATTTTTATTGTATAGTAATTTTTAAATTGTTTCCTAATGCATTGCCCTTTTTTGATTGAATATATGTTGTTTTATTATTACTCAGTGTTTTATGTTGCACCTTAAGGCCGAGACAAGTTCCTACGTTTTTGAATTTTGTTCATTGACAATGGCAATAAACTCTTTCTGATTCTGAATGTCCAAACACGCAAGTCGCTCCTCCACTGCCTCACTGGTCCACTTCTTAAAGGTCCTCACTACAGATTTAGAGAGCTTGGAGAGACCCTGGCGTGATCTGAAAAGCCCACGTGGCGAAAGGCGTTACTGAGAGTTGTGTAACAGTGATCAGCGTGTTCTGCTCTCTGGTCGGGACTTTAATAAACTGTCTGTACTTTGGTAGTTCATAACTGAGATTCCCTTTGTTGAAATCACCCAGTATAATAAGCAAAGAGTCCGGGAAGGTTTGCTCCACACTCAAACCTGGTCCGCGAGCGTGCGCTGTGCCTCCTGCATGTTAGCGTTCTGTAGGACGTAAACAGCCGCCAGAATGAATGAGGTGAACTCAAGTGGCGAGTAGAATGGTTTGCAGTTAATTTAATTATATTCCAGAGCAGGAGAACAGTGTTTGTAGATCACCGTCAAATCTTTTACATAAACCAGGCGCTGTTTATGTAAAAACAGATTTCTCCTCCTGGGGTTTTCACCCAGAGCAATCCCTTTGTCTGTCGGCAGCTGGAAGCCATCCAGGTGCATGGCACATTCTGGGACGACTCGCTGAGTAGCTCCAGTTCATCCATTTTGTTGGAAAGTGAGCGAAGGTTGACGGGAAGATCCCAAATAAGGGCGCTGGGTTTCCGAAAGCACTCAAGCGCACTGGCTCGCTTTCCTCGTCGACAGCGTCTCACTCTTTTGGCCAAAAAAATAACTAATTCTGCAGCAGATGCTTGAACTGGGACTAGATCCGCAAGAGTTGTAGATCTGATGGTTAGAGCTCTTCATGGTGTAAGAGCATGCTGACACACGATTTACGCATAAAAACAGACAAAACAAAGCGCAACGAAACACCAGGGCATCCTTCTGCGGCGCCATCTCGGTTTTTCTACTGTAAGAAACCTTGGGGTCTTATTTGATCAGAAGCTCTCGTTCAAAGCTTATATAAATCTTGCATACATAAGTAACTTTTGTTCTATTCCATCCCTACTGACCACCTGAAGGACGTTGCTGAAGCACTGAATGACTTGATACCAACTATGTCACGAAGAATCCCGAGCACATACCTCAATGAGAAGAATCCCGAGGATTCCTGAAGAACCACACCAAGAGGATGTGGCTCCAGCCACATTGATATTGTTGAATCAGGTGAAAGTGCCCGGCGTTGTCCAAGATGCAGCATCGCATATAGTTCCCAATGGTACCCCCTTCATGGCGGCCCAGGAAGTGGAGACGCCTCTGGTGGAATGAGCCTTCACACCAGGCGGTGGGGGGAGTCCTGCCACGCTGTAAGTGTGACGAATAACATCAACAACCCAGTGCGAAAGACGCTGGCTGGACACAGGACAGCCCTTCTTAGCACCACCGTAACATACGAATAGCTGGTCTGAACGCCTTATACCTGCCGTTGCCGCAATGTAGACTCGCAATGCCCTCACTGGGCACAACAATAGGAGCCTGGTTCTGTCCTCTCCAATTGGAGGCGTATACAGCGCCAAAGTCAAAGGCCGGTTGCAATGAGAGCGGGACAACACCTAAGGCAGAAAGGTCAGATTTGGCCATTAGTGACACCAGAATCATCTGTACTTCATTTGAGACATGCAGGACTGACAGAAAAGGCATGCAACTCACCAACTCGTTTAACAGAAACAATGGCCAATAAGAACGCAGTTTTACCAGAAAGCCATTTGATGTCCACCTGTGCCAAGGATTCAAACGGAGGTTGACAGGGAATCCAAAACCACGGACAAGTCCCACATTGGAGCACGTGGCTCATCCAAAGGCCGCAACCTACGAGCTCCACGCAGAAAAAGCTAAACCAAGTTATGGCTCTCCACAGTACAGTTGTTGACCAAACCATGATGACAAGATATGGCAGCCACATATACTTTCAGAGTTGACGGAGACCGGCCATCATCAAGGAGAGATTGGAGAAACTTAAGGATAAGACACCGGCTCTTCACCGTGGGCAGAACACCACTGGGAAAACAGCTTCCACCTGTTCCCTTACTGCCGACGAGTAGAGGCAGCCCTGGCATTCATAAGCCAACGGCCAAACCCACAGCCGGAGGGGTTGAGGACTTGGATGCCATATCCGAGCCCCCAACTGAGACAGTAGATCTCGCTTGGCCGGAAGAGGCCATGCAGTGTTGCAACCTAGACTGTACAGCAACGGAAACCACGGCTGTGCCGGCCAACATGGGGCTATCGACAACAACCTGTGACCCTCTTGGGAGAACCCTCTGTAGGGTTGGCCAAATCAGGGGAAGACGGGGTAACGCATATAGAAGGCCCTGAGGCCAAGTGCGTGCCTCGCCAGCGCGTCCTGCCCTAGAGAGCCCAGCGCCCTTGTGAAGGAGAACCATAGCGGGAAGTGGGTTGACTCTTCTGAGACAAACAAGTCCACTTGCGTCTGCCCATAAAGGCCCCAAATCGTGCGCACCACCTCGGGGTGGAGTGACCACTCTCCCAGAATCAGAATCAGAAAGGGTTTATTGCCCAAATTCACAAACATGGGAACAATAATAAAACAACATATATTCAATCCAAAGGGCATGCATTAAGAAACGATTTTAAATTACTTTAGTATAAAATAAAAATAACCCGGGGGGGTTGTTGCCGTGAAAGAAAGTCTGCGACAGAATTGCTGTCTCCCGGCAGATACACAGCTCTCTTAGTGTGGACAGACGGGGGGCAGCCCATGTCAACAGATCGCGAGACGCCTTGGGGAGCCGAAACGATCTGAAACCTCCCTGATGGTTGATGTGATAGACCGTAGAGGTGTTGTCTGACCGACCGTTTCCCTCTCAGGTGTGGCGCAGAAAATGCCTGAGAGCCAGATGAACAGCACGTTGCTCCAAAACATTGATGTGGCTCGAGCGATTCCTCTTGAAACCAAACCCCTTGAACCATCCTGTGCTGCCACACCATCCCCCATCCTGTTGTGCAGGAGTCTGTGTTAACCACATCTCTGCGACACACCAAGCCCATGGGGACCCCTTCCGACAAGTACTGCCTGTCCCTCCATGGGGTCAGTGCACGCAAGCACTGCCAAGTCACCTGAAGCATTCGCCGTCGGTGCTGCGTGGCATCCAGGTGGAAACTGTTCAGCCACCGCTGCAAGTCTATCCCGAGAAATTTGGTCCTCTGGGATGGGACCAGGTTGCTCTTCTCCATATTCACCCTGAAGCCCAACCGAGTCACGTGCCCAAGCAGGCGAACCGTATCCCGGATGACTTGCGCTCGGGATGGATCACAAACCAGCCACTCGTCCAGATATGGTAGGACCTTTAGTCCACTGGCCTGCAAAGGCGCAAGGGTGAACACTCTCGGGGAGAGTCCGAATGGGGGCACATGGAATTGCCAATGACTGCCTAGATAGGCAAACCTGAGAAACTCCCGATGCTGAGGTGCAGTGGGCACATGGAAGTAGGCATCTTTGAGATCCACAGGCGTGAACCACTCCCCCTCCATGAGTGACTGAAGAACCTCTCCTGTGGTGAGCATGTGGAATGGCAACACCTTCAGGAAATGGTTTAGTCCCCTCAGATCTAAAATGGGACGAAACCCGCCTGTCTTTTTGGGCACGAGGAAATATGTGGAATAGTAGCGTCCGGGTTGTAACAGAGGATCCACTGCCCCGATGGCACCCTTGGCCAGAAGGGCAGATAGCTCCTGGGCCAATGAGCTTTTGCTGGGTTGCCAGGAAGTTGCTGCCTGGTCTGCCGAGCGAGAGCAGTCTGGCCCAATGCCTCCACGGCAGTTTAGCCAAACAACTCTCCCGGCTCCACGGGCACAGTGCGGAGGGTCCTACGTTATGCCTCAGTGAAGGGAGACGGGCTTGAACAAGGAAAGACATCTGCCAAGTTCCCTCGCCATAAGCGTAAAAGCCTGTAGCGCTGCGTCACCAAAAATATTAGCATCAGCAGGATCAGCACCATCACCCCCTTGAAGGGAGGAAGAGAGAGTAAGTATCACGTGAGCCAGTGAATTGCCTAAGTGGCCAGCTCGCGTACCAGAATTATAAGCCTTTGTTACTAAGTCATCAGTCACCCGACATTGGGACTGAGGACATCTCACATCCTGGCGTAAGGCTTCCTCAGGTGAGACAATGAAAGAAGCAATAGCAGGGTCGACAACAGGCATGCGGTCAAGACCGGCTGCTGAAGGATTATGCATAGCGCCCAAAACCAGCCCATCCGACGAGAGCGCTCGGATCTTTCCAACAGACACGCATCTCTTTAGGATACTCTGTGGACAGAGGCACAACAAAAAGCGTAGGAGCACGTCCTCGCCTGAAAAAAGCACTGGCAGAGTTGGGCTGCTCAGGTTGCGGAATCTCTGGCTGAAGAAGCCCCAGTCTTTGCGCAGGACATCCTGCACAGGGCTATCAATTGAGCCGCCAACAAAACTTCAAGTGTCTTCATTTAAGTGTCTTCATTTAAGACCAGGCTTAAAACGTTCCTCTTTGAAATGGCTCATGTTCAGGCCAGTTAGGAACAGAAATAAAAACCTGCAGTTTCCCAGCTATGCTGCCCTTGGAGCAACGGTGGGGGACGTATGGCAGCTTGAGCACTATCCCCGGCTCCCTCCTACTTTTCCTATCAACGATATTTAATATTTAATTTCACTTGCAATCTGTTCATTGTTGGCACATTGATGACCTGTGGATGAACGGTGGTTCATCTGCCTGGAAGAACTGGTTCTCCTCCTGAGTGGTTCCAGCTCCACCGTGTATCTGCAAATTGAAGCGCGTCTGACTGTCCGTCCGAGAGAGTCGGATTTCTCCTTCACTGTGGAACTCCTCAAGGCTTCTACTTTTTCCCAAAGAGGTTTTGTAGTTTTTCCTTGGCAACCACTGTTGTGATTTCGGCCGTTACAAAATAAATAGAATTTAATTAAATAAATGAGGCCGTCACTGCAGAGGTACACTCTCTCCATTTTTTTCTCAGGGCTAGCCACAGCCTAGGAGTGGACTAGCCAGTAGGAAAGCCAGTAGCACATACAAACTGTGGAGTGCGCTTTTGCTGGTCAGATCCAAGAGCTCACTACCATGCTGCTTCACTGAGAGCCACAGGAAATCATTCCTGCCTGTTTTCATCACTGATCTCGGTATAGCACAGTGAAAAGAGGCAGCACAAAGTACCATTGTAAAATTGTGCATGATCATGTAAATATGTATATAGGTTACAAAGAATATTTTGTATACAATTTAAGTTAAATGTAAATTGTTCATTGTGGGGGGGGGGGGTTATCTGCTTTAAACAGATCTGAGTGTTTCTATTGTATTTGTATGTGATGTTTCAGGAACATGCAAAAACTGTGATGGCGGCCATGACTGAGCCCAAGTGTCCCTTTAAACTCATCTACGTGACTCCGGAGAAGATCGCCAAGAGCAAGCTGCTGATGTCACGGCTGGAGAAGGCGTACAAGGCCCAGCTGCTGAGCCGTGTGGCTGTAGACGAGGTGCACTGCTGCAGCCAGTGGGGCCATGACTTCAGGCCTGTGTGAGTGAGGCCACTCCCCCTGCAGTATCTGCGCAGGCAGGGCAAAAGTTTTTAACCTGGCTCGCGCCAGATTGATCTGTGTCTCTGACAAAGGTTCTCGCCAAAAGCCGTCGGGACATTAAAACCATACTTCCCACTGATTGGTCGAAGCGTCACAACAGCGGAAGAAGCAGAAACATCTAAATTGTCCTTTCTTTTCCACAAATGTACAAAGTGCCTTTGTGTGCATGTTTTTAAACAACAAAATAATCTGTATTTCTCCTAAAATAGGCCAAAATATGGCAATTGGCGCCGTCATATTTGTTTTGGTTTGGGTTGTTTTGACTTCCGGGCCCTAAATGCCATGTGATTGGCCCATTAAACACTGGTGCAAACGTATCTGCGGGAGCCAAGCAAGAATAATTCATCTTGCTGGCAAGGTTACACCAGTTTAGTTATATTTAAGATCATTGATGGGATTAGAAGATTAGAAGTGTTGTCCACTCTGCAGACTGAGGCATTACATTGCAATAAGAACAATTTAGCATATCAGTTGAAGCTAGGCAAGGCAAGCACAATTCGTACACAAGTCAATTCAAAGTGCTTCACGCAACAAGAAAAAAATGCATTAAAATTACATGACATGACCAAAATCACAAAACCTTAATTTAAATAAAAAATTTAAAGGTGCCATTTTCAGGCTATCCAACAAATAGTTTAAGACATAAAAGAGCTAGATTTGAACATTGCCAGAGTAGCTGGATAAAACTGAAACGCATATTCCCCATGTTTAGTCCTGACTCTGGGCACCAGCAGGAGGCCGGTCCCTGAGGTCCTCAGATTCCGAGATGGTTCATAAGGCACTAACATGTTCGAGATGTACTTTGGTGCTAGGCCATGGAGAAACTTGTATACAAGCAGAGCTGCTTTGAATTCTTTTCTTTCAGCCACAGGGAGCCAGTGCAGAGACCTGAGCACAGGACTAATGTGATCGTACTTCCTGGTTCTAGTCAGGACCAGAGCAGAAGCGTTCTGGATGTACTGCAGCTGTTTTACAGCTCGTTTGGATAGGCCAGTGAGCAGGCCGTCACAGTAGTCTAATCTACTAGAGACAAACGCATGGATAAATCTCTCCAAGTCTGGTTTAGACACTATACTTTTGATTTTGGCAATGTTTTCCAGATGGTAAAAAAGCTGCTGATGTTATTGATTTGACGTGGCTGTTAAAATTCAAGTCTGAGTCCATTATTACCCCCAGATTTCTAACTTTGATTTGTAGGTTTTAGAACGAGACTCTTGACGTAACTGCTAACACTTTCTCTTCGTTTCTGTGGGCCAAAGACGATGATTTCAGTCTTGTCTGAGTTCAGCTGGAGAAAGTTGTTTTGCATCCAAACACTGATCTGTTGGATGCAGTGACAGAGTGAATCCACTGGTCCATATTCACCTGCCGTCAATGAAACATAGATCTGAGTGTCGTCTGCATAATTGTGATAGGTCAGTTGATACGCAGCGAAAATGTGTCCTAACGGCAGCATGTAGAGGTTGAACAGAAGGGGTCCCAGGATTGACGCTTGGGGAACCCCACAGGTCAGGGGCATCTGGTCTAAGACACAGTTACCAATTTCAACAAAGTACTTCCTTTCTTCCAGATAGGACTTTAACCAGTTTCGAGCAGTATCAGTGATGCCCACCCAGTCCCCTAGTTTCTGCAAGAGGGTCCCATGATTGACAGTATCAAAAGCAGCACTCAGATCTAACAGAATTAAGACTGAGGCTTTGCCAGCGTCAGTGTTCAGGTGGATGTCATTTGTCACCTTGACAACAGCAGTCTCAGTGCTGTGATGAGGTCTAAAACCTGACTGGAAAATATCAAATGAGTTGTTTATTAAGAGGAAATCAGTGAGCTGTTGGTAAAGCCACATACAATAGATTAAAACATGTCAGAATGCAAGAGAACAAGACTATGAAGATCAAGATTCTGGATTTGGAGTCCAAGCCTGGAGGGTGACTAGAGGGAAAACACTGAGGGCTTTCTTGAGACTGTCATCCTGCAACTTGTATGCAGGACTGGAGTTGGCCTTTTTTCCTGCCGCCAAAAGTACATTCCAAAGGTAGCCGTCAATTGTGTCCAAGTATATAGTTCCAAATTTAAGCGGGATGGCAATGTCAGTTCAATGTTTTTTAACAACTGGACTGTCCCAAAACCCACAACCACAACCACACATGGTCAACACCCTGGACCATTCCACCACTGGCGAGCAAACAATTTGAGGTTTTGGAGCTGCAACCTGACAAATAGTGGTATAATGGTAACAAAGGAGGGACACTAAAAATTAAATTTGTTTTATTTTTGTAAAGCCCAAAAGAACAACAGCAGTTTCCTGGAAGACCAACACTGAAAAAACAGATTAAACAATGTTCATAGAAAATATGTAAATGCCCCAACATCCCCTGTCCTTAGACGCTCCTTCTCGGCAAGGAATAACCACAAGACCCTTTGGGGAAAAGTAGAAACCTCGAGGAGTTCCACAGTGAAGTGAAGTTCATCCAGGCAGATAAAGAGCTGTTCATCTAGAGTAGGGAGCATTCCTCCAGACCATTGAGGAGCGTCCTGAAACAGCGATACTCAGGCCACGCCTCTTGAACTCAGGCTAAAAACTCTCTAGTTTGCAGCCGGGCCTTTATCTTTTAACTGAAATGACTGCACCTTGAAGATAGTTCAGAAACGTCCACTCTTCTTTTTGTCCAAATTGTGAGACATTTTTGCCTCGCCTGTCATACTGTACATTGAGCAAAGCAAATATTGGAACACCAGCGATTTTGCAAGTTTTCCCATTTATAAATTACGGAGGGGTCTGAAATTTTCATCGTAGGTGCATTTCTACGGTGAGAGACAGAATCTAAAAAATCCGGAAATCACATTGAATGATTTTTAAATAATTCATTTGTATGTTATTGCTGCAAATAAGTATTTGAACACCAAAGAAAATCCATGTTAATATTTGGTACAGAAGCCTAGTTCTGGACCAGGTTTGTACACACTGCAGCAGGAATTTTGGCCCTCTCCTCCATGCAGATCTTCAGATCAGTCAGGTTTGGGGATGTTGCTGAGCAACACAGCTCCCTCCAAAGATTTTGTACTTGCTTTAGGTCTGGAGACTGGCTAGGCCACTCCAG
The DNA here is from genome assembly GCA_015082035.1 of Chaenogobius annularis. Classification (NCBI taxonomy): domain Eukaryota; kingdom Metazoa; phylum Chordata; class Actinopteri; order Gobiiformes; family Gobiidae; genus Chaenogobius; species Chaenogobius annularis. The sequence continues at coordinate 30,075 of BJKM01000131.1, read as the reverse complement.
AACCTTGATATGCTTCTTACGGAGCCACTCCTCGGTTCTCCTGGCTGTGTGCTTCGGGTTATTGTCATGTTGGAAGACCCAGCCATGACCCATCTTCAATGCTCTGAGTGAGGTTGTTTCCCCAAAATCTCTCAATACATGTCCCCATTCATTCTCTCCTTAATACAGTGCAGTCGTCCTGTCCCCTGTGCAGAAAAGACCCCCAAATCATGATGTTTCCACCCCCATGCTTCACAGTAGGGATGGTGTTCTTGGGATGGTCCTCATCTTTCTTCTTCCTCCAAACACGGCGAGCAGAATTTATGCCAAAATGTTCTATTTTGGTCTCATCTGACCACATGACTTTCTTCCATGACTCCTCTGGATCATCCGGATGGTCATTGGCAAACTTCAGATGGGCCTGGACATGTGCTGACTTTACCGATAGTAACCTTGGATAGGAACCTTTTCAGGTCATTGACCAGCTCCTCCCGTAGTTCTGTGCTGATTCCCCACCTTGCTTATCATCATTGATCCCCCACAAGGTGAGATCTTGCATGGAGCCCCAGTCTGAGGGAGATTGACAGTCATCTTTAGCCACTTCCATTTTCTAACAATTGCTACAACAGTTGATCTATTTCAACAAACTGATTTCCCGTAGCGCTGTCCAGCCTTGTGGAGGTCTGCAATTCTGTTACTGGTGTCTTTTGACAGCTCTTGGTAGTAGTTGGAGTCTGATTGATTTGGGGGGTGGACAGGTGTCTTTATGCAGCTAAAGAGCTCAAACAGGAATGAGATTAATAAATGAAGTAGAGGTGGACTAACGGGTCTTTGAGAGCCAGAATTCTTGCTGATTGGCAGGTGTTCAAATACTTATTTGCAGCAATAACATACAAATACATTATTTAAAATCATACAATGTGATTTCCTGATTTTTCTTTTTTAGATTCTGTCTCTCAGTGGAAATGCAACTACAATGAAAATGTCCGACCCCTCCATAATTCTAAGAGGGAGAACTTGCAAAATTGCAGGGTGTTCAAACACTTACTTTCCTCACTGTATGTGTATTGTATTTCTTCACTGTTGGCGTAGAGTAGACCATATTTCCTCCTGTGTTTTCTCTGTGTGCTGCAGATTACAAACTGCTAGGCATCCTTAAGAGGCAGTTCCCTCTGGTTCCTCTGCTTGGCCTGACTGCCACAGCTACCTCCAGCGTGCTTCAGGACTGTGAGAAGATCCTTAACGTGTCACGACCCCTGACCCTCACCGCCTCCTTCAACCGCACCAACCTCTACTATGAGGTCAACCGTCTCTCTTCTGACTGTTATATTAATGTCCAATGTTCTATTCCGTCCTTCTTGACCACCAGAGGCGGTGTTATGCCTACAAGATTAATCGCAATCGATTCGAAATCGCTATTTCAATGGACACAATTAGGAAATGGCAAATGCTGCAATTTTTTAAGTAACATAATTTCCTTCACAAACAACAATATATTCTGTTTTATTTTCCATAAAAGCGGCTGACTCTGTCGTTTAGATCCATACAAACATGACTTGTGATTTTTTGATTAGTTTGTCAGGTCATAGGCCTGTTTCAGTCATTTGTCAATTCTCCTGGACGTGTTTAAAATGTAAACTTTGAACAGAATCCTAATGTTAAAATCAATCTAATCGTAATACTTGCCAGAAAAATTGCAAGCCTAGGTGATGCTTTAGCACTGACCCTCTGGTGGTCATCTGGACTTTGAGTTATAAGTTTAATGCTGCAAGTTTGTGGACCTTATCAAAATAATATTTTTACTAACAATGAGTCTTTTATATACTCAATATTGTAATTTTGCATATTTGAAAATAACAAAAACAAAACAATTGTCATTAAAGGTGCTCCGATCAATTGGCTGCCGATCATGGCAAAAAATTACGTGATTATTGGTGATTTGCAAAATGGATCGATCACACTTTACATGCATCAAACACATCTATCTTAGATGATCTGTAAGGTATTGCAGTCGCATCGTTTAAGCAACTTGGTGCCCTCTCACCAACTCTCTTGGTTAAAACACCTTGATGGTGTCCTTTAAGTCCGCGATGTATCCAACGTCTGCTCCCCACTCGCACCACAGCCACGTGTTTCTATAAACACGCACAGATCTATGAGCTGACCCGCTAGTCTTTTAGTTAACAGCATTATTGAGTTCAGAGCCAAATGTGTCGTCTCTTAGCTGTATGATGTGACACGCAGAGACTTCACTCGTTTACAGGTACGCACACGCTGGGGATTTACTCATTAAAAGGCGATAATTTTATGCAAGCTTTAAATTTAACAAGAGCCATGGGCCTGTGAAAGCTGTTGTCTTATTTTGCTGAGAAAATGTGCTGTGTACAGTTACCAAATGACTGCGTATGGAAAGTGAAAATGCAAAGCAAATCATTATTTTGTCAAAGTCTCGTTTGAAAGTGGCACATCACTGAGAAACATTTCAGATGATCGGGGATTGGCCTCAAATATTCTGATCAGAGCAACTCTAATTGTGATATTGTTCTTTTTTCGATATACTACCTCTATTTTAAATCCAGCAAGTGTTACACTTTTCAATTCAAATGCATTTTACATTGTTTATTGTTTATCCTATTTGCATCAGCAGCATTCTTAGTGCTTGGCCAAATGGCCATTTTTTATGTTTTAATTTAATTAAAATTGTTTGCAGGTTCGCTTGAAAGATTCAAACAGTGATGTCTTTTTAAATGACATAGCCTCACTGATCAAGAAACAGTACCAGAGCCAGTCAGGTAACTTTATGCAGACAGACAGCGACATACATCTTCTGCCCTGTGCTGACTCTCCCGTCCACAGGAATCGTGTATGTGTTCTCTCAGAAGGATGCAGAGACAGTGTCCTCTGAGCTGCAGAAGAGGGATATTGTGGCTTATCCATACCATGCCAACATGGACGCCGAGGACAAGTCCAGGGTCCATCGCAAATGGACTTCCAACAAGATCCAGGTAAGCGTCACGGTGTTACCACACACTGGGAAAGTTTCAGACAATTACAAGCTAGGTTTCAGTTGTTAAGATTTATTCGAGTCCATTATGTTTGACCTGTGATAATCACCACTGTTAATCATTTATTTGCAATTTCTACATGACTCGCTACTAAAAAGCCACATTTGTGTTTTATAATGCTTCTCCCGCCACAAGAATAGTTTCTTTCCCTCTGCTGTTGGACTCATGAACACTTCTTAGCACCTGCAACTTTAACTGCAACTATTCAATCACTCACTGCACTGTCACTTTGTGCACTACAACTGTCAATTTAACTGTAATTCTCATGTACATAGTTATGCCTATTTTATTTTATACTATAATCATTTTTAAATTGTTCCTATGTTTGTGAATTTTGTTCATTGAGAATAGCAATAAACCCCTTCTGATTCTGATCTGACCAAACCAGAAATTTCGTCCATTTAAAATTCGCTCCAAACTTTAAATAAATAAGGCCAGCTAAGAGAATCAGAATCAGAATTGGAAAAGGTTTATTGCCATTGTGAACAAAATTCACAAACATAGGAACATAAAACACTGACCAATAATAAAAACAACATATATTCAATCCAAAGGTCATGCATTTAGAAACAATTTAAAATGACTATAGTATAAAATAAAAATAAAAATAGGCATTACTATGTACACAAGAATTACAGTTAAATTTACACTTGTAGTGCAGAAAGTAACAGTGCAGTGAGTGATTGAATAGTTGCAGTTAAAGTGGCAGGTGTTTAAGAAGTGTACGGCAGAGGGAAAGAAACTATTCTTGTGGCGGGAGGTTCTGGTCCGGATGGATCGTAGCCTCCTGCCTGAGGGGAGTGGCTCAAATCAAACGCTTTCTCAGCATCCAAACTAATTAATAAAGCTTTGTTTTGTTGTTTTTGTATATTAGTTATTTATTTAATTAAAACCTGCAGATGACATAGTTTACAACACATATTTCAAGCAATTATACCTACAGAGAAACTGTCTGGTTTGACAACAATAAGACAAGGACAGGCCCTGACAGTCAATAACCTCTCCTCCCCCTCTCCTCATCTACACACTCACTGTAGAAGGCATCACTCGCTCTCCTCCTGGTACTTTCTCTTTTTTAAACTGTATGATATTCAAACTATTTTTGATTTCCTCAGTTAACCCATTCCACAACGTAACACTCCATACTGAGATACACATGGATTTTAAAGTGGTTCTTACCCGTGGTTGATATCGTTTATGGACCTCTTAGAGTGAGAGTATTTCTATCTAAAATAGCTTTTGGATGTTAAGCGGAAGAGAAATTTGTGATGCCCTAAACATGTTTTGAGCAGTGTTTTTTATAAATTTAATCATTTAGTTTAAATTCATCACTTTTAAGAAAAAGCTGGTTGGTGTGATCATTGTAGGGAACTTTGTAGACAATTCTAATTGCTCTTTTTTGGAGATTAATCAGAGGCTACAAATTTGTCTTGTAACGGTTCTTCTAAACAGACTTCTAAACGGTAATTTAATTATGACATTATAAATGATTGATATAATAACAGTAATGCATTTTGGCTGAGTACAGGACTACATCTCTTCATGACATCACACATTTAGCAACTTTTTGAACATGAACAGCTTATGTGGGGTTTCCAGGAAATCTTTTCATCTAGAACTATAACCAAAACCATCAATATCTAATCGCACTGGTATGTCAGTTTTACAGTTTCCGAATAGCATACGTTTTTCTTCTTAAAATTTAGTGATGATTTATTTACATTAAACCAGTCTTGTAGTTTTTTAAACTCATAAGTTATTAAGTCCAAAAGTTGCACCAGATTCTCCCCTGAAGTTATTATATTTGTGTCATCTGCAAAGAGTACAAACTTCATAACTGCAGATATTTTACATAGATCATTAATGTACAATATGAAAAGTGTAGGCCCCAATATTGACCCTTGCAGGACCACATGTAATAGTTTGACACCCCGATTCGTATTGTTCAACTTGTACAAACTGTTGTCTGTCTCCCAAATAGCTCTTCATCCAGTTCATTGGTATTCCTCTGATGCCATAATTTTCTGGCTTTTGCATTAAGTTGTTGTGATCAATAGTGTTGAATGCCTTATGTAGGTCAATGAAAATTCCAATAATACCTTTATTCCTTTCAACGCAGTTAGTTATTTCTTCCATTAGACCAATTAGGGCGAGTGCGGTTGATCTGTTACACCTAAACCTGTATTGACACTCGGATAAAACATTATGTTTTTCAATGAAATGTTGTATTCTTGAATGATATATTTTTTCTAATATCTTATTAAACTGTGGAAAAAGGGAAACAGGCTGGAAACAATGTTTGTCTCCTGATTTGAAGAGTGGGATGGCTAAGGCTATTTTAATTTTGAATGGGAATTGTTCACTCTGAAATGATAAATTGCAAGGCAAGGCAAGTTTATTTGTAGAGCACAATTCGTACACAAGGCAATTCAAAGTGCTTCACACTTGCATTAAAATCACAAAGACATGGCAGAAATCACAAAATCTTAGTTCAAGACATACAAGAGAAGAGTGCAAAGAAAAGCATTTCAGTCATATGCACAGCCAAACAAAACAGTTTTTAGTTTAGATTTGAACATTGCCAGAGTAGCGGCCTGTCTCACATCCTCTGGAAGACTGTTCCAGATTTTAGCTGCATAAAACTGAAACGCAGATTCCTCATGTTTAGTCCTGACTTTGAGGACCTCAGGGACCGGCCTCCTGCTGGTGCCCAGAGTCCGAGATGGTTCATATGGCCCACAATGTCCGAGATGTACTTTGGTGCTAGGCCATGGAGCGACTTGTATACAAGCAGAGCTGCTTTGAAGTCTATTCTCTGAGCCACAGGGAGCCAGTGCAGAGACCTGAGCACAGGACTAATGTGATCATACTTCCTGGTTCTAGTCAGGACTCGAGCAGCAGCATTCTGGATGTACTGCAGCTGTTTTACAGCTCGTTTGGAGAGGCCAGTGAGCAGGCCGTTACAGTAGTCTAATCTACTAGAGACAAACGCATAGATAAGTCTCTCCAGGTCTGGTTTAGACACTATACTTTTGATTTTGGCAATGTTTTTTAGATGGTAAAAAGCTGCTGATGTTATTGATTTGACGTGCCTGTTAAAATTCAAGTCTGAGTCCATTATTACCCCCAGATTTCTAACTTGATGTGTAGGTTTTAGAGCGAGACTCTGGAGGTGACTGTTAACACTTTCTTCTTTGTTTCTGTGGGCCAAAGACGATGATTTCAGTCTTGTCTGAGTTCAGCTGGAGAAAGTTTTTTTGCATCCACTCACTGATCTGTTGGATGCAGTGACAGAGTGAATCCACTGGTCCATATTCACCTGCCGTCAGTGAAACATAGATTTGAGTGTCGTCTGCATAATTGTGATAGGACACATTCTCGCTGTGTATCAACTGACCTAAGGGCAGCATATAGAGGTTGAACAGAAGGGGTCCCAGGATTGACCCTTGGGGCACCCACAGGTCAGAGGGCATCTGGTCTGAGACACAGTTACCAATTTCGACAAAGAACTTCCTGTCTTCCAGATAAGACTTTAACCAGTTTAGCGCAGTGCCAGTGATGCCCACCCAGTCCTCTAGTCTCTGTAAGAGGGTCCCATGATCGACAGTGTCAAAAGCAGCTCTCAGATCTAACAGGAATTAAGACTGAGGCTTTGCCCGCGTCAGTGTTCAGGTGGATGTCATTTGTCACCTTGACAAGAGCAGTCTCAGTGCTGTGATGAGGTTAAAAACCTGACTGGAAAAACATCAAATGAGTTGTTTATTAAGAGGAAATCAGTGAGCTGTTGGTAAACAACCTTTTCAAGGACTTTGTCTCAAAAATGGCAGATAGAGATGGGCCGGTATTACCCAGTACTGCGGCATCAAGACTGCTCTTCTTTAGGAGAGGCTTTATGACCGCAGTTTTCAAAGAAATTGGGAATGTTCCAGATTGAAGCGACATGCTAACTATTTGAGTGAGTGGTGCTAACAAACTGTTCAGCACAGACTTTAGAAATCTGGATGTAACACATGGAGGCAGCATGTAGATGAACTCAGGCTGGTGATGATCTCCTGGACAGTTTTTTGTCAGTTACAGGTGCAAAGTGAGTCAGCTCTAAGTGTGTAGGTGGTTTGAGGGTTATTTTTTGCATTGTAGAATGTATAGCATTTTTAATGCCTGAACTTTGTCATTAAAGAATAATGCAAACTCATTACACTTTGGATGTGGAAATGAGTTCTAACGGCAGCTGAGATGGAGGGTTTGTTAATCTGTTTACTGTGGCAACAGGACCAGCGAGTTGTTACTTGCAGCTTCCACATTATTTCAGAAAAATATCCTTCCCTAGTTCTACATAAAATGAGGTTGTACATGTACAACTTCTCTCTGTAAATCTCTTTCTGAACCTGGAGCTTCGACTCGCGCCATTTTCGTTCGGCGCTGGCTGCACTCCTTTTCTGTGCCCTGACCGAAACATCATTTTTCCATGGCGCCTTCTGCTTATGTTTAACATTTTAGCCTTCATAGGGGCAATGGTGTCGAGAACATTCAAAACACTAGATGTAACAGAGTTCAACAAATCATTTACATTAGAACATGAGACATTTTCAAAGTTAATAATTTCCATAAAAAGTTTCCCCGTGCTGTCATTTATGTGTCTCCTCCGGACAACTGCAAGACCAGCTGCAAATATGTGCAAGTGGTTTTACAATTTCTTCTGCAACACTCCGGACCGATCTCATACTTATGTCATCTGCATCTCTTGCTACATGTTTTTATGGTATCCAAGACCTCCCTCTCATCAACAGGAGTGAGAAATATTGAATTAGAATTTCCTTTCAATTAGGTTTTCCATTGGCTTATTACAAGATGGAATTTTTTCAGCTAAGTTGGGTCCAACTTTAACAAATAATTAGATTTTTTTTTTTTTTTTTAAATTTATAAAATGTCTTCCTTTCCTCTTAATATATTGTTCTCCTCAAAATATTCAGGACAGCATAAACTATTTGAACTATTGCCAGTGACTCTATTTAGAACTCTCCACATTCCTTGAATAGGGTTTCTTTTATTGTCAACCTTTTCTCATAATACTGGTTTATTTTTTTGGTTTTTTATTTTATATTTCAGTGGAGCCTCAATTGTTCTATTTTCAAGGAACAACTTGTATAAATAGTGTTTCTTTTTGCAGGCGTTCAAATAATCCTTTCATTATCTATGGAATATTTGTATTTTTTTAATTGGACAGTCCTTGAATAAATATATCTAAAAATGTGTTGTAAGCTGCATTTACATCAGGTTCCACATAAACAGTCTCCCAGCTTTGAGAAGCTAAGTCATTCTTGAAATCTAATATTGACAGTTCAGTATTTATTCTACTGTAGCAGAAATAATTTTGTTTTGAGGTCAATATTGTAGACTATAAAAACAGGTAAATGATCACAAATATCGTTTAGTAAAAGCCCACTAATTAGGCTAAAATCCAGAATGTTTGAATATATGATTTATAATGTGTAGGGATCGTCTCATGTACTCTTGCGTCTGTTGTCTGTTTATAAATCCTGTCTGATCATTGTCGATTAAGTTTGGGAGTATTTGTTCTGTTCTTTTTGACATAATTGAGGTGTAATAGTCCACATTCAGAATAGAAATGGGTCTATATGAGGCACAGTCAAATCGATCCTTCGACTCTTTAGGTATTAGAGATATGATGGCTTCTTTCATGTACTTCATGCTTCCGAAGTGTGCAGACGCTTTCCTGCTTGCTCCAGCTTGCTATAGCTGCTTTCCTTATTTATTTTGCTTTTTATTCAGTTTTTGTCTTCCAAACATCTTTGGTTATGATTTTTTCATTACTCATCATTTGAGTACGTATCCTTTGAAATTGAGCTAAAACAGTCTCCATCCATTCCCTTCATTATTTTAAGTTTTTCTTTCAGATGCTTTCAGTCGTATGCACAGACTTTGATGGTTTGGTCATAACAGGTGATTACAATGTTCATGTTGATAATATTTGTGACAGAAACGCTAAAGAGCTTCATGCTGTCCTGAAACCTTCAGTCTTACTCAGCACGTGAGTGGCCCCACCCACAGCAGAGGGCACACTCTAGATCTTCTAATTACAAAGGGGGTTAATATTTCAAACGTCAATATGAACCACCTCGGACTCTGAGGACCTCAGGGACCGACCTCCTGCTGGTGCCTAGAGTCAGGACTAAACATGGGGAATCTGCATTTCAGTTTTATGCAGCTAAAATCTGGAACAGTCTTCCTGAGGATGTGAGACAGGTTCTACTCTGGCATTGTTCATATCTAAACTAAAAACTGTTTTGTTTGGCTGTGCATATGACTGAAATGCTTTTCTTTGCACTCTTCTCTTTTATGTCTTGAACTATTTGACGGATAGCCTGAGAATGGCACTTTTAAATTAAGATTTGGTGATTTCTGCCATGTCTTTGTGATTTTAATAAATTGTTTTCCTGTTGTGTGAAGCACTTTGAATTGCCTTGTGTACGAATTGTGCTCTACAAATAAACTTGCATTGCCTTATTTCCAACTAGGAAGGGTCTAGGAGTTTTTTTTAAAGTGCCCAGTTCAAAGTTGTTTGAAGCATAAGTGTTTCTGTTAGAGATTTATACTATTCGGAGGCACACCATCACTCCCCAGAGATTTATTCTGTTGTGTCTGTATTACACCTTCACTGTTATTTCTGCTCCTAATTTTTTATTTTGCTTTTCTGACATAACAGGCAGATTGAGGGTGTCCAGGAAGGAATTTATTTAATCTTCTTTCATGTGTCTTTATGTAATACGTATGGGTTTGGATAAAGTTAGTTGCGTTATGGGCTTGAAATATAATATTTTGGGTCTTAACATGAGTGCCGAGTATCGCTAACAGGAAACAACTGATGCTATCGTACTCTAGATTTTTTTTTTTGCTTAGTCTGTTGCTTCAACAAATAAAGATATTGTCACAGGAAATGCGGTGGTTTGTCACCCGATCAAGTCAGCGTTGGATGAGGAGGGATTCTTTTGCTGTTTCATTCTCACTTGAGTCTGTGTTCTCTTCTGTTCTCTCTTTTCCTATCATGTTGCGGTGAACTGCTCCATGGGCCCAAAGTGAGCCAGCACCCTATTAAAGCTATTACCTCTCACAGCCCCCATCGGACCGCTCAAATGGGGCGGTACGGTTCACTTTTGTGCAGTGGAAACACCACAGGCTGCCCTGATCCGCTCCAAAGCGGATCAATCTAAACACACATATAATGTATATCGTGACATGGTGATGTGTCCTCAGGTGGTGGTGGCCACAGTAGCCTTTGGAATGGGCATCGATAAGCCCAACGTCCGCTTTGTGATTCACCATACCATCAGCAAGTCCATCGAGAACTACTACCAGGAGAGCGGCCGCGCAGGTCAGCCGCACCGCTGTTTGTCCGCCATTTCTCTGTTGTTTTTAGTTGGATTCAGAAGGGACTTACACTTGCTTTTATCCTGTCCCAGGCCGTGATGATCTGCCCGCAGACTGCATTGTGTACTATGGCTTTGCAGATATCTTCAGGATCAGCACCATGGTAGTGATGGAGAATGTGGGGCAACAGAAGCTTCTACAGATGGTGGACTACTGCCATAATGTGGACAGGTAGCAAATTTAGTGGGGTTTTTTTTGTTTTGTTTTTCTGTATGAGTAGAACCAAAATAATGTCTTTGAGTCCAGGAAGTATAAAGTCTGTGTTTGAGCTGCTTGTCCTGGTTGCAACGTGCCTGTGGCATTAAGTTTGACATAGCGTCTTTGTGATGGCACATGCATGTGAGCTCGGAAACTCAGAAGATCTGATCTCCGTCTTGGGAAAAACAGGCTTGAACCCCAACTCAACTTGGAAACTCGTGCAGAAGTTTTGGACTTCTGAGTTTACATCATGGTGTCAGTTATACGTTGGGGATTGCAGTGACTTTCCGAGATCACAAGAATGCAGCATGAGCACTGTGATGATCTGAGCAAGGCTAACGACACAGATCTGACTTGTATATCCACCAGTGGAACCAAGTGTTCTCAACTTCAGCAGCAGAATCAGAATTACTTTTATTCATCCCCAAGCAGAAATAAAAAAAAAATTTAACATTTGTGTAAAGACATTGGTTATTGAAAAAAGAAAAACATTTATAGAATTAAATATCAGTATTATAGTAAGTATTATAGTATATTGCGATATGCCTGTTAATAACTGCAATATCAATATTATGTGATATTTTAATTTACTTATTTTATGTGAGTGTGTGTGATAATATGATTTATTTTTCCTTAAAAAATGGCAAGGCAAGTTTATTTGTAGAACACAATTTGTACACAAGGCAAATCAAAGTGCTTCATACAACAGGGAAAAAATGCATAAAAATCACAAAGACAAGACAGAAATCACAAAACCTTAATTTAAAGAAATGAAAAGGTGCCATTTTCAGGCTATCCATCAAATAGTTCAAAACATAAAAGAGAAGAGTGCAAAGAAAATCATTTCAGTCCAGATTTTAGCTGCATAAATGGTAAATGTCTGTCAGAAGGAGGACCTTGGTTTGTTGTGATATTGATTATTGTGTTAGCCAACATTAAACGTTGATACAATGTATTGTGCAGCCCTAAGTACATATTGTTCTCCCCTGTTAAAATAAGTCTTACATTATAACTTTACTTATATAAGACCGTAAGTGTAATTTGTTGTCTTGGCAGGTGTCGACGCTCGCTCATGGCCGTGCATTTTGATGAAATTTGGGACGAGGGGGATTGTAACCAGATGTGTGACTCCTGCCGCCACAGTAAAGGTGTGTTCTTTTCACTCTCTCGGGTGTGAACTCTGTGGGCCTTGACCTTTCTGGGCCTTGACCTTTCTGGGCCTTGACCTCTCTGGCCTGAACTACTGTGGGCTTGGAACTTTGTGGGCCTGGACCACTCTCAGCTCGGACCTCTCTTGGGCTTGACCTCAAAAAAAATGGTCCAGAGGCTGGTCTCGAGATCAAGACCGTACTTTGGAGCATTTTTAAAAAAAAGTTTTGGTCTCATATCGGACTTGAGCACAATTTGACTTGGTCTTGAGAGCTCTCGGACTCGGTCTTTTCACTTACTTGAAGGTAACACATCTCTGACTTATATCGACTCTGTTTAGTATATGAGCAATTCATTTTAGCTAGAGAAGTTTAGTGCGCACAATACAACGTGTTTTCAGACACTGACAAAGGCCCAGCTCAATTTCTAAATAGGAGAAAACAGCGGCGCAGCCTGCCACTACCTGCACTATGCACATTTTGTGCATCTGGTCTCTTTTACAAGTCGAACTTGTAAAACTACTCCTCAAACTGATGGCTCATTTGGTGATGTAAAGCTAGTCTGAAGAATAGGTTGTGTGTACATTTATATCAGCTCCTTTCCACTTTGATCCACAGTGACCAGTAACACGAGTGCATCTTCTTTTTGAATCACCTCATTTACCAAAGTTTTTTTCATAAGAGCCAGTTCTTTGTTGTCCATATCCAGCTAGGTGATTTACCCACCCACTATCTGTGAATCTGAGGGTAAGAAGAAAACTGACAAAGTAGGTGGTTCCCAGATGATGGAATTGACAACGTAGGTGGTTCCCAGATGATGGCAGCTTAAGCCAAATCGGGCCTGTCGGACTGCAGTCGAATCCGTTGGATTTAGTCGTCAATATTACGAGTTCACCTGGGGAGATTGGACATTTCTGCGTGGGAGCAGACATACGATGACGGGAACATGTCTAAGAAACTGAACAAGAAGAACAACTGCACCGAGAACTGGGCTAGCCATGCTACAACGACGCTAGCCTGGCCCGCTGCAGCGCCAGCCCCCTCCTCCGCTCACACTAGCTCCAAGCCGGGAGACAGGGAGCAAGATAGACCCAGTGATTATGGCGGCTTTGCGGGAGATAACTGATGAGATTACTTAGGCAGTAGACACAAAGATAGATGTGGCCCTGGCAGAAATGCAGGAATTAGAATCCAAGCCGAGCTGAAAAGGAAATCTCTGATTTGAAAGATATGGTCTCTACCCTGCAAGCTAAAGTGGCAGATTTGACAAACCAGGTACGTGTCCTGCTTACCAATTGTCCCATAGCCCTTTCAAGCCTTGTGGAGGTTTACAAGTTTGTCTCTGGTGTCTCTTGACAGCTCTTTGGTCTTGCTCATGGTAGTAATTGGAGTCTGACTGATTTGGGGCGTGGACAGGTGTCTTTATGTAGCAAACAAGCTCAAACATGTGCTACTAATTTAGATTGATAAGTGGAGTAAAGGTGGACTTTTAAAAGCAGACTAACAGGTCTTTGAGAGCCAGAATTCTTGCTGATTGGTAGGTGTTCAAATATTTATTTGCAGCACTAACAAATAAATGATCATAAAAATATATATTTTTAGATTCTGTCGCTCACAGTGGAGATGCACCTCCACTGTTTCAGACCCCTCCATAATTTCTAAGTGGGAGAATTTGAAAATCGCAGGGTGTTCAAATACTCATTTTCCTCACTGTACCTAAAGGGAGGAAGAATCTATTTGACTGTGCCTCATATAGACCACTCTCAATTCTGAATGTGTACTATCATTTATACACCTCAGTTATGTCCAAAAGAATGGAAAAAATACTCCCAAATTTAATTCACAATGATCAGACAGGATTTATTAACAAACGACAAACGAAAGATAACACAACATCTTTACACATAATGACGACAAAGCAAAGCTGTAATAATAAGTCTGGATGCTGAGAAAGCTTTTGAATCTGTTAGCTGGCTATTTATTTAAAATACAGTGCAAATTTTTAATTTTGTTTTAATAATAAACATATTAGAGCTCTTTACTACAGCCCAACATCAAGAATCAAAATTAATAGTCACTTGACAGACTCACTGACTTTGGAAAGAGGGGTGAGGCAGGGCTGTGCTTGGTCTCCCCTTTTGTTCGCTTTGTACTTGGAACCATTGGCCCAATAATATAAACAATCGGAAAAAATGTATGGTGTCTCAATTGACTTGACAGAACATCAAATTTCCTGCTACGTAGATGATGTCCTGCTTAATCTGACGAAACCAGAAATTTCTATCCCGAATGTGATGCATTTCCTTCATAATATTGGTCCAATGTCTGGAGACAAATTGAAAAATGTCTCCACTCTAAAGAAGATCTTGAAAAATGGACTCTTACCCATATTTAAGTCAAAATCAAGGGATTGAAACTATAAAAATGAATGTTTTGCCCAGATTTTGTTCCAGACTCTCCCAATTTTCATTCCCAACCTGCTGTTTGATGAGTGGACTAAAACGACTATCAAAAGAAAAAGGAGGTTGGGGTTCACCTTGTCTGAATAATTACTTTATTTCAGATCAAATCAGAGCATTGCTGTACTGGTGTGATCCAGAATATGAAGCTCAATGGAAAACTATTGAGAGTGGTGTTGCAACATGGAAAGAGCTAATTAAATCATACAAACTAAAATAAGATGTTAAAATCTTAAACTGGTTGGCTTACAATCCAGGTTTTGTAACAAATAGAACTGACCTGAGATTCAGGGTCTGGATTACAAAAGGTGAGGTTAGGTGTCTTTATTCGTACCCTTGGGTAAATTGGTTAAGAGACATCAAACATACACGCACACAGTATTAAAAAAAAACAGACATAATGGATGAATAAATTGAAAAATTGCGCTCAGTGAGCTTATTTAAGAGGACAATAGCTGAATAGATAAAACTGTCTCTATATCTTTTGGTCCTGCATTTTGGCACGACCAGTCTTTGCCCCGATGGAAGGTACTGCAACGGAGAGTTCAGGGGGTGGCTCAGGTCCTGCATGACACTGGAGCTTAGTCTCTGCAGCTGGCTGGTATAGACTCAATACTTTGTTGTGGCCGTCCGATCAGCTTGCCAGAATTTCGCAATCTGAGAAAGATATCAAATTTTTTCACTAGATTGTAAAAGATAATCAAATGAAAAGCTTTGATATGTTGAAAGAATCCTTTGACTTTGACAGACAGGACTTTTCTAGGTATTTAAGAAATGAGTAGTTATTATAACCAAGAAATTAAACAAAGTAATGAACATTTTAACCCTCTGACTAAAATTTTTATTAAGGCTTATAAATCCGAACTTTCAAGGGAAATAATATATAAAATTTTATATATGTGCATTACTAATCTGGACAGCTGTGCTACTAAATATACTAAAAACAAATGGGAAATAAAAGGCAATCTTGTTTTAACAGACAAAGAGTGGGAAAATGTGTGTACATCTCAGTGGAGGACTACAAAATCACATGTCAGGGGGGAATTTTGCTGGGAAAATGTGTCACGTTTTTTCATAACACCATGTCAAAGTTCCCATTATTCACAGGAAAATGCTAACTGTTGGAGAAACTGTGGCACCAGGAGGCAAACCACTATCTGTCCTGTGGCTCCAAAATATTGGACTGAAGTTCACCATGCACTGCAGACTGTTTTTGACATTGCCATCCCACTTAGCTTCACACAAATAGAAAAGCCAACTGGGACATTCATTTTAATACATCTTTTTTAAGTAGATGTCTTTTTGTAAGTATAATATTTGTATTATTCCTAATTTTGCTCTCTGGTTCTATTCTGCCTGTTAAGACTCCAGTCCAACCCCAGCAGCTCACATATAAGTGCCAGGTACACCTGCAAGCAGCAATAAAGGGCCTCAGTGGCCGCTGGTGGTTATTCAAATAGGGGATGCTCATAATATTTTTCATATAATATACATGTATTCATTTTTTTTATTTATTACATTATGATTCTTTATTTTAGGACAAAACAAATACAAGGCTAATTGCCAAATCCTATTTGCTCTTATTTTAGTTAAAAATAATAAATGGATAATAACTGCAACATCGAGTTGAATTGAGAAGGCCAAAACCGATGGTGAAATTATTCTTTTTACTGGTAGGTACATAAAGCCATTGTTGTGAGTGGTATTGTTGCAGATCATTTGACTCAGACTCTAATAGCAAAAACATGTGGAAGCGTTTTGCATCATTATTTACATGCTCCAGAGTGTCCAAAACAGGGGTGGGCAGTTATTTTTCCTCGAGGGCCATATTGGAATCCAGGCGAGTTTCATGTTATCTTTATCAAGGACACAAGTGCAGACACATGTTACAGCGCCAAGACAGTTAAAAATAAGAGAAACTAAGAGTAAAACACATATGATCCCTGCGGGGAGGAGGGCCGGATTAAAACAGGCCGAGGGCCTGATCCGGCCCCTGGGGCCGCAAATGCCCAGGTGTGGTCCAAAAGAAACTCCTCCACAATATCATAGAGTAGCTCGTCTTTTAGTATGTTGCGTACTGTGACTGATAATGTTGCTGTGGCCAAATTCTAACCTTGGAATTGTGGTAACCTTTGTTGAATAGACGTGTGCTTTGCCCATGATAAAGCTACGATGGGCATTTTTGTTTTTTGTTAATCCGTGCTTGCATCAGAAAAGTGATGCAATTCCTTTTTCGCTACATCTCCAAATGTTGCAGAAACATAATATCTCTTTATTTGCAACCTTTTGAGATTGTTCGAACCCTTTTCCCTGCTCTCCACCCATGTCTTGAGTGTCCATTCTTTGATGACGCATTTCCTTTTTCTTCTGCTTTTTTTGGCCCGTAGGCTGTATTGGACTGGACAGCTCAGAGTTAAAGGGGGATGAGAGAGAAGAGATGACATGTAGTAAATTGTCGGAGCCGGAATTTGAACTCCCGGACACTGCGGCCGGCTGCACATTTAGCCTGGCATGTGTGCTGCCGCCTTAACCTCTCAAACACCAGGCAGCAGACTGACAACACATTTTCTTGTAGAGATTCTTTTGCGTTTGAGTACGTAGGGAGCAATGAATCCTAGGGGTTGTATATTGCTGAAACTGTGGACAAGATCCCACACTGGTTGGGGTTGGTCTTTTACTGCAATGCCCATTCAATCTTTAGAAAAATATCAAACACAAAACAAGGAACACCACCAGACAAGAAAAATAAAGGAATAACAGTAACACGAACACAAACGGCACCGTATGACAAAAAATAGATAAAATGTCCTACATACAAGTTCCATTTAGTCCATGGTCCTATCAAATACAGTATATAGACTGTATATTGCTCCGCAATTTACTGAAAGAATAATGGATTATTTGAGAACTATAGAAAATAAGAGGCAGTTTGTGTGGAGATTTTAACATTAACTTAGGAAACCAGGATGACAAAACAACAGCAGACTTTGTAAACTCAAGGAACAGTCTAATCTTGCTCTAACCTTTTAATACACAAACCAACCAGGATCACAGCTCAAAGTGCTACTGTGATTGAAAACAACTTTAAAAATATAAAAGAAGACATTGTTATGAATGGGATCCTAATGACATTTTAGTGACTATTTACCCATAATTACTGTATTTAGCTCTTCATTAACTAAATTAAGATCTTAACAAACAGATGGGGCGCAGTTTACGTAAAGGAGTGCAATGATGCATACAATTATTTTATTGAAACTGATTAAATTTGTTTAACAAAAAACTGTACAATTATAACTTCCAGAAGAA
Source organism: Chaenogobius annularis (assembly GCA_015082035.1). Lineage (NCBI taxonomy): Eukaryota > Metazoa > Chordata > Actinopteri > Gobiiformes > Gobiidae > Chaenogobius > Chaenogobius annularis. The sequence goes on along the minus strand of BJKM01000131.1, from coordinate 12,471 downwards.
AAGGAGAAGATAAACCACGGATGGCCTAAAGAATAAAAAATGCCTCTAAAAAGAAAAAATATATCTTTAATCCATAAAGATATATTTTTTCTTTTTTTGTTTTAAAACACACAAACAGGTGAGGCAGAAAGACCGATTATAAAGAAATAAAAAAAATGAATTGGTCTGGATTTAATCAAAAAACAAATATATATATATATATATATATATATTTATATATATATATATATATATATATATATATATATATATATATATATATATATATATATATAAATTAAATAAAAACAGAAATAACATACAGACAACATAGGGGTGATAAGAAAGAATGTTAAACATGCATATCCAAATGACTTTGTAAAGATAAATATTGACATATATGACGAGAAACCAATTTCAAATGAGTTTTGTGAATATTTTGCCAATGTGGGCCCCAGCCTTGAAAACAATCTTTCTGAAAAATGTAAATGGAATTGAAAATGAATTATGTGACAAGAAAGAAAGGATCAACTGACTGTGAGGGTTTGGACAGGATGATTGTGAAAAATATAATGGAATTAGTTATTGAGCCTTTCACTTATTTATATATTTGTAATTATAGGCCAGTCTCATTGCCTCCACATTTTTCAAAAATGTTAGCGAAGGTGTTTGCAACAAGGCTGGACAAATTCTTACAAAAACAAAACATCTTGAAATGTAGTCAGTATGGTTTTAGAACAGAACATTCATGAGCAGTGGCAATTATGGAACTATGGAACCGAAAAAATAGCAACCAAAATTTATAATAGGATTTTTTTTCATTGATCTAAAAAAGCTTTTGATGTAATAAATGATTCAAGGTTGCTCAAAAAAATGTACAAATATGGAGTTAGAGGGGTAGCTCACCAATGGATTGCGAGCTATTTAGGAAACAGAAAGCAATATGAACAGATAAATTACACAGAATCAGAGAGGTATGATATTAAAAGGGCTGTGCCTCAAAGCTCGAGGCTCGATTCTTGGGCCAAATCTCTTTCTTTTATGTATAAACGATTTTGTAAAAGAATAGGATCTTGGGTAAATTCTATTTGCCGATGACACATTTCTATTCTGGAAAAAATATACATGAGGTTTTAAAAATTGTAAATGAGGAGCTCAAAAAAGTTAAACTGTTGTTTGACTTAAATGGATTAATTCCCAATATTAATAAGACTAATTTAATTTTGTTCAATGATAAACAAAAAAATATAATATAAAATTGGAAATTGATGGAGAAGAAATTCGAAGAGTAAAAGAAACAAAATTTCTGGAGTCATAATTGATGAAGCTCTCACATAAATTACACAAAAGGAAAAATATCCAAAGCTATTGCAATGTTGCATAGAGTAAAATTTTCACTTAGTAGGACAGCATTATTAATGTTATACAACTCAATAATTGTCCCATGTTTGACCTACTGTGTAGAAATTTAGGGGTCCACTTGTTCAACATATATACAACCAATTTTCATTTTACAGAAAAGGATCTTGAGAATTGTCACTGACCGTCATTATAGAGATCCATCAAACCCATTATTTGTTCAACTTAAAATACTTAAAATTAATGATATTGCTGACCTAAGTAATGTATAAAGCAAATTTACAAAAATTTACCCGTAAAACATTCAAGGTTTAAAAAAAATAAATTAAAAAAGCCCAGATTCAAAACCCAAGTAATGGAACGAAGTTTTTTGTGAATGGAATGAATTTATAAGATTAATTCAGAACAATAACTGCATTGGGTCATTCCACACTAAAGTGTACAAAAGTGTTACATAAAGGTCCAAATTTAAAATATCACCTCTAGGCATCATAAAAATACCATAAAGTAGATAAATGGAAAAATTATCAATTTGTACAATTGACACAGTAAACTTATCTTGGATGTAACATAGTTAACTTCAGCGGACACAAAACTTTCAAAAAGGATTTCTCCCTCGCTGAGCCTCTGTCAGACGGCTGAGCGCTCCGCTAAGTGCCCCAAAACACAGAAGTAAGATGTTGGTTTTCCCCACACGGTAAACAATGTTGTTTCGTCGTAACAACTCGTAAAAGGACTCGAAAAGAGATCACAATTATGATGGAACGCTACAGGCTCCCGTGAGTAGACACAACCAAAACAGGTCCACCATCGAGTACAGTAATAAAGCGGCGCATTTTTATGACGTAGCATGGCGCTTAGAATGACGTTTTCAAACTTAAACTGGTTATATTCAAAACACATCTGAGGGCAATTTCAAAAATGCGAGTGGAAACCTTTTGAAAAACATTTGGGGCATGAATCTAGAAGTATTTTCCCTTTTTTTTCATCGCTAATAGGTTCTCCGTGTGGATTAAATATTTCATTTACAAGTTGTTGAAGTTGAGAGGATCATCATGTAACAAAATTCGATCAAGATTCAATTCCTACATCATATTTTTTTCTTGGAGTTTGTTTGATATGCTGCTCTCATTTTATCTTATATGTATAATATAGGTTCAAAAAATAACAAAGACCTTGTAATTTTTGCTTTTTGAATTGTTTTAATGATGCCCTAGTTAAAGACAATGGCAATTGTACACTTTAGTGTGGAGTGACCCATTTCAAGAAAGACGAGAAAGAAAAGTATGAAAAAGAAAATTTGGTTGTTGAGAGAAAGGACCGGGGATCTGTTTTGCATGTATTTTTGTGTGTTATTTTATAGCAAATGTTTATATTGTAATGTGTTTTAAACTATCAGTGTTAAGTACAAGTTGAAAAGGGGACAGATAACATAAGATTGCTCTTCTTTCTGCTAACTGTATGTAACTGTATGTCACTTATAATATATTTTATTATGAATTTAGTTCTACACAATATCAATCTGGACAGGCTCTCGCCGAAAGCAGTTGGGAAAATGCGTAACGTCATGACGAATAAGGAACAAGCCGAGAAATCAAACTGTTGTTAAATTCAGTCAGAGAAAAGCACAGACTTCTTCCTCATCCTCAAATACACAAAATGCTTTTATGTGCATGTTTTTAAAGAACAAAATAGTCTTAAATCTGCTAAAATAGGCCAGTGCGTCTGTCGCCATGTTTGTTTAGGTTTGTCCTTTTGACTTCCACCCAAACTGTGATTGGCCCACCACACAGCGACCAGGTTCAAACCGAACAGCGTGAGCCCGACCAGATAATTCTCAAGAGTTTATGAAACTATCTTATCTGGCGTGAGATAAGTTAAATCATTCATGCAAAATGGATCACTAAACAGGATATTACAAAGTAAGATGTGTAAGTTTTGACAGTGAGCTAGTGTTTGTCTTGTCTTGTAGCTTGTCTGTGGAGACATAAACCTTCACTAAAGACGTCTTCACATTGTGCAACAACAAACTCTCATGAAAGCTCCCACAAAACAAATAAATCCGCTCAGTCATCAATAATTAAGTCCATCAGTCGCTCCTCTCGTAGCTCCTCACAGACACCAAGCAAAACCCAGCGCTGATATCAGACAGCCAATCAGTACTGGTGCGGCTTCTCTTTACAGCTGTCAGTCAAATGTTTAGCTGTGTTTAATGAGCATGGGGTTTTCTCACTGCTCTGTTTGGCTGAGAGTCTCTCACATACACAGTAGCTGACCCCAAGGAGCAGCACTACACAGACAAAAATCGCCCCACCTAAACCCCCCCACCTTTCACCTGGTCCCAAACTCTCACCGGCTCCTGCTACGCTAACAAAGGTGACTTAAGTTTGTCGTTTAATATTCACTTACAGCTAAAATAATACGAGAATCCCATGCATTTCAGAACATGTAAACAGACTTTATTCCTTTTATTATACAAGATATTTGGTTATTTACAGAGGAGAAGGTGTTATGACCAGACACTGTGAATGAATACAAAAAAAAATCTTAAGTTAAGAGATTTGAATTTGTACTTTACCTGCTTAAATTTAAGTTTTGGAAGAAAAAAATCATGTTTTTCCTCTTGTAATGCTTTCATTTTATGTGTAAAATAGATGAAGCCAAGTAGTTTTTGGACCAAAAATACAGAGGTGATTTTGAATTTCTTATTTAATATTTGATTAAAGTAGATTTGATTGAAAATTTATAAATCAGGCTTGGAAATAAAAATGATCAAAACCTTCTGTACGATCCGTTAGATGCTTGTCGTGTCAAAAGAGGGTAAAGTTTGGTGTGTGAAGGTGCTTTGGGCTGGTTCTTTTAGTTACAAGTGGACTGAAATATCAAATAATTAAAACATCTTCAGGTTCAGATTGGAAAATGTTGTAGTTTCCATATTTCCTTATCAAAGCGCTTATGTTGAGAGCAAACGGACAAAAAGAGACGCGCCCGGCTTTACAGATTGTTGCACGTCATTACATCCCCCTCGACTCATGAATAATTGGCCTTGACACTCCCTTTTTGAGATAATGTATCCTATAGACTGTAGATTTCCCTTTGTTGGCCACATTTAAGACCCTAAATCCCATGATTTCAATAATTATTACCCCTCTTTATATTTACTTCGATCTAGCCTCTCCAAGAATTAGATTATGAACGATGTTTCTGTCAGTGTGACCTCTTATCCTGTGCTCTTGACACACACCACACCGCCCTCGTTTGTTACTCAAGCTGGTCTCAGTTATTACTCTTGTTGGCATACTTGGCACTGACCTCGCCGCCGCCGCAGCCCCCCCCCCACCCCAGATATGAACTCGATGCCCCTGCTTCTCTGCTACAGCTTCTATTGTGACCGTGAGTTCACCCCGCTGCACCCACGACTTGTGCATGGACTTTAGATAGTAAAAGAAACATTAATAAACAAAATAATAACCATACAGGCCTTTGCTCTAAAGTGTCGGCACAAACTATAACGCCGAATAACCTTTGATGTTACACTCTTATCGTGTTATTATAATGCTTATTATTATTATTATATTTGCTTCATCAATATTGAACAATACCATAACTAGAACAGCCTTTTAAATTTAGTTTGCTGTGTTTTTTTTTGGTCAAAATGATGATCCTTGCTGAGGTAAATACATCTTTTTTTTTTGTCCTGGCAGTGCAGAAATATATAATCATAATAATCATAATAATAATAATCAGAATGAACAAATGATTTAAGAATAAAATGTGTTTATTTATAAATTGATATAAAACAGGAGAGGACACACATGCTCAAAGTCAGTTCAGTGCAAAACATTACCACAGCAGTCAATGCAGTAAAAGCTCCATTTTGTTACTTAAACAAAAGTACAGATACACAAGCAAAAAAAAAATATTTTTTTTTACAGTTTGGTGTTGTAGCGCCTTTGGTAAATATCTATCACAGTTTTACTTCCGTTAAGTTAACATTTGAAGAGTTTCAAAATGACAGGAAGTAGTGCTGAGTTCTAAAACAGAATTCCTCTGTGATGTCATCAACGTGCGCCGTGCCATTGAAAACACTGACAGTTTAAACCATCATTCAATTAAATGTTAAAAGGTGTTATATTGCATTATTATTTGTGTCATATTGTGTTATTCATGTGGATTTTGGCTCTTATTTACAGTCTGGTTGCTTGGTAACAGTTGTGGAATTATTTGTGCTCATGTCCAACCAGGAAGTGCCATTATAAACTTTAAAAAATGGTCAAACTGGGGACAAAAATCCGAAATATAATTGTGCTCACGACGTTTTAGTGAAATGTGCAGTTTCATCAGTCACAGAGACTTTAAGTAAAATTATTAAAGTACACCTTTGTAAAATTACTGTTAGAGTAAAAGGTAAAACTAATTCAGTTGATTTTCCGGCGTCCACCTTTACCTGAGGGTGTGGTCGTGTCTGTAAAATACCACTTAGTCGTACTGTGCTTGTTCAACGAGCGTGTTTCACTCCAGGATGGCATAAAACTGGGCCTTTCAATGTTCCCAGAAGGCCAGAGTTTTGGGAGGACCAAGGCCTCTGGACCCACATCCTCGCTTACACTAAATACTGTAATCCTCTGTTTCAATAAACTGAGTTAGATTGATTTGGCCCTCGGGCCTTATGTGGACTAGCCCCGGCTTATCGTAATTACCTCAGGGCACGACTCTTGATCAGGCCCCTTAAATTATATCCTAACTCTTAAAATGAATATAATCTTTTCTTACCTTGAACCGGTGGAACTTTAGTTGATGTTTACAGTTTATATACAAAAGAAACATTGGACAGATGGATTACTTTTGAGAGTTTGAGCTTTATTCAGTAAAAAATACGATTACAGAGTTTTGACCTCAGCTAGACCACGGTCTAAACGGCATACCTTTCACTACAGGCTCATTTACTATCTACGAACAGAAGCTCCAGTCTGAGCTCTTTTGGCAGACACAGAATATTGAGCTGGATCTTTCAGGGAGGAAAGGTGTCTTTCCTGGAACGCCAAGACCACCCAGCTCGGCTCTAAAACCCCCTTCTTATATTCACTCTATTTAAAGAACATCACGCGCCATCAGTCCTCATATTAGCAACACCATAGCAACAGTTTCCTGTTGTTTCAGCGCATCCTGTAGCGTAGTCTGCAGTCTTTAATCATTTGAATAGGCAGTTATTCAAATGTACAATAGAGTTGCATAAATGTGTGTTAATCAAACAATTCTTATTCTTTAGTAATACACACTCAATTTAATAAAAAGAAGTTTCACATCCCATTCAGCAACAAATTCACACACATTTTGAGAACTATTAAAACATCAAATTGTGACCTTGATAAAGTATTGTCCTGATTATTGGTTATCAGAAGCACGTTTCCAGGTCATTTATGGGACAAATGTTTGAAACTGTAAAAAAGTGGGTAAGAGGTCTCTAAAAACATGATTAAATGCAAAACTCTCAGCCTTTCCAGAAGGTCTAAAAATTACTTTTATCTTTTAGTCAAGCTAAAAAAACTGTAGTGCAGTAGAAAGTACAAATACTTCCACTCAAATATAGTGAAAGTAAAAAGTATCCACGTGAAAATGTCCTTAAGCAAAGTACACGTATCTAAAAATCTGACTTGAATATAGCGCTTCTCTTTTGTACTTTGTTACTTTCCACCGTGAGCTTTAGTCGAAACAACTCGGGTCACAACCCACACACAGTGGATTCTCCAAAGACCCCTCAGGTCTCGGGGCATCTCTGAGTCCGTCCTATATCCTGCACAAACAAATACACCCACTGGAGTTAAATGGATATTTTATAACGATAAATCATTCTTCATGAAAAAAGAGAGAGTAGCCGTAAATGTACTTGAGTAGCCGTAAATGTACTTGAGTAGCCGTAAATGTACTTGAGTAGCCGTAAATGTACTTGAGTAATGAAAGATTAGTAACGGTTTCATTCTTTCAGATTTGATTGTTTTTATTGAAAATGTAATCTCCAGAGTGAGGATTACTAGGTTAAGAGAATAATTCAAATTAATCATGATTTTTGGTTAACATCTCTGCAGGTATTAGAGTCTAATAGGGTCTAAGGGTCTAATAATTAGACCTTAGGTAAAACTGGTATATTGTCAGTATAAATAAACAAAAGATAAATTATTTTTCCACTGTAGCTTCAGTAAGTGGTGCCATTATTCAGCCCCAAAGATGTGATTGTTGTCAGTTGAAAATGAGATTTTGTAGAGCCAACATATTTATATATATTTATATTACAGCCGTTATATTCATGGGTTTCAGAATAAAGGATTCATTCCTGATTTTAAGGCTTTGACAACGATCCGCCGCTGTGAGAGCAATAGATTCAAACCAACATTTCTCCCCTGTGCCAGTCAGACACTGCCAGCTCAGCTCTGGTGATCTTAGCCTCCGTCATCAGAGGTACATCACACCCTACAGCGGGAACGTAACCAGACTGGGCTGGATCAGACTGAGCTGGATCGGACTGGAACACACACAATCGCAATGTCTTAGGGTTCATGTCGCTGGGTCCCGACCTCGTACTAATAGAACTCCAGTCCCGTGCCCCCTTCTTTTCAATTCTCAACAAACGTATATCATCCTGATGGGGAAAGATCATCCGAAAAAATACTTCAAAATCAGGAAGGAGTCGTTTGCCTGAAACCCATGAGTAGGCCCCCTGTTCGCCGTCTGAAATCATAACATCGCCACATTTTAGAACGTGAACTCAACCTATTGTATCATGGTGTTTGTTTCGTGTACTTGGACCAAATCCTACAAGCGAAACCTCCTGAATTTCGAGTCCGTACAGACCACATTCTACGGTCTACTCACCTCGTCATCGTTCAGTCGAATCGTCTTCCATTTTTCAGACGTCATCTAGGCAGAAGTGATAATTTGGGAGGGCGTATTGCATTTCATAATCCCCTCTAAACGGTCTTCCTCTTGCATTGTTGTGCCAGACGCTTGCGATGAAAACACTTCTCCTGTTGGAACTCCCCGGACTCGGACAGTTCCGTGACGCAAGCCCACACCCCGATGGCGTGCTCGTACACGGTAACCTCCAAAGTGTTCCGATGCATGAAGGACAACACTGGACAAGAGTTGCGCTTCATTGACTGAGTGACATACCCCCACTCCGTGAAAAACAAGTTTGAGTAGGCGTCGCAATAAGTTGAAAAGATTATTTGTTGCACTTCGTGAATGGGCTCCTCAGCATATTGCCTTCGCCAACTCTTTTTCCGCTTCGCTTTTATCCACAGCCCAAACCACGAGTAGATGCTTCCATTTTTTTTTGTGCTGATATACTGTCTGTTTATGTCAAACACTGTCATCTTTATGGCAAGTTTTACTGGTTCTCCTTCTGGTGCCGCTTCCTTTGGGCTTGAAGTTGCGAGATTGGGCTTGCTAGCGGAAGGATCGTTTTGTGCGAGCATTTCGGGATTCTCCTGGCCTGCTCGCTAGTGTTCGAGGATCTCCGCTTTCTGTAGTTTCTACGTCTGGAAGTTCTTGCCTTGTAACCGTGCTCCTCTCTTTAATGGTGTGGGTTGCGTTTTGAAGTAACTCTTCCGCATCCCTTTTGCTTCTCAAATCATTGAACGCTCTGAATGGCATCGAACTTCCTCTTCTTGCTTCTTGTGTATGACTTTGTCTACAAGGTTGGCCATCGTTAGTATAATTTCCATCGTCACGTTTGTTTCTGGGGTCCCTCTCATGCTTGTTATCACTGTGCAAGCCGTCATTTGCTGATCTTTCCAAACCTCTACTCTTTGCAATATAATCTGGATAGGGTCTTCCATTCTTGCCTCGGCGTAGTCTTTTTAAGTCTTGCTCAAACTCTAAAATTGACAAAGCTTTACGACAATCAACATTATTACAGCCTTCATCATCTCTTCTTTCTTGATATCGATAAGACTTCAGTTTTTCTGAATGCTTTTCCTTTCCATATAAGATGCGTTTCTCGGCATTATGCAGTCAGGTTTAGATGGTCTTTTTAAATCTCCTGAAGGTAGCGCCGTTGTATCTGCCTCGATCACGTCGCTTTCCAAATCTCTTCGCTGATCTTTGAGAAGTGATTGTACAAGCCTTCTTTGAAAACGTTTCAGAATCTAAACTTTTGAAATCTTGAGTAATCTCTGAAGGAAATTTGAAAAGCTTGTCTCCTTTCAGCAAGTCGTCCATTCTTTGACACATTTCAACACAATCTGTATTTGTATTCTCTACATTGGAGTGATATGTGTTTGGGTCTACAGGTCGAGGTTGGATTGTTCTGTCGGCCTTACAACTTTGCGAATCCTGAAAAGTTCTTGTACATGGTTCCTTTGTACACTTGTGATCATCGCTGCCTAATCTTTTGGCATCTTGAGGTATCGCTAAAGACAATGTGACGGTTTGGAAAGCCTTATCTTCTTCTATTGAATCTTCTATATGTTTACACATGGCAGTGTAATTTGGATTTGTAAATTCTATATTGGCATGATATACGTTTGGGTCTACAAGTCGAGGCTGGTTTGTTTTGCGATAGCCGACGTCCGCGCTTCTCTTTCCCATTTGAATCGTGTTTTGGGTTGATTTAGATCGCTGGTTTGAATACCGTTTTCTCCTATAAGATGCATTTCTTGAACTTTTTAAATCAAACAATATTTGATTTATTGTTCTTCTGTCAGTCCTTCTGTTGTCAATGTCATTACTCCTTTCACCTTTGCTTTCTTTGGCTCGTGTTCGATGCTTCCCTTTGTTGAAGCTCAAGTTTGCTGATCTTTTCTACACTTTGTAGCTCTTTAGAGTTCATTTGAGCAGGTTTTTTTAGGTTTTCTTTTAGGGGGACTTTCTTGTTTTGAACTCTTCATTGTGCGCCTTAAGTATTCCTCAATGGACTTTCTGACTTTTTTTGCGTTCGATGACTTGGGCAAATCTTCCGGATGTCGTACGAGTGTACTTTGTGGCTCTGGAGGCGTCTTTACAGACGGAACTGATCTTCCACCCTTGCTCTTGTCATAATGATGAGTCCATTGCTTATTTTGATCATCTGGAATAGGAACTTGTTGTTTGGCCTTCATTCCTGCCCTACAACTCTTGTCTGAACTTGCCTTTGATGATTTTTCTACACTTATCAGCTTTAAAATTAAGTTATCATCTGCATCCTGGTTGTAGTGCCTTGAATTTTTACTTTCAATAGCATACATTTTTCTGACATAACAAGTGTCCATCTTTAGCTTTTTTAAATTTCTCTTCATTTCCGTGTGTCTTTTTTGTTTTGAAATAGTTCTTTTCTGCCTAAAGCCTCCTTGTATTGACTTTTCCTTCCTTGCGTATTGAGACTTGGGTAAATCTTCTGAGACTGAACTCATTTGGATGAACTGAAGTGTGCCAAGTCTTTTTGGATCTTTTGATAGCTTCAAACATTCAGCCGATTTCAGGCCTTTACCTTTGTCTTTTCTAGCTTGGCTTTTGACTTTACTTTCTCGATTCCTTGGCTTCTTAGCAACAAATTGGTCAAATTCTGTGGTTTTTCTTTTAAATGTCTCTTTAAAGCCCTTCTTCATTGACATTGTGTCGTCTTCAGAGCTTGAAAAACAACGTGTCTTATTAAAATGTATTCCTCCGTGTACGTTTCCAACACATTCGTTTGAATCCACATGCATTGGCATTGATTCGACACTAATAAGCGATTTCCCATTCCTTAATAGAAGTCCGCTTTCGCTATCTATCTTCAAACTCCAGTCTCTCCAATCTTCGTGTTGCTTTACTAAAAGGTCCACAATTTTAGAGGCATAACTTGACTCGCATCGAGTGGTTGCGCCGGTGTTATCGGCTTTTCCCAAGGCATCCTCAAATGTCTCTTTCCTATTACGAGAGGCAATGTCAATGAGTTGTACACTTAGTTCTTTGTAGATTGTCAATGTGTCAGTTTGACATGGGGAATCTTGTCCAAGCTCGTGAATGGCGTCTTTTGCTTGATTTTTCCTTTCATCACAAGTTTCATTTTTATTATTAGACTCATTTTTAGTTGGCAGTTTTTCTTCAAACTTTTCTCCACAATTGAAATCTTGAAATTGGAATCTTGAGCACTCAGTTGTGCAATCCATCACAATGCCAGAGTCCTCTTGAACGTTTTGTCCTGTGTTTTTTTCCTTTGCTTCAGCTGGAGAACTTGCAGAGTCTGTTAATCTTTTTCTGTACATATTTGGTCCAATCTGATCGTTTCCTCCTTGTGTTATTGATTCTGTCAATGTTTTGCTTTGCGTAGCTTCTGTGACTTCTCTTTCGTTTGCTACACTTCGTTTTCCTCCAGATTCTGCACAATCGACATCATTTCTTTGTCTTTCAAGCCTTCTTTTTAATTGTTTACTTACTTCTTTTTGAATTCTTGGCTTAATTCCCTTTTCATTTACTTTATTGGCATGACATACCATCTCTTTGTTAAGGACTTGTTCTCTTAAAGTCACACTGCTGTCATTTTGGACCAACTTTGGCCCAGTTTGTGTGCCATCAGCTGCGATTCCAGTTTCCTTGTTTTGAGGACATTTTAGAGGACATGTATCATCTCGCAAGGTAAATCCAGGGTTAGATGGTTTTGGATAATGATGCACTTTGCAAGGTTTGTCCTCATTACCACTCCCCATATATTTTTTCATATTGCTTCCAGCAGTGTATATTGAGGACATATTTGGAGTAGCAAGCATACGTGATTTGATGTCATTTATTAAGTCTTCAAGCGAGTCAAATTCAGGCAGAATTAGACACGGGGATGTGTCCATGCTGGTCACCTTTCTTGGTTTTTCTCCGTTCATTTGAGTAAGTTCATCTTCAGTTTTGAGTGTCAAGATGGGCGCGTGCTGTTGTGTTTCGTCATGATTGGATGAATTTGCTAGCCGCGGATGCTGGTCTGAGGGCACTTTGTGGTTGCTAGCTTTTGCTATTTCAGCTTGAGCGCGATTTTCTTGTGTGGCCATTATGTTTCCCTTTTCAATCTTCTTTTCTGGTGGCTTGACTTGCTCTATCGAAGTTGACAATGGTTTTGTGCTAGTCAAATTAAAGATGCTATAAGGGTAGCGATCCCATAACACCTCTTGTTTAGGCTCCTCTGCCTCAATT